>NC_069490.1:20565330-20639122 GCF_026875155.1 Cherax quadricarinatus | reverse complement strand
TGGGGTTTCCGAGAGCTTCTGCACGAGGCCGAGAGTTTCGGGCACGATGTCCGAGAGTTTCAGGCACGAGTGCCCGGGAAAGCTTCGGGCACGAGTGTCCGAGAGCTTCAGGCACGAGTGTCCGAGAGCTTCAGGCACGAGTGTCCGAGAGCTTCAGGCACGAGTGTCCGAGAGCTTCATGCACGAGTGTCCGAGAGCTTCATGCACGAGAGCTTCAGGCACGAGTGCACGAGAGCTTCAGGCACGAGTATCAGAGAGCTTCAGGCACGAGTGCACGAGAGCTTCGGGCACGTGTGCACGAGAGCTTCAAGCACGAGTGCACGAGAGTTTCGGGCACGTGTGCACGAGAGCTTCAAGCACGAGTGCTTCATGCACGAGTGTCCGAGAGCTTCAGGCACGAGTGTCCGAGAGCTTCAGGCACGAGTGTCCGAGAGCTTCAGGTACGAGTGCACGAGAGCTTCAGACACGAGTGCACGAGAGCTTCAGGCACGAGTGCTTCATGCACGAGTGTCCGAGAGCTTCAGGCACGAGTGTCAAAGAGCTTCAGGCACGAGTGTCCGAGAGCTTCAGGCACGAGTGTCCGAGAGTTTCAGGCACGAGTGTCCGAGAGCTTCAGGCACGAGTGCACGAGAGCTTCAGGCACGAGTGCCCGAGAGCTTCATGCACGTGTAAGAGAGCTTCAGGCACGAGTGTCCGAGAGCTTCAGGCACGAGTGCATGAGAGCTTCAGTCACGAGTGCATGAGAGCTTCAGGCACGAGTGCACGAGAGCTTCAGGCACGAGTGTCCGAGAGCTTCAGGCACGAGTGTCCGAGAGCTTCATGCACGAGTGTCCGAGAGCTTCAGGCACGAGTGTCCGAGAGCTTCAGGCACGAATGCACGAGAGCTTCAGGCACGAGTGCACGAGAGCTTCAGGCACGAGTGCACGAGAGCTTCAGGCACGAGTGTCCTAGAGCTTCAGGCATGAGTGCACGAGAGCTTCATGCACGAGTGTCCGAGAGCTTCAGGCACGAGTGCAGGAGAGCTTCATGATCTCAGTCAAGTCAGCATTGCAGCGAGTCTTTACTTCAGGACTCAGTTCACTGCGAAATGAATGTACGAGAGGAACAAGTCCATCTGAAGGGTGTTTCGGGGGTCAACGCCCCCGCGGCCCAGTCCATGACCAGGCCTCCCGGTGGATCAGGGCCCGGTCAACCAGGCAGTTACGGCTGGCCACACGTAGCCCAGCGTACGAACCGCAGCCCGGCTGATCCTGCACTGATTTTAGGTATCTGTCCAGCTCCCCCTTGAAGGCAGCCAGGGATCTATTGGTAATTTAAACAATCTTGATATATCGCAAAAAGTTAACCTTTTTTTTTAAGGATTTTCTAGGATTTTTAGGACACGTGGTCAAGGCAGAGCAATTAAGAAATACCTTCTCTCCCTTGTTCATACAGTGACAACGGAAACCTGGGATGGAAAGCGATTAAAGGAGACGACATACCAGGGGTCTGACTGCAATAACAGGTGAACCTGGCAGTTGGACAGAAGCTGCCACAGTGCGAGTGTAAAAACTCGGTTCTTACCGTCCAGCCGTTTTATTTTGGCCGCTGAGCGATCAGGGAGAGGTGTCTCCAGCACCCCATAACCCCAGCCCCCTCTACCTTAATAATCACAATATATTGTTTTTTAAAGAGGTGGACTGGTAAGCCACTGGAAGGCCTCTGTCATATGACCGAAAACTCCAGTGGCGAGTTCTGTAATACGGTGACCAAAACTGTGCAGCATAATCTAAATGAGGCCTAACCAAGGATGTATAGAGTTGAAGAACAACCTGAGGACTCCTATTATTTATGCTTCTTGATATGAAGCCAGGGATTCTATTAGCTTTATTGCGAACACTTATGCACTGTTGTCTTGGTTTCAGATTACTGCTAACCAGAACTCCTAAATCTTTTTCGCAATCCGTAATATTAAGATCTACATTATTTAGTTTAATGTGGCATGGTTGTTGTCCTGTATAAACTAAATAATGTAGATCTTAATATTACGGATTGCGAAAAAGATTTAGGAGTTCTGGTTAGCAGTAATCTGAAACCAAGACAACAGTGCATAAGTGTTCGCAATAAAGCTAATAGAATCCCTGGCTTCATATCAAGAAGCATAAATAATAGGAGTCCTCAGGTTGTTCTTCAACTCTATACATCCTTGGTTAGGCCTCATTTAGATTATGCTGCACAGTTTTGGTCACCGTATTACAGAATGGATATAAATTCTCTGGAAAATGTACAAAGGAGGATGACAAAGTTGATCCCATGTATCAGAAACCTTCCCTATGAGGATAGACTGAGGGCCCTGAAACTGCACTCTCTAGAAAGACGTAGAATTAGGGGGGATATGATTGAGGTGTATAAATGGAAGACAGGAATAAATAAAGGGGATGTAAATAGTGTGCTGAAAATATCTAGCCTAGACAGGACTCGCAGCAATGGTTTTAAGTTGGAAAAATTCAGATTCAGGAAGGATATAGGAAAGTACTGGTTTGGTAATGGAGTTGTGGATGAGTGGAACAAACTCCCAAGTACCGTTATAGAGGCCAGAACGTTGTGTAGCTTTAAAAATAGGTTGGATAAATGCATGAGTGGGTGTGGGTGGGTGTGAGTTAGACCTGATAGCTTGTGCTACCAGGTCGGTTGCCGTGTTCCTTCCTTAAGTCAATGTGACCTGACCTGACTAGGTTGGGTGCATTGGCTTAAGCCGGTAGGAGACTTGGACCTGCCTCGCATGGGCCAGTAGGCCTTCTGCAGTGTTCCTTCGTTCTTATGTTCTTATGTTCTTATGACGAAGACCAGCGTCAGGACAGGATTTTCTGTTTTCCTGACAAATTTTACTCAACCCTTAGTATATAGACTTGTATACTGTCAGGAGGAGAGATGTAGGCCACTAGTAGAAGCAAGAATGTAATCATCGAGAGGTCACGTCCCTCTCAATGTCAGACGCTGCAACATAATGTTATCTTGGTACAGAACAGAAAACACCTTGGACAACAACTACTAGTGAGAATGGTTGGATTTGAGAGAGACGTGACCTCTCAATGATTACATTCATTCTTCTACTACAAATTCTTCTTCTAGAACAAATTTTTATCACAATCTAATCGAAGTCCAGACTTACATGCACAGGAGTCCTGATCAGAAAAACGCATACAGCTATGAGGGTACCTTTACCAAATTCAACAACAAGAACATCAACTGGGATCAGGAAAACTATGCCCTTAATGAAATATGTTGGAAAGAGATCTTAAATTACATTAACCTCTTGGCAGCTGAAGTATGTTCAAGGTATATTCCTCTAAGAAGAAAGAAAAGAAGTAAACTGGAGAGAGACGCTCCCTCTACAGGAGAAGACGAAGAGTCACTGAGCTCCTCAAGAATGCCAGATTATCTGATACACGGAAGGAAGCGGTAACCAGGGAAGTGAAAAATATTGAGCTAAAGTTAAAGGATCCCGGAGAGACAAGAGCAGCTAAAAGCGATTAGTGAAATTGAAAGAAACTCGAAGTATTTCTTTCCATATGCCAAAAACAAGGCAAAAACCACTTCTAGTATAGGGCCCCTGCTCAGACAAGACGGATCCTACACAGACGACAACAAAGAAATGAGTGAGATACTGAAATCTTAATATGACTCTGTTCAGCGAGCCACTAATCAGTCTAAAGATAGAAAAGAACCGAAAGAAACCCCTCTCACGGGCCCTAAGTATGCTATGGAGAAGGAGCTTAGACACAGGTGAGATTCCAGTCACTAAAAACAACGGATATAGCCCCACTCCATAAAGGATATCAGCAAAACAGTAGCTAAGAACTACAGACCAACAGCTTTAACGTCCCACATCATAAAAATCTTTTAAAGAGTTCTAAGAAGCAGGATAGCAAACCACCTGGACTCCTAAAATCTGCACAACCCAGGGCAACATGGTTTCAGAGCAGGTTGCTCCAGCCTCTCGCAACTGCTAGCCCACTATATGGTCTTAGATGCACTAGAAACCAAACAGAATGCAGATGTAGTATACAAAGATTTTGCAAAAGCCTTTGACAAGTGCGACCATGGGTACTATAGGGATAACTGGCAAAGTAGGCAGAAGGATCTTCAACTTTCTAACCAATCGAACACAAAGAGTAGTGGTAAATAGAGTGAAATCGGATGTTGCCATAGTGAAGAGCTGTCCTACAAGGCACAGTACTCGCACCTATCCTGTTCCTTATTCTCCTATAAGACAGATGTAAACCATAGCACTGTATCATCCTTTGCAGACGATACTAGGATCTGCATGAAAGTGTCATCCATTGAGGACACGGCAAATCTCCAAGATATAAACCAAGTTTTCCAATAGGCAACAGAGAACAATATGATGTTCAATGACAAATTCCAACTACTCCGTTATGGAAAACTGGAGAAAATAATAACTAAGACTGAGTATACTACAAACTCTAATCACGCAAAGTAATGTGAAGGACCTGGGTGTGGTAATGTCCGAAGACCTCACCTTCAAGGACCACAACAATGCCACTATCACATCTGCGAGGAAACTGATAGGATGGATAATGAGAACATTCAAGACAAGAGATGCTAAGCCAATGATGATCCTTTTTAAATCAATTATTCTCTCTAGGCTGGAATACTGCTGTACATTAACATCCCCATTCAAGGCAGGTGAAATTGCAGAGCTAGAGAATGTAGAGAGAACCTTTATTGCACGTATAAGTTCCATCAAACACCTTAACTACTGGGAGCGCCTGGAAGCACTTTACTTGTACTCACTGGAGCGCAGACGAGATTATATATATATATATATATATATATATATATATATATATATATATATTATATATATATATATATATATATATATATATATATATATATATATATAATCATAATCTACACCTGGAACATTCTGGAGGGACTGGTCCCTAATATGCACACAGAAATCACTTCATACGAAAGCAAAAGACTTGACAGGCGATGCAACATACCCCCAGTGCAAAGTAGGGGCGTCACTGGTACATTAAGAGAAAACGCAATAAGTGTCCGGGGCCCAAGACTGTTGAACAGCCTCCCACCAGCAATAAGGGGCATTACGGGAAGACCCCTGGTTGTCTTCAAGAGGGAGCTGAACAATACCTAAAGACTGGTGCCGGATCAGCCGGGCTGTGGTTCGTACGTTAGACTGCGTGCGGCCAGCAGTAACAGCCTCGTTGATCAGGTCCTGATCCACCGGGAGGCCTGGTCGTGGACCGGGCCGCGGGGGCGTCGATCACCGGAATGCCCTCCAGGTAGTGGACTACATCTCACCTGACAGTATACAAGTCTCCATACTGTCAGTCCAACTTCACATTGTTTCAGACTACGTATCTAACACTGTTATCTAACACTTCAAGATTTGTGTGAAGGGGATAAAGGTTTAGATTTTATAGCACTGTGGAACTATATCACCAGACATAATAGCTTGTTTCAGCAAGACTAAATCCATTTGAGCGATGTGGATAATGCATGACTGGAACGAATCTTTCCAGGTCAAATGATGCGAAAGAGGGTTTGAATGGAGGGGAAGAATGAGGCTGAGACAGCCAGGGAAAGACCGAACACACGCGCGCGCGCGCACACACACACACACACACACACACACACACACACACACACACACCCACACCCACCACACCACCAGTCCAGCAGCATCACAATTTTCTTTACATGACTATTCATAATATATTCCAAATGAGACGAATTATCCGTACGTATATCCGAGGGTCTAGCTATTATTGCCCTGAGTGCACTTGCGTTAATCCAAACACACACACGACTGCAGAAATTCACAATGTCGAAATTTATAACAATGAGAACGAAAAAAAACAAAACATACCGTATAGTATATCTTCCTTCCCCCAATAAAGTCAGGAACAACGACGCCCTTTTGTATGATAAAATTAATGGAGTATATAATAAGTAAGGGGCCTGGTGGTTAACGCTCTCGCTTCACACGGTGAGGGCCTGGGTTCGATTCCCAGCCAGAGTAGAAACATTGGACGTGTTTCTTTCCACCTGTTGTCTATGTTCCCCATCAGTAAAATGGGTACCTGGGTGTTAGTCGACTGGTGTGGGTCGCATCCTGGGACACTGACCTAAGGAGGCCTGGTCACAGACCGGGCCGCGGGGGCGTTGACCCCCGGAACTCTCTCCAGGTAAACTCCAGGTAAACTCCAGGATGACATTAAGGCTTTAACAAAATAGAACAATTATTTAGAGAGACATAAAGAGCCAGACTTGGCAATGTGATTGATAATGTATCTTGAATATACCATCATGTTCTGGTATCTAAAATGCTTAAAAGGTTTAGAAAACCGACAAGTTCGTAAATAAAACATTTGTGCAACATTGGGGTATCTTTATTCTGGAAACTTTTCGCCAGCCAGTGACGTCTTTAGTCCAATGGTTAAGAACAGTGGAAGATGGAGAGGAGTTTGAGGCAACGGGTCTTTCACATTTTATCAAGAATGATGGACTGAACAACTCCAGGCTGAGGGGGACTGATTCCCTCAAACTCTTCATCTTCCACTGTTTCTCTGCATTGGATTGAAGAAGCCACTGGCTGGCGAAACGTTTCCAGAACAAAGATAAACAAATGTTGCACAAGCGTCTAGTTTACTTAAAAGACGAAGATAAACTGGAGGGGGTAGAGATAATTATAATGGCAGCCAAGCTTGTAACACCACTAAGAAATAATCCACATGACGTGTGTGTGTACTCACCTAATTGTAGTTGCAGGGGTCGAGACTCAGCTCCTGGCCCCGCCTCTTAACTGAACGCTACTAGGTCCGCTCTCTCCCTGCTCCCTGCTCTTAAAGCTATGTATGGTTCCTGCCTCCACTAAGTCGCTCGCCAGAATATTCCATTTCTTGACCACTCTGTGACTGGAGAACTGCTTCCTAACATCTCATATGAGTCTTCAACTTCCAACTGTGTCCCCTTGTTGCTGTGTCCCAACTCTAAACCATCCTTTGTCCACCTTGTCAATTCCTCTCAGTTATCATGTCCCCCCTATCTCTCCTGTCCTCCAGTGTCGTCAGGTTGATTTCCCTTAACCTCTCCTTGTAGGACATACCCCTTAGCTCTGGGACTAGTCTTGTTGCAAACCTTTGCACTTTCTCTAGTTTCTTTACGTGCTTGGCTAGGTGTGGGTTCCAGACTGGTGCCGCATACTCCAATATGGGCCTAACGTACACGGTGTACAGGGTCCTGAACGATTCCTTATTAAGACGTCGGAATGCTGTTCTGAGGTTTGCCAGGCGCCCATATGCTGCAGCAGTTATTTGGTTGATGTGCGCTTCAGGAGATGTGCCTGGTGTTATAGTCACCCCAAGATCTTTTTCCTTGAGTGAGGTTTGTAGTCTCTGGCCCGCTAGACTGTACTCCGTCTGCGGTCTTTTTTGCCCTTCCCGAGTCTTCATGACTTTGCACTTGGCGGGGTTGAACTCCAGGAGCCAATTGCTGGACCAGGTCTGCAGCCTGTCCAGATTCCTTTGTAGTTCTGCCTGGTCTTTGACCGAATGGATTCTTTCATCAACTTTACGTCATCTGCAAACCGGGATACTTCGGAGTCTATTCCTTCCGTCGTGTGTGTGTGTGTGTGTGTGTGTGTGTGTGTGTTGTGTGTGTGTGTGTGTGTGTGTGTGTGTGTGTGTGTGTGTGTGTGTGTGTGTCTGTCTGTCTGTCTGTGTGTCTGTGTTGTCTGTGTGTGTCTGTGTGTGTCTGTGTGTGTCTGTGTCTGTCTGTGTCTGTCTGTGTCTGTCTTCGTCCCTTCTCTCTCTTCTGAAGCTGCGTCACGAGAGAGAAAGTGTACTGTTGCCCAGTTGTTGAGTTTCATGTCAGTAGATCGTCGCAGAAGAGCTGCAATATTGGGATATTGGTTACCGAGAAAGGTCAATTTATTGAGTGTCTCGAGTGTATTGCAGCATCTGAGTGCAAGAGCTCTCCTGGTAACACTCGAGGCGCAGCGATGGAGCCCTCGATGCATACCACTTGACTGGAGAGTTATGTTAATTCTCCTCCCACGAGTGGCTGGGACTACACTGCTAGCAAATACATACTGATAACAGTTTGTGTGTAGATATACGTAAAGTAGCGCTCCCCTGAGGCACATATGCAGTTATTTGTGTATTGTTCCAGTCACGGTATGTGCCTTTATATTTTGTTAATAACGAACTGAACGCCTTCTTACTGCCAGAATTGTGCTCTATTTTTCTAAGCACTTCACCCAAATTTGATTTTTTTTTTTCATTTTGTTTTTGCCGGGCGTGAAGAGGCCTACCTGAAAATATCTTCCCACCATCATAACTCTGGGTTTTAAATAACAAAAAGGCACAATACCGCGACTGGAACAACATACACAGGAGAGAGAAGCTTGTAAATGGCCCAAGTCGGACAGAAATGTCATAAGCTTCTCTTTCCTATGTGCTGGTTAAAAACCGTACTAAATAACAAAAAAAAAAAAGGCACAATACCGTGACTAGAACAACACACAAATAACCAGCACATAGAAGAGAGGAGCTTACGTGTGACTAAATGGTCGAAGTCGGACCGAAACGTCTTCCTAAGCTGCTCCTCTATGTGCGGGTTGTGTAAAAACCCTACTACAACGCACTACACAGACCTCACCTCCAGGACGCGCAGGTCTAAACATACCGCAGAAAATAACATTCCGGTGTGGACGTCTTTCATTGAAAGTAATCAACTGTAGCAGCCTCAGTTGAGTCCGCTGTGACACCGTAACTTGAGCGAAGAAAGAATTTTGCCTGAATTAAGGTAATTAGGAAATAAATCCATACAAGGGAGCTATAAAAAAAAACATTTTATACAATAATTATCTTTAGAAATAGATCATAGGCCACTACAGGTTTATTCAACGAGTCGTGGCCTATGTTACCGAAATTAGATTTATCAAAACAGTATTAAGCCTCGTTATCGTCGCAATTTAATACTTTTGAGTCTGTTCTGTACATTTTTTTTTTTTTTTGAAGAATTATTATTATAATCAAGGGGAAGCGCTAAACCCGTAGGATTATACAGCGCCTGGGGGGGGGATGTGGAAGGCATTCAGGCTTAATTCGGGGAACTGGAGCACAGATCCAATTCCCAAAATCAAGAGCCCCTCACCAACATCAAGGAACCTTCCCTGAGGGGTTTGAAGAATTGAGATATCCTAGTTATGGCAGGTAAAAAAAAAAAATGCGTCGAGTCATCCTAGTCCAGAAAATCGATGAGACTTATTTGTCCCCTGGGATTTACATCCCAAGGGAGTTGTTTTTTATTGGCCAGAAGACAGGACCTGCAGCGTCTCCTGGCATGGGTCATGATAATAAAGATGACCTGTTGGTAGTTTTTACCCTGTGTATTTCTATTTATATATATGGTGAGAATTTATTTTTAAGTGTTACTGTCTGGCATGAAAGTTACCGTGTAGGCTAAATGATCCTAGTCGATAGGCTTTAAACCTCAGTTTATCAGCCCTTTTTTTATTTACAGGATATATGCACTGAGGTATATTCCTCTCGGTGTATGTATATATGCTGAGAGTTCACATTAATCCCTATTTCAGGTATTATTCTTATCTTGTGATGACAAGACTACAGCGTAGCCTTTAAAATGGTGTAGTCAGTAGGCTTTAAACCCCATTAATCAGCCTGACGTACACGACCAACATTTCACCAAACCTCCGCCAAATAATTCCAAACGCATGCAACATTGATACACCCTTGAGAATAGTCACATTTCGGAAAATTTGCACACATCTATTATACACGTGAACGGGATGCTGCATAAAATAAGTTTTAATGAAAAAACAATAATTACCAATGGTGGTTTAAGCAGACGCAGGTACGTACATCAGGGGAGACCTAATTTACTCCGCACAATTGTTTGGAAACTGTTAGAATTAATTAGGCTATGTTAATTGCGTTGTCCAAGGATAATTATTCGGTCGCTACAAGAGCGTTAGTTTCGGAATGTTATATATTAAGACGCTGAATTATACTAAACAGATGACTGAGAATAAAACTGCTCTAACTTTTAGGACATTTAAACAAAATCCACCAATAATTCGTTGTATATCAGATGCTATTTGTGAGAGCTAATTTTGTGTTTACGATCATCACAAAATGAATCAATGTCACACATGTGAATAGGTAAATTTGTGACCAGGTCTTAACTGGGAAAACAAATGTTCCTTCAACAGGACTGTGTGTATGTATTTGTATAATTACACACACACACACACACACACACACACACACACACACACACACACACACACACACACACACACACACACACACGAACCACAGGGATGTTAGTATTTCTTCAGTCACAGAGTTGTCAAGAAGTGGAATAGTCTAGGAAGGGATGTAATGGAGACAGGATCCATAAGAGATATGATAGAGCTCATGGAGCAGGAAGAGTGACCTAGTAGCGACCAGTGAAGAGGCGGGGCCAGGAGCTGTGAATCGCCCCCACAACCACAACTAGGCGAGTACACACACACACACACACACACACACACACACACACACACACACACACACACAAGTGGAGAAGTAACAGGAACTGAAGGGGACAGGCCAAACTATAAAGGGGGGACTACACAGGTATGAGAAACTTCCTGCAGGAGGTTCAGTGGGACAGAGAAATGGTAGGAAAATCAGAAAAACGAGATGATGGAATATGGGGCATCAAAGTGCAAGGAGGCAGAGGAAAGTTTTGTTCCCAAGGGAAACGGAAATAATAGGAAGACCAAAACGAGTCCTTGGTTTACCCGAAGGTGTAGGGAGGCAAAAACTAAGTGCAACAGAGAATGGAAAAGGTACAGGAGGCATAGGACCCAGGAAAACAAGGAGATTAGTAGAAGAGCCAGAAACGAGTATGCACAGATAAGGAGGGAGGCCCAGCGACAGTATGAAAACGACATAGCATCGAAAGTCAAATCTGACCCGAAACTGCTGTATAGCCACATTAGGAGGAAGACAACAGTCAAGGACCAGGTGATAAGGCTGAGGAAAGAAGGTGGAGAACTCACAAGAAACGATCAAGAGGTATGTGAGGAGCTCAACACGAGATTTAAGGAAGTATTTACAGTAGAGACAGGAAGGACTCTGGGGGACAGACCAGATGGGGACACCAGCAAGGAATACACCAACAAGTGTTGGACGACATACATACAGATGAGGAGGAGGTGAAGAAACTGCTAAGGGACATCGATACCTCAAAGGCAATGGGACCAGACAACATCTCCCCGTGGGTCCTTAGAGAGGGAGCAGATATGTTGTGAGTGCCACTTACCACAATCTTCAACACATCCCTGGAAACTGGGCAACTACCTGAGGTATGGAAGACGGCAAATGTAGTTCCCATTTTTAAAAAAGGAGACAGAAAAGAGGCACTAAACTATAGACCTGTGTCATTGACGTGTATAGTATGCAAAATTATGGAGAAGATTATCAGGAGGAGAGTGGTGGAGCACCTGGAACGGAACAGGAGTATAAATGCCAACCAGCACGGATTCACGGAAGGCAAATCCTGTGTCACAAACCTTCTGGAGTTTTATGATAAAATAACAGAAGTAAGACAAGAGAGAGAGGGGTGGGTTGATTGCATCTTCTTGGACTGCAAGAAGGCCTTTGACACAGTTCCTCAAAAGATTAGTGCAGAAGCTAAGATCAGGCAATAACAGAAGGCACTGAAATGGATCAAGAAACCTGACGGGGAGGCAACAACAGTCATGTACGAATGAGTATCACAGGGGGCACCTTGACAGGGGGTCCCCGGGGGTCGGTCCTGGGACCATGCAAATTTTGTATATGTGAACGACATAAGGAAGGTTAGACCAAAATGCCCTTTGAGATGATGTAATTAATGGGGAGAATTAAATTGATGAGGACCGGCGGGATTTAAAAGGGAAACCGGGGACAGAGGGGACACCGGGCCAGCAAAGGGCTTCTCGAATTTAATCCCCAAAATGCAAAGTCAGAAGAGGGGAGGGCACAAAAGACCACAACAGAGAAAAGGGCTAGGTGGCCAAAGACTGAAAACCTCACTCAGGAGAAAGATTTGGGGTGAGAAACACACCGACATGTCTCCAAGAAACCCATAAATTCAGAAAACTGCTGCGCATAGGGCGCCTGCAAACCGAAACAGCATTCCGAACCTTAAAGGGAATCATTCAAGAAAACTGTACACCTGTAGTCAGCCCATACGGATATGCAGCCATTTTTGGGAACCCCCTTGAAAAAGCACGCAAGAACAGAAAATACAAGGTTTGCGACAAGGTTAGTTCCAGAGCTAAGGGAAGCCTATAGG
Source organism: Cherax quadricarinatus (assembly GCF_026875155.1). Taxonomy (NCBI): domain Eukaryota; kingdom Metazoa; phylum Arthropoda; class Malacostraca; order Decapoda; family Parastacidae; genus Cherax; species Cherax quadricarinatus. The sequence goes on along the minus strand of NC_069490.1, from coordinate 20,626,738 downwards.
AAAATTTAAAGGAAATCGCCTACCACACTGAGGACAGGAGGGTCAGGGGAACATGATAACGACTTTAAAAATACGCTGAAAAAACAAGGTGGGCAAAGACGGGTGTTCCAGGGAGGGGACACAGAAACAAAGGCCACAATTGAAGTTTTAAGACACCAAAGATCAAGAGATGGGGGAAATATTTCTCAGCATAGAGTTGTAAGGCAGTGGAATGCCTAGAAAAAGACGTAGTGGAGGCAGGAATCATACACATTTTAAGACGAGGTTTTATAAAGCTCTTGGGGGGGGAGGAGAGGGGCCCAGTACAACCGGGGAAGAGGCGGGCCAGGGGCTAGGGCCGACCCCTGCAACCACAAAAAGGGGTCAAAAAGGGATACCACACACACACACACCCTTAGCCGTCTTACCCAGGGGAAACTAAACATTGAGAAAGTTTTTTATAACAACCTGACGGGCAGCTGGTCTGGCCTTTAACAACCATTACATACAACTTTGTGTTGCAGCATTGGGTTATCTGTTATCCAGAACAGCACAGAGAACTCACAGGTAAGACCCCACATGGGGTGAACGGGGAAGTGGGGACACCAGAAGAATAGCTCTGGAGAGTAATGTGTTGAATCGCAGAAAAAAAAAAAAAAAAAAAGAGCCGGGGCTAAACCTAGCCGCAAGTCATTGTAAGGCAGGTATATACGACTGTAGAGAAGGGAGGAAAAACAGTTGCTGAACGTGCTTAGTCTCGAGTTCTTGATGGTGAGAGGTGGACGACAGACAGGAGGATCACTGGAGAGAAGCTACAACTTCACGATGATTGGTCGATGATTTTTAGAGATAAAGGTGCTTCATGCTGAGTGGTGATTTTACTGCAGTTTATCAGATGGGCTATTTCTGATTTTTATTTTTTGAAAGTTGATTTTGAGATGCGAACATGTTTAAAGTTTGTTGCTGAGGTCTCTCTTATAACAGTTGCAATGGAAATAAGTAGTGCTGCAGTGGAACATTAAGTCTTCAGGGTTGCATGTAAACTCAACAGTTCCATTTTGAAGTCTGTAATGTAGTTCTTTGTAATACACTGCATCACTTTATGGTGCAGTTGTGTAGAAAGTAATATCTTGTCAACTTCTTCCATCAGGGTGGAGAGGAAATTCTTCCCCATTTTCTCCTTCCGTGTCTACTTCTTCTCCCTCGGGTATTTCTGCTTTATGTTGGTAGACTTGAGGAAAAGTTTGTGACTGGTGAGGATCAGTGGTGGTGGAAGTTGATGGAGGCTTGTCATTGGTGAGATTTCTTGGAGTCTTGTCATCAGTTGGAGATGGTCTTGAGCAGGAGTTGTCGGGTACTGAGTCTTCAGGTGTAGCGATGTTGATGGCCTTTGCAGTAATCCTGAGTATATCTGTTGAAGGTGGAGAATCTGTAGCTTCGTTATGGCAGTATATGTTGGAGAATTAACGGTGCTCTTCACGTCGTCTTTGATCTTCTTGGATAAGATTTCCTTTCGCACTGGACATTTTACTGTTAGTGTATGGTAGATATTCTTGCAGTTGAGGTAAGTAGGAACAACGGTGGTGGTGGTGGTGCAGGATCTGTAGTCATGTCAGTCATTCCCGCAAGTTGTACAGATCTTATTTTTGATGTGTTATTCTTTGGTAGAGTGGTTGTAGGAACAATTCTAACATGGAGAGACGTGTTTGAAGTGTTCTGCCTCGATGTGGCTAGGGTTGATGAAGTAATACGAAATTGTCAGGCCGTCTGACCGGGCTTTTGCAGGTGATTTTTAGCAGGGAGGAGGCGTTAGGTATCTTCGTGATGGTGTCCACCGAGGCCCAGACATTCTGGTCCTCGATGGATAACTTGAGTTCTTCGTTGGACAGGACCATGACGATCCTGTCAAGTCCTTTTACGAACACAGATCTTTTTGCCTTCATGTAAGGAGAGTAACAGATGACAAAACCACGTTCGTCGAGTCTTGATTGCAGCAGGAGTGAGGACTTTTTCGGCCTCGTCATCAGTACAGGTGACTAGGAAGGCTTCTTTGAATGACTCGAAGCCCGCAAACTTGGCCTGCAGGCTGCTTTTCAGGACTGCCGCAAGAGCAAGCTACGAGGCATCGTTTACCATGGAATTTTTGGGTTTTATCTTCATACGATGAAACATCGTGGAAGAGAGTCACTTGGAGATTGATGAAAGTTCCCCATCCCAACGGGGATCGTAGGTAGACTGCAGAGTGGCATATCAGAGCGACGACTGTGACTTGCCTGAATTTTGCAAAATTGGAACTTTCACTGTGAAAGTAAGTTACATGTGACTGTGAAGGTAATAGTTAAGGAAACTGGAAACGTTACAGTAACTGTTAATGATTCAAAATGACTTGTTCACGAAACAAGTGGTTTTGAATCATTAACACAACTGCGGCTTAGTCAGGACTCGATCCTGCGTTCCCATGCCCAGCCCTGTGTGAACTGAACGAAGGATGGTGGTCCAGTGGATAGTGTGATGCGTTCAGTTCACACAGAGTTGGGCACGGAGGAGTAGTTTCTGTACCAAGATACCGTTGTGTTGCAGTGCCTGACTATGGAGCGAAACTTTTCAAGGCTGAGGGACTGACCACCTCAAAACTACAACTTCAAGGGTGATGGGATGATTACATCTTCACATCTCTACTGCTTCTGCTGCCGCCTCTGTACTCGACTGAAGAAAACTGCTGTGTAGGCGAAACGTTTCGGAATAAAGATACCTAACTTTTGTGATAAATGGTGTGATAAATGGTTTAAAACCGACAAGGTGTAGATTGAGACACTAATGAAAGATATGGGAATCTTCATTTAAGAAACTTTTTCGCCACACAGTGGCTTCATCAGTCCATACAAAGGAGAAAGATGAACAGGAGTAGTTTGAGGTAATCAGTCACACAGGCCATCAGTCTTGAAAAGAATACAGCATATGTGCGAAGAAGTGGCTTTTATACTGTAGACAAGTGAGGTGAAGCAGTCGAAGGAGGTATCACACTTGACAAATCCAAATGTGGAAGTAGATCTTAGTCCAAAGGTTGGACAGGTGTTGAAGAATTCCTTGTATGAAGATCCCATGATGAGATACCACCTACGACTGCTTCACCTCACTTGTCTACAGTATAAAAGCCACTTCTTCGCACATATGCTGTATTCTTTTCAAGACTGATGGCCTGTGTAACTGATTACCTCAAGCTACTCCTGTTCACCTTTCTCCTTTGTCTGGACTGATGAAGCCACTGTGTGGCGAAACGCTTCCTCAATAAATATTCCCATACCTTGTTTAAGTCTCTCAATCTTCATACCTAACTGTTACACGTGTGTTATAACACTATACTTACCTTAGATACCAATGTTAATAAAATATCCAGTAAGGTAGCAGTGCACGGCTATTTTTTCCATTTTTTCTGAAAAGATGTTCTCTCCGTCCTTTCTGCCTAATTCTCTCTATGAATGCAGACGTGAAGGCTTCCATCAGCTTTCTTTTTATTTTCATCTTAATATCCTAAGCTTCCTTCACGTAGATATAGACTACAGACTTCTTAAGTTGAAAACAAATCGTCATAATGAAGGATTTGTCAAACCGGGTAAGCTGCAGTGAATCAACATCTTTCTTCCCTCCTTCCTTTTTTTCATTCTCATGTTGCTCCTCTATCTCTCTCTCTCTCTCTCTCTCTCTCTCCTCTCATTCTCCCTCTACTTTTTTGGTTATCCAGTTCTACACATAGCGCTATCCATGATATCTATTAACTATTTGTTATAGAATAAACTTACTCTCACTCTCTCTCCTCTAATCTCTCCCCCTTCTCTCTCACCTCATTGTCTCATCCTTTCCTCATCTTGCTATCAATGATCTCTCATTTCTCACATTTCTCTCGCCCAGCTCAGTCGAATCACATCTTCTCTCCTCCCCCTCTCTCTCTCCTTTTCTTCATTCTCTTTCGTCCCTCTCTCGCTCTCTCTCATCTCTCTCAACTCTCTCGTCTCCCTCTCTATCTCTCTCTGACTCCTCTCTCATCTCTTCCTTCTCGTCTCTCTACCCTGTCTCTCTACACCCTTCTTCCTCTTCCTCTCTTTCACTCTGCTACATTTTATACCCTCTACCTTACTTCTCTTCTCCCGCACTCTCCCCCTCTCTCCCTCCTCCTCTCTCTCTCTCTCCTCTCTCTCTCTCATCTCTCATCCATCTCCTCTCTTCACCTCTCTCTCCCATCCTCTCTCTTCCATCCTCCCTCTCTCTCTCTCTCTCCATCTCTCCTCTCTTCTCCTCTCCCTCTCTCTCTCAGCTCCTCCCTCCTCTCTTCTCTCCTCACTCTCCTCCTCCTCTCTCCCTCACTCTCCTTCCCCTCTCCTCATCCCTCTCTTCCTCCCTCACCTCTCATCATCTCTCTCTCCCTCTCTTCTCTCCTCTCTCTCTCTCTCTCCTCTCCCTCTCTCTCCTCTCCTTCTCCTCTCCCTCTCCCTCTCTCCTCTCTCTTTCTCTTCTCTCTCTCTCTCCTTTCTCTCTCTCCGTCTCTCTCCCTCTCCCTCCCCTCTCTCTCTCTCTCCTCTCTCTCTCTCTCTCCTCTCTCTCTCTCCCCTCTCTCCCTCTCCCTCTCTCTCTCTCCCTCTCTCCTCTCTCCTCTCTCCCTCTTCCTCCCTCTCTCCTCTCTCTCCCTCTCTCCCTCTCTCTCTCTCCCTCTCTCTCTCTCTCTCTCTCCCTCTCCCTCCTCTCCCCTCTCCCTCTCCCTCTCTCTCCCTCTCTCTCCTCTCTTCTCTCTCTCCCTCTCTCTTCCTCTCTTCTCTCTTTCTCTCTCTCCTTCCTCTTCCTCTTCTCTCTCCTCTCTCTCTCTCCCTCTCTCTCTCTCCCTTCTCTCTCTCTCCCTCTCTCTCCTCCTCTCTCTCTCCTCTCTCTCTCTCTCCTCTCTCCCTCTCTCCTCTCTCTCTTCTCTCTCTCTCTCTCCTCTCTCCTCTCTCTCTCTCCTCTCCTCCTCTCTCTCCTCTCTCCTCTCTCTCTCTCTCTCTCCCTCTCTCCCTCTCTCCCTCTCTCCCTCTCTCCCTCTCTCCCTCTCTCTCTCTCTCTCTCTCTCTCTCTCTCTCTCTCTCTCTCTCTCCGCCTAGGTAGATTCGGGAAAAGAGAAAAATGAAGTTCTTTGCGCGTTCTTAATCGGTTGTATCTATTTCACTGCACTGTAGTCTTCTGCAGTGTTGAAAAGCCACTCTCCTTTCGCATTAGCAGTTTTAGATCAGACTCTCCCTTTGGCTTCCTGAACAACCAGGCTGTTACTGCCCGTGGCATGAAGGCCTACATAACTATCACTGCTCTTGTACTGCACAGAGAAATTCACTACTTCCTATAAAACAAATAACAAAAAAAGGCACAATACCGTGACTGGAACGATACACAAATAACCCGCACATAGAAGAGAGGAGCTTACGACGACGTTTCGGTCCAACCTGAACCATTTACAAAGTCACACGTAAGCTCCTCTCTTCTATGTGCGGGTTATTTAACACCACTTCCTGATTATCAGAGTAATTAAACTAGCAAACAAAGGCTTCAATTCACTCTTAAAAGCATGACTTTCCAACTAATTTTGGAACACTCTATTCAAATCTAATCTTAAGTTTTGCTCCAACACGTAAATTTTCTATGAATTATTTGAACAAGATGAACATGACATAGCCATCACGGAGATAAGAACATAAGAACGAAGGAACACTGCAGCAGGCCTACTGGCCCATGCGAGGCAGTCCAAGTCTCCTACCGGCTCAAGCCAATGCACCCAACCTAGTCAGGTCAGGTTACATTGACTTAAGGGAGGAACACGGCAACTGACCTGGTAGCACAAGCTATCAGGTCCAACTCACACCCACCCACACCCACTCATGGATTTATCCAACCTATTTTTAAAGCTTCACAACGTTCTGGCCTCTATAACTGTACTTGGGAGTTTGTTCCACTCATCCACAACTCTATTACCAAACCAGTACTTTCCTATATCCTTCCTGAATCTGAATTTTTCCAACTTAAAACCATTGCTGCGAGTCCTGTCTAGGCTAGATATTTTCAGCACACTATTTACATCCCCTTTATTTATTCCTGTCTTCCATTTCTAGAAGTGCAGTTTCAGGGCCCTTAGTCTATCCTCATAGGGAAGATTTCTGATACATGGGATCAACTTTGTCATCCTCCTTTGTACATTTTCCAGAGCATTTATATCCATTCTGTAATACGGTGACCAAAACTGTGCAGCATAATCTAAATGAGGTCTAACCAAGGATGTAGAGAGTTGAAGAACAACCTGAGGACTCCTATTATTTATGCTTCTTGATATGAAGCCAAGGATTCTATTAGCTTTATTGCGAACACTTATGCACTGCAGGGAAGCCTGACTGTTTGATGGTCGACTACTTCTGGACACTGGCGAGGAACTAAAATTGGTTATCATAACCATTATTTTTAAAGGGGTGGGACGGGTAAGCCAGCTGAAGGCCTCGGTCAGATGACCAAAAGGTCCAGTGGCGGGTCATCATATGACAGACCCGCGTCAGAAAACGCTTGTCCTGTTTTCTGACAAACCTAACCTGGTGCGGGAGAACCATACTGAACATAACTGAAAAAACCTGAAAACTGATACAAATATCTTTGACTTATATATATATATATATATATATATATATATATATATATATATATATATATATATGCCTGGGCCTTTCTTTAAACCCCACCAAATGTGAAATAGTTTCTACCAATCGACAGATGATCCAGAATATTAGCGCCATTTTACCAGGAGCACGAGCCATTGATCCAGCCAATAGCACTCTCCTTGGTGCTCCTCTTGGGTCCAATGCCATCGATCTGATCCTAGAAAAAAAAAGTCTCAAACCTCCGGACAATGGAAAACAGGATGAAAGACATTGGCGCACACATGATGCCTTCTACCTACTCACCAGATGCCTGTCAATCCCAAAACTTACCTACTTTCTGAGATGCTCCCCAGCCTTCAGCAGTCCAAAACTCAAGGAATATGACTCTCTCCTTAAGACCATGCTAGAGTGTGTACTGAATCTTTCCCTTGAAGATGGACAGTGGTTGCAAGCCTCACTTCCGGTCAGGCTTGGGGGGCTGGGAGTACGCAGATCCTCCCAGATTGCTCTACCAGCTTTCCTCTCCTCTTCCATAGCATCAAACGAGTTGATAAGACAAATTCTTCCTGATAACCTCAGTGACTCAGCAGGAATACAGGACCCTAGCTATGCCAGTGCCATCACCGAATGGGAGACTTGCTGGTCCAGCACCAAACCTTAGTGCAGCACTGGCTCACAGTCAAGCTGGGATGGCACGATCGCTGAAAAGATGCTTGCCAACATGCTCAGGGCTGCAACATCAGATAGGGAGACTGCCCATCTCCAGGCTGTGAGCGCACTTCACTCCGGGGACTTCCTCCAAACAGTTCCCATATCGGCAATGGGAACGCGACTCGATCCTAAGACCCTCTGTATTGTAGTGGCTCTGCGTCTTGCTGCCCCAATTCACACAGAATATGTGTATTTGCGGCGAAGTGCAAGCAGACCAATACGGTCTACATGGTCTTAACTGTTCCAAAACCAAGGGCTGGCATGCAAGACACAATGAGGTCAATAACATCATAAAGAGAACCCTTGCTACAGCTGGATGCCCAGCCGAGAGAGAGCCCCGATCACTAGCAGCCAACAATACCCACAACCCAGCAAACTGCCCCGACGGAATCACCATCTATCCTTGGAAGAATGGCAAGCTCTTAGCATAGGACTATACCTGTGTGTCCACACTGACTGACACCTATATCCATCACAGTGTCGGGCGACAGGGAGGAGCACAAGATCAGCAAGTACAGGGACATAAGCCAACAGTATCAATTTGTCCCAGTGGGATCAGAGACCTTGGGATCATGGGGAAAAAATGCCACACGTTTCCTTAAAGAATTGGGTTCCAGACTCATCGACACAACCAGGGACCCAAGGGCAGCCACTTTCATGTTCCAGCGCCTCAGTGTGGCCATCCAGAGGGGAAATGCTTGCTGCATACTTGGCTCGCGTCCGGCTTCGGAAGAGCTGGAGGAAATTAATGATCTAACACATTGTACCATTGTTTTCATGTTTGTGTTTTCTGTAAATGTATTCTGTTTATTAATAAATGTTCACATAGAATATCAAATACGTACAGGAGGTGGTAGAAGAAAATATTCAAACAGCTCCGGGGAGAACCTTGAGTTTTCCCTGAGGTACGTTTATTGTCTTCTCTGAGGATGAGGGTCCCCATTCCAGCTATAGAGGGGGTACCTCCCTATATTTAAAATATATATATAATATATATATTATATATTATTATAATTCGTGCCAGTAGTAAACTGGTCATTAAAAAGAATCATTAAATTAATCCTTTCTAAATTTTTCTCTTATACGTTCAAATATATATATTTTTTATTTATGTTAATGTAAAAATTAATAATTTTGTACCAAAAGAACCTTAGAAAACTTACCTGACCTTATTATAACAAGCGCAATTTAATTTAGCCCAATCCAACTAAATATATTTTAGATACGTTTACAATAATTTAATAATAAACACAATGATATACATAAACACACACACACACACACACACACAAAGAGGCGAGGCCAGGAGGTATACCTGGAGTTTACCTGGAGAGGGTTTCGGGAGTCAACGCCCCCGCGATCCGATCTGAGATCAGGCCTCGTGGTTTATTAGGGTCTGATCAACCAGGCTGTTACTGCTGGCCGCACGCAAACTGACGTACGAACCACAGTCCGGTTGGTCAGGTACTGACTTTAGATGTCTGTCGAGAGGTCTATTGGTAATTCCCCTTATGTATGCTGGGAGGCAGTTGAACAGTCTTGGGTCCCGGACATTTATTGTGTTCTCTCTGAAAGTACTCGTGGCGCCCCTGCTTTTCTTTGGGGGAATGTTGCATCTCCTACCGAGTCTTTTGCTTTCACAGGGAGTGATTTTCGTGTGTAAGTTTGGTACTAATCCCTCTAGGATTTTCCAAGTGTATATTATCATGCATCTCTCTCGCCTGCGTTCCAGGGAGTACAAATCAAGGGCCTTCAACTGTTCCCAGTAATTTAGGTGCCCTATCGTACTTATGTGTGCCGTGAAAGTTCTTTGTACACACTCCCGGTCAGCAATTTCGCCTGCCTTGAAGGGGGCAGTTAGTGTGCAGCAGTATCCCAGCCTAGAGAGCACAAGCGATTTGAAGAGAATCATCATGAGCTTGGCGTCTCTAGTTTCGAAGGTTCTCATTATCCATTCTATCATTTTCCTAGTATGAATTGACCCCTGCAACCACAATTAGGCGAGTACACAATTGTGATATCTGGCAAGATTAATATTTTTACTATATTTCTTCCATTAGTCCACCCTAAGCCCACCCTCCGGCCCACCTTCTCACAAGCCTGGACACTTGCCAGTCCGCCCATCCCACGCCCACCCACACAATCACCTAGACACGCCCACCCTTCAACTTACGCACCTACTCATTTCACCCTCCCATCCAGTCAAAATGACTCCGCCTACCCAACCATTTGCTCACCCACTCTTTACTGGCAACGAGCACTGTAGTACAGCTCCCTGTAGATCATCCTGATGAGAATTATCAACGTCCACGTTAGCACCAGCTTCGTTTCTTCTCGTTATCATGCACTACTTATCTCTCTATCACTCACTTGCCTCTTCACACACACTTTTATCACGCACTTTATGTCCTCTCTCTCTTCCTCCTCCTCCTGGCCTAATAACGCAAGATGCTGGTCGTGTTAGCAAGGTCGTCAGAGAAATTTGATGTCTTTGTCCCAAGGTAACAGTGGGAGAGTAGGAGAGTGAGACAGGTCATTTGAAAAAGGAATTTATTCTTAATTTAAGGAAAACAGAGAAAGTGAATGTTTAAGGTCAATGTCTGAGGTTAATGTTTAGGGTCAATGTCTGAGGTTAATGTTCAAGGTCAATGTCTGAGGTTAATGTTCAAGGTCAATGTCTGAGGTTAATGTTCAAGGTCAATGTCTGAGGTTAATGTTTAGGGTCAATGTCTGAGGTTAATGTTCAAGGTCAATGTCTGAGGTTAATGTTCAAGGTCAATGTCTGAGGTTAATGTTCAAGGTCAATGTCTGAGGTTAATGTTCAAGGTCAATGTCTGAGATTAATGTTCAAGGTCAATGTCTGAGGCTAATGTTCAAGGTCAATGTCTGAGGCTAATGTTCAAGGCAATGTTAAAGGCCAGTATTTAGTGTTAACGACGAAGGACAATATTTAGAATAAATGTTTATAGAAAGTTAAGAACAGTAAATCGAATATTTAAAATGTTTAAAAAAGATGTTTAGAGTTAATGTTTCAAGCCAATTGTTACTGACAGTGTTTTGGAGCACCATACAAGGCTAATGTTGATATAATCTGTGTAATGTTGATAATCAATGTAATCTTAATATTCAGTGTAATAATTATAATCGGTGTAAAAATAATCATTGTAATAACAGTAATAATAATCACTAATAACAATCAGGGTAATAATAATCAGCATAAATTTGCAGTGTTCTCAAAGACTGTTCAAGACGAACGTTGATCTGCAGGTAACAAGTTATGCCAGCTGGTGCACTAGCGTGTTGAACAGGTAACAGTATTGTGTTCTCTACGAGACTAAGTGTTGAACAGGTAACAGTATTGTGTTCTCTACGAGACTGAACACTGAAATGCAACTTCAGTGGGGTTTAAAAACCCACTGGTAACACCTGCATTGTGATTCTGCAACATTACTCAATTCTGGCAACACCAGTGTATGTTGGGAGCACCCACACCGTGTATGTTGGGAGCACCCACACCGTGTATGTCGGGAGCACCCACACCGTGTATGTCGGGAGCACCCACACCGTGTATGTCGGGAGCACCCACACCGTGTATGTCGGGAGCACCCACACCGTGTATGTCGGGAGCACCCACACCGTGTATGTCGGGAGCACCCACACCGTGTATGTCGGGAGCACCCACACCGTGTATGTCGGGAGCACCCACACCGTGTATGTCGGGAGCACCCACACCGTGTATGTCGGGAGCACCCACACCGTGTATGTCGGGAGCACCCACACCGTGTATGTCGGGAGCACCCACACCGTGTATGTCGGGAGCACCCACACCGTGTATGTTGGGAGCACCCACACCGTGTATGTTGGGAGCACCCACACCGTTTATGTTGGGAGCACCCACACCGTTTTTTTTGGGAGCACCCACACCGTTTATGTTGGGAGCACCCATACCGTATCATCCTTTGCGGATGATACTAGGATCTGCATGAGGCTGTCATCTGCTGAGGACGCGGTTAACCTTCAAGAAGATATAAACAAAGTTTTCCAGTGGGCAACGGTAAACAATATGATGTTCAATGAGGACAAATTCCAACTACTCCGTTATGGAAAACTGGAGGAGATAATAACTAGAACTGAGTATACTACTGACTCCGGCCATACAATAGAGCGCAAAAATAATGTAAGGGACCTGGGAGTAGTAATGTCTGAGGATCTCACTTTCAAGGATCACAACAGTGCCACGATCGCACGTGCAAAGAAAATGATAGGATGGATAATGAGAACTTTCAAAACGAGAGATGCCAAGCCCATGATGATCCTTTTCAAATCACTTGTTCTCTCTAGGCTGGAATACTGCTGTACATTAACATCTCCATTCAAAGCAGGTGAAATCGCAGATCTAGAGAGTGTACAGAGATCCTTTACTGCACGTATAAGTTCTGTCAAGCACCTTAACTACTGGGAACGCTTGGAAGCACTTGACTTGTACTCGTTGGAACGCAGGAGGGAGAGATATATCATAATCTACACTTGGAAAATCTTGGAAGGAATGGTCCCAAATCTGCACACAGAAATCACTCCCTACGAAAGTAAAAGACTGGGCAGGCGATGCAAAATGCCGCCAATAAAAAGTAGGGGCGCCATTGGTACACTAAGAGAAAACACCATAAGTGTCCGGGGCCCAAAACTGTTCAACAGCCTCCCATCAAGCATTAGGGGAATTGCCAATAAACCCCTGGCTGCCTTCAAGAGAGAGCTGGACAGATACCTAAAGTCAGTGCCGGATCAGCCGGGCTGTGGCTCGTACGTTGGACTGCGTGCGGCCAGCAGTAACAGCCTAGTTGATCAGGCCCTGATCCATCGGGAGGCCTGGTCATGGACCGGGCCGCGGGGGCGTTGATCCCCGGAATAACCTCCAGGTAACCTCCAGGTAACCGTTTATGTTGGGAGCACCCACACCGTGTATGTTGGGAGCACCCACACCGTGTATGTTGGGAGCACCCACACCGTGCATAGTGGGAGCACCCACACCGTGCATAGTGGGAGCACCCACACCGTGCATAGTGGGAGCACCCACACCGTGCATAGTGGGAGCACCCACACCGTGCATAGTGGGAGCACCCACACCGTGCATAGTGGGAGCACCCACACCGTGCATAGTGGGAGCACCCACACCGTGCATAGTGGGAGCACCCACACCGTGCATAGTGGGAACACCCACACCGTGCATAGTGGGAACACCCACACCGTGCATAGTGGGAGCACCCACACCGTGCATAGTGGGAGCACCCACACCGTGCATAGTGGGAGCACCCACACCGTGCATAGTGGGAGCACCCACACCGTGCATAGTGGGAGCACCCACACCGTGCATAGTGGGAACACCCACACCGTGCATAGTGGGAACACCCACACCGTGCATAGTGGGAACACCCACACCGTGCATAGTGGGAACACCCACACCGTGCATAGTGGGAACACCCACACCGTGCATAGTGGGAACAACCCACACCGTGCATAGTGGGAACACCCCACACCGTGCATAGTGGGAACACCCACACCGTACATAGTGGGAACACCCACACCGTGCATAGTGGGAACACCCACACCGTGCATAGTGGGAACACCCACACCGTGCATAGTGGGAACACCCACACCGTGCATAGTGGGAACACCCACACCGTACATAGTGGGAACACCCACACCGTGCATAGTGGGAACACCCACACCGTGCATAGTGGGAACACCCACACCGTACATAATGGGAGCACCCACACCGTACATAGTGGGAGCACCCACACCATGCATAGTGGGAACACCCACACCGTGCATAGTGGGAACACCCACACCGTACATAGTGGGAGCACCCACACCGTACATAGTGGGAGCACCCACATTCACCTCCAACTAAGACATACACATCATAACTAAGACATACACCAAAACCTATAATTGACATATTGACAATAAATATAAGACATAAGCACAAAAAAAATTACCATGACATGAGACATTACCAGAACTAAGTCACACACCTCCAACTAATACACAATCACTTTACTAAGTTCATGTTAACTATTCATCAACAAAAAATATTAATACAATTTACCCACCAAATTTATGTTATAATCATCAAAACATAAAATTGTTTTACACATTTTTCTCAAACTGAATATTCATACCACATTTATCATTTCTCACCTATGTTACATATCACATTTCTCATCCACATCATCCCTGAAACATCCTTTCTTATTCATCCGTATATCACCAAGATGTTTTAACCCCGACGAGCCATCACGACGTAGGAGCCAGAGCAACCATCACCACTCCAACACCACCTACTACACTCTGGCTCCTAGTGTCATGATGGGTCGTCGGGATAAAACATCTTGGTGATATACGGATGAATAAGAAAGGATGTTTCAGGGATGATGTGGATGAGAAATGTAATATGTAACATAGGTGAGAAATGATAAATGTGGTATGAATATTCAGTTTGAGAAAAATGTGTAAAACAATTTTATGTTTTGATGAATATAACATAAATTTGGTGGGTAAATTGTATTAATATTTTTTGTTGATGAATAGTTAACATGAACTTAGTAAAGTGATTGTGTATTAGTTGGAGGTGTGTGACTTAGTTCTGGTAATGTCTCATGTCATGGTAATTTTTTTTGTGCTTATGTCTTATATTTATTGTCAATATGTCAATTATAGGTTTTGGTGTATGTCTTAGTTATGATGTGTATGTCTTAGTTGGAGGTGAATGTCTTAGATTTGGTGTGTGTATGTCTCATGTCTTAAATTTGTGATTGAAATGTATAAGTTGTGGGTGTGTGTATTTTTTTTTTTTTTTTTGGTGATGGTGATATGTTATAGTGCTCATGTTAGGTTACAGTGCTCATGTTATGTTATAGATGTTGGTGGAAGTGTCGTGGTATTTTTGTGTATGTCTTATTTTTGTGCGAATGTTTAAAAAAATGAGTGTTTTCAGTGATCATAGTAGTTTTGAGATGCATGATCTTAGATTTTTGGTGATCTTGGTGATGAGTGTTGATAGATGACGGTAAACATGATATGGGGATTGGTGATCGTGATTTTTGTGTGAATGTTTATAAAAATGTGTTTTCTGTGATCTTAGTGGTGGGGTCATAAAATCTGGTAATCGTCTTGGTTATAGTGATCTTAGATATTGTGGGTATAACAGGTTGAAACAAGGTGGGTTGGGTGTGATGTTGCTGACCACCAAGCCTGTGTGGGAGTGTGACGTCATGGAGGTGACCTCGTCGGTCCTGTGAGGTGTGTGACATCGTGTGTTGGTGATAGTGAGGTGAGTGCGCTTAGATATTGTCAAATATGATTTTTTGTGTGAATGTTTATAAAAAATGAGTGTTTTCTGTGATATTAGTGGTTTTTGAGGAAAGTGAACATGGGTGTTTGTTGTTGGTGGTTGTCTTAGATTTGTGTGTGTACAAGATATGTTTTCAGTTGATGGTGATCATGTACTAAGTGTTTGTGTATTAGGTTTGTGTTCATGTTTTTTTTTTTTTTTTGCGTCCATGGGAGGGAGTTCTTGGTTATAGTGATTTGAGGGGATTTCTATAAAATGGGTGTTAGATGGTGATGCTAAACTTAGTTTCTGGCGATTTTGACGGTGTTTTGGTAGTATTCAGTGGTGATTTGGTACTAATCAGTAGTGTTTTGGGAGTATTCGGAGGTGTTTGATGGTGTTTTTCAAGGTGTTCAAATGATGTGCAGAGTATTTTTTGAAGATGTTCAGTGGTGTTTTGGTGTTGTTCAGAGTTGGTTCAAAGTTAGTCAGTGTGTTAGTTGTGGTAATGTCTCATGTCATAAGTGTATGAGTTAGTTTTTTTTTGTGCTAATGTTGTAAAGTCTGGAGAATGAGGGAGGAGTTTGGTGGATGAGATGTAATTTTGGTTAATGAAATGTGTGTAAGCGTGAATGAGAATGTAAATTGGTGGGTGAGTTAGAGAAGACAAAATATTATGTGATCTTAGTAGAATTATTGATAGTTTTAGTGATCTTCGTTATGATGATATTTTAAGAGAATGTGTACAAAAATGTGTGATCTTAGTGGTGGGGTTATAGAATTTGGTAAACGTCTTGACTGTGGTGATCTTAGATATTGGAGATATAACAGGTTGAAACAAGTAGCTTCCTCTCAATAAGTTAAATGAAGTAAAAGTGGGGTGTGACGTCGCTGATCGCCAAGTAAACACAGGATGGAGTGTGATGTCATGGGAGGTAGCCCTATCTGTGCTGGTATGTGTTGGTGGTAGTGAGGGGAGTGTATTAGATATTGTATGGAGTTGGTGATTGTGATTTTGTGTGTGAATGTTTAAAAAAATGAGTGTTTTCTGTTATCTTAGTGGTTTTGAGGTGAGTGGTCATTGATGATAGATGATGGATGTCTTAGTTTTTTTTTGTGTGTGTACATGTTATGTTTTCAGTTGTTGTTTGGAAATGTTCAAAGGCGTTTTTTGTGAGTATTCAAATGATTTATGAGAATTTTTTTTGGCGCTCATGTTATATAATAGTCTGAGGTGAGTGGGATCGTCTTGGTTATAGTGATTTGAGGGGATTTCTATAAAATGGGTGTTAGTTGGTGTTGATCTTAGTTTCTGGTGACTTTTAGCGTTGTTTGGGCAGTATTCGGTGCTGTTTTGGTAGTATTCAGTGCTGTTTTGGTAGTATTCAGTGCTGTTTTGGTAGTATTCAGTGCTGTTTTGGTAGTATTCAGTGCTGTTTTGGGAGTATTCAAAGGAGTTTGATGATGCTTCTGTGTTCAAATGATGTTTTTGGAGTAATCAAAGGTAATTGTTGTTGTTTTTGGTGTTGTACAAAGTAAAGTGTGGTGTGTGTGGGCGTGTTTGTGTTAGTTTTGGTAAAGTGTCTCATAAGTGTATGAGTTAGTTTTTGTGATAATGCTGTAAAGTCTGGAGACTGAGGGAGTAGTATGGCGGATGAGTTGTAATTTCAGTTAATGAAATGTGTAAGTGTAGATAAATTAGAGATGACAAACCTTATTTGGGAGTATTCAAAATGATATTTTGGAAGTGTTTCAGTGTTATTTGGAAATGTTCAAAGGTGTTTATGTGAGTATTCAAATGATTTATGAGAGCGTTCGAAGTAATGTTGGGGTTGTTCTGTAGTGAGATGATAAAGGTTGTCGATGAGAGAATATTTCTTAAGAGATATTGAGAAAAGGTGGTCTCAAATGATGATGTATGAGAGTGTTTTGAAGATGTTCAAAGTGAGTTGTCTGTGTGTGTTAGGTGGTCATAGAATTTTGTGAATATCTTGGATACAGCTATTTTAGTGGATTTGAGATGGGTGATGAGATGCATTTGTGGATGTGAAATGTGATTTTTTGTGTGCGTTCTGAAGAGGTGTGTTGGGAGACGGGTGAGTGGGTGTGAAGAAATGTGGGTGAGATGGAGAGGGGTATGGGGAGGGTTGTATTAGAAATTTAATGAAATATGGGGGGATTTTACCCCACGAGCCCCTTTGGGGAGGAGCAGATGGCAGACCAGAGGCCTAGCTTCTCCCTACGAGCCCCGTGAGGGCGGGGAATGTGGCTAAGCCTGGGGACAGTTGGTCCCAAAGATGAGGGGGTACTTGTGCCTCCTCCCATGGGAGACTTACGTCTCGAGACGCTCCCCAGATAGGGAGTCAAGGCCGGGTCACCACTACTTGGAAAAGACCCGGGCCGGGAGAATACCGGCGAATAAAAAAAAAAAAAAAGGTAATGTGTGAACATTATAAAAGAAATTATAGAAGCGAAAAGTTATGATACATTGGAAAAGATTGGAGTGTGTAGAAACATGTCGCAGTAGTTGGGTAGTGAGATTACTTGTTGTGAGTATAATATTAATTTATGTGGATACAAGGAGATGGGTATGGAGAGGATTTTATTAGAATTTTAGTAATGTAGGGAGGAATGTGTATTACATTTTAAGATTCAGTAAAAAGAAGGGGAAAAATTTGTATCGAAAGAGGAAAAATTGTGAATAAATTGGTAAGTGATGAGGGTTGTGGGTATTGTTGTCGAACTAGAGATACCAAAAAAAGATGTTATAAGTGGGTTGTTGTTGTGGGTTGTGGGGTGTTGTGAGTTGTGAGTGTTGTGGGTGTTGTTGTCGAACTAGATGCTGAAAAGTGGTTATAAGTTGTGGGTTGTTGTTGTGGGTGTTGTGGGTTGTGGATGATGTGGGTTGTGGGTGATGTGGGTTGTGGGTGATGTGGGCTGTGGGCGTTGTTGTCGAACTAGAGATACCGAAAAAGAGGTGACTCTGTTGTGTTTGCGTGTGTTTGGTTTGTGTTCATGTTTTTTTTTTTTTGCGCTCATGTTATATCTTAGTTGGAGGTGAGTGCACTCATAGAAATTGGTAATCGTCTTGGTTATAGTGATTTGAGGGGATTTGTGTGAAAATGGGTGTTAGTCTGTGATGTTGATCTTAGTTTATGGTGATTTTGGTGGTGTTTTGACTGTATTCAGTGGTGTATTTGGGAGTACTCAAATGGTGTGTTTGAGACTATTCAAAGGTGTTTTTGAAGGTGTTCAAATGATGTTTTTGAAGTAATCAAAGGTAATTGATGGTGTTTTTGATGTTCAAAGTAAAGTGTGGTGTGTGTTTTTGTTAGTTTTGGTAAAATGTCTCATGTCATAAGCGTCTGAGTTAGTTTTTGTGATAATGTTGTGAAGTCTGGAGACTGAGGGAGGAGTTTGGGTAGTGAGTTGTAATTTAATGAAATAATGTAAGTGTAGATAAATTAGAGATGTCAAATCTTATTTGGGAGTAATCAAAATGTAATTTTGGAAGTGTTTTAGTGTTGTTTGGAAATGTTCAAAGGTGTTTTTGTGAGTATTCAATGATTTATGAGAGTGTTCGAAGTAATCTGGGAGTTGTTCTGTAGTGAGATGATAAAGGTTGTCGAAGAGAGAATATATTTCTTAAGAGATATTGAGAAAAGTGTGTGCGTGTGGGGGGGGGGGGTATTAACTTCGTAATATGTAAAATTGTGACTAGTGAATTTATCGAAAAGTGGTTATAAGTTGTAAAAGTTGTGGTGACTTTCTCTGATGAAATAGTTAAAACGATAAAAATTTTGGGTTATGAGTGAAAATTGTGACTTGGTGGAGAGTTGTGAGATGATGGGGGGGGGGGGGAGGGAGGAGAGCAGGTCATAGTCTCAGACGATGCTATGGGGTGACCTGAAATGTTATCTGAGATCGGTCAGATAAGACTCGCCAGTCGGCAGATGTCTAGACTTGAGGAGAGTGAATCTTGTGTTGTATTTTGTAAAAAATTGTGGATTCTTGTGGGTATTAACGAAAATGAGGAATTATTTGGGTTATCCTGAGTTAAGAGTGAAAATGTGTATGGAGTGAGATGGTGACGACGAAGATGATCCAGAACAAAATTCACAGAATTTCTTCGAGAGAAAAAGAATTACTATGTTGATTTTAGTCAATGAATTGTACCTTTTTTCAATTAATTTGTATTTTTTTTGTTGGATGTATGAAATATTGGTTATATAATAAATAAATGAAAATATTGTGTATTAGTGTTATCCTGCATTTTAAGTTAATGTTTGGTCGACAAGATTCAGCCTGCGTGAGAGGTCATCACGTGACGTCACTGACCGTTGAGTAAACACAGGTGGGGTGACGTCACACTTGTTTAGACCTGTATTAAGAGAAAGTACCATGCCCCATAGGGGAAGTCCATTTGAATGCTTACCCCCATAGGGAGGAACCCAAAAATTTGATCCGAGGAGATGGAGCAGGAATATTTGCATTATTGATATCGAGAAAAAGTTGATCCGAGGAGATGGAGCAGGAATATTGGGTTTAGAGGGTGGTGTGAGGGAGGGTGTTGATCCGAGGAGATGGAGAGCACAAGAAATTCAAAACCCCACAGGGGGAGTTCATTTGAATGCTTACCCCCATAGGGGGGGATCCAAAAACTTGATCCAAGGAGATGGAGATCACAAGAAAATGAAATTCAAAAAAAATTGAAGAAAATCGGAAAAAATTCGGGGAGCGGGGGCGATCCGGACGACGCTGCAGAAGGCGCGGGGCGGGCGCGAGGGCGCGGCGCGGCGGGAGGGCACGAGGGCGCGGCGGGGGCGCGGCGCGGGTGGGGGGTGGGGGGTTGAGGGCGAGGTGGTCGAGGGTGACGTCAAGGTCATTAACATAAAGGTGTGAAAAGGCGGCATCCTTTGATACGGCGCTCTGGCATTTTCTTCACTACTCACCGTGCATAGTAGGAGCACCCACACCGTGCATAGTAGGAGCACCCACACCGTGCATAGTAGGAGCACCCACACCGTGCATAGTAGGAGCACCCACACCGTGCATAGTAGGAGCACCCACACCGTGCATAGTAGGAGCACCCACACCGTGCATAGTAGGAGCACCCACACCGTGCATAGTGGGAGCACCCACACCGTGCATAGTAGGAGCACCCACACCGTGCATAGTAGGAGCACCCACACCGTGCATAGTAGGAGCACCCACACCGTGCATAGTGGGAGCACCCACACCGTGCATAGTGGGAGCACCCACACCGTGCATAGTGGGAGCACCCACACCGTGCTTAGTGGGAGCACCCACACCTTGCTTAGTGGGAGCACCCACACCATGCTTAGTGGGAGCACCCACACCGTGCATAGTAGGAGCACCCACACCGTGCATAGTAGGAGCACCCACACCGTGCTTAGTGGGAGCACCCACACCGTGCATAGTGGGAGCACCCACACCGTGCATAGTGGGAGCACCCACACCGTGCATAGTGGGAGCACCCACACCGTGCATAGTGGGAGCACCCACACCGTGCATAGTAGGAGCACCCACACCGTGCATAGTAGGAGCACCCACACCGTGCTTAGTGGGAGCACCCACACCGTGCTTAGTGGGAGCACCCACACCGTGCATAGTAGGAGCACCCACACCGTGCATAGTAGGAGCACCCACACCGTGCATAGTAGGAGCACCCACACCGTGCTTAGTGGGAGCACCCACACCGTGCATAGTAGGAGCACCCACACCGTGCATAGTAGGAGCACCCACACCGTGCTTAAATGGAGCACCCACACCGTGCATAGTAGGAGCACCCACACCGTGCATAGTAGGAGCACCCACACCGTGCATAGTGGAGCACCCACACCGTGCTTAGTAGGGAGCACCCACACCGTGCATAGTAGGAGCACCCACACCGTGCATAGTAGGAGCACCCACACCGTGCTTTGTGGGAGCACCCACACCGTGCATAGTAGGAGCACCCACACCGTGCTTAGTGGGAGCACCCACACCGTGCTTAGTGGGAGCACCCACACCGTGCTTAGTGGGAGCACCCACACCGTGCATAGTGGGAGCACCCACACCGTGCATAGTGGGAGCACCCACACCGTGCATAGTAGGAGCACCCACACCGTGCATAGTAGGAGCACCCACACCGTGCATTAGTGGGAGCACCCACAACCTTGCATTAGTGGGAGCACCCACACCGTGCTTAGTGGGAGCACCCACACCGTGCTTAGTGGGAGCACCCACACCGTGCATAGTGGAGCACCCACACCGTGCATAGTGGAGCACCCACACCGTGCATAGTGGGAGCACCCACACCGTGCTAGTGGGAGCACCCACACCGTGCATAGTGGGAGCACCCACACCGTGCATAGTGGGAGCACCCACACCGTGCATAGTGGAGCACCCACACCGTGCATAGTGGGAGCAACCCACACCGTGCATAGTGGGAGCACCCACACCGTGCATAGTGGGAGCACCCACACCGTGCATAGTGGGAGCACCCACACCGTGCATAGTGGAGCACCCACACCGTGCATAGTGGGAGCACCCACACCGTGCATAGTGGGAGCACCCACACCGTGCATAGTGGGAGCACCCACACCGTGCATAGTGGGAGCACCCACACCGTGCATAGGGAGCACCCACACCGTGCATAGTGGGAGCACCCACACCGTGCATAGTGGGAGCACCCACACCGTGCATAGTGGGAGCACCCACACCGTGCATAGTGGGAGCACCCACGCCGTGCATAGTGGGAGCACCCACACCGTGCATAGTGGGAGCACCCACGCCGTGCATAGTGGGAGCACCCACGCCGTGCATAGTGGGAGCACCCACGCCGTGCATAGTAGGAGCACCCACACCGTGCATAGTGGGAGCACCCACACCGTGCATAGTGGAGCACCCACACCGTGCATAGTGGGAGCACCCACACCGTTCATTAGTGGGAGCACCCACACCGTGCCTAGTGGGAGCACCCACACCGTGCATAGTGGGAGCACCCACACCGTGCATAGTGGGAGCACCCACACCGTGCATAGTGGAAGCACCCACACCGTGCATAGTGGGAGCACCCACACCGTGCATAGTGGGAGCACCCACACCGTGCATAGGAGCACCCACACCGTGCATAGTGGGAGCACCCACACCGTGCATAGTGGGAGCACCCACACCGTGCATAGTGGGAGCACCCACACCGTGCATAGTGGGAGCACCCACACCGTGCATAGTGGGAGCACCCACACCGTGCATAGTGGGAGCACCCACACCGTGCATAGTGGGAGCACCCACACCGTGCATAGTGGGAGCACCCACCCGTGCATAGTGGGAGCACCCACACCGTGCATAGTGGGAGCACCCACACCGTGCATAGTGGAGCACCCACACCGTGCATAGTAGGAGCACCCACACCGTGCATAGTAGGAGCACCCACACCGTGCATAGTAGGAGCACCCACACCGTGCATAGGAGCACCCACAACGTGCATAGTAGGAGCACCCACACCGTGCATAGTAGGAACACCCACACCGTGCATAGTAGGAGCACCCACACCGTGCATAGGAGCACCCACACCGTGCATAGTAGGAGCACCCACACCGTGCATAGGAGCACCCACACCGTGCATAGGAGCACCCACACCGTGCATAGGAGCACCCACACCGTGCATAGTAGGAGCACCCACACCGTGCATAGTGGGAGCACCCACACCGTGCATAGTGGGAGCACCCACACCGTGCATAGTGGGAGCACCCACACCGTGCATAGTAGGAGCACCCACACCGTGCATAGTAGGAGCACCCACACCGTGCATAGTGGGAGCACCCACACCGTGCATAGGAGCACCCACACCGTGCATAGTAGGAGCACCCACACCGTGCATAGTAGGAGCACCCACACCGTGCATAGTAGGAGCACCCACACCGTGCATAGTAGGAGCACCCACACCGTGCATAGTGGGAGCACCCACACCGTGCATAGGAGCACCCACACCGTGCATAGTAGGAGCACCCACACCGTGCATAGTAGGAGCACCCACACCGTGTCATTCCTGGTGTACAGGAGTGTTATGCTATACGTATACCTGAGGTTGTAGGTACACTCGTAGTTCAGTATAACTTTGTAATAACATCAATAATGTATTTCTACAAGTGTAAGATACAACTAATCGCCGTCACCGACACTATAGAACGGAACACTGGAAACTACAAAATTTCAAAAACATTGGCATACATGATACTTAAGCAGCACCAACCCAACAACACAGGAGTCACATGATTTCATCGTCTACCCGTCCTCATCATAGGCAGAGGTTGTTTTGATAAGGACCTGCCTCGCATGGGCCAGTAGGCCTTCTACAGTGTTCCTCAGGTCACGTGCGTCACATCTCACTCTCCGCCTATATGTATAATGTCTTTCTACCTCTGTATGTTAGAAGTGATCAAGGTCCCAGGACCGAAACGTTTTCTAATAAATATGTTATAGTGTTTGCTTACGTGTCTTTCTAAACCAAGATACAACTTATACAAGACCATAATTAACATACTATATATAAAAAACCTGGTTATGCAGAACATTTCGGACATCTTAGGATAATTTTATCCCCCAGGATACGACCCACGCCAGTTGGCTAACACTTAGGTACCTACTTATTGCTAGGTGAACAGGGACGTCAGGTGTCTTAAGGAACACTCACTATATTTTCACCCGTTCCTGGGATCGAACCACGGACACTGTGTGTGTGAGCTGAGAGCAAAGCTACCCGAGCTAATAACAACGTTAATAATAATAGCAATATCAATGACAAACTAATAGTAATAATAATGATAATCATTATTTCTACAAGTATTGTGCAACTATTACAGGCGCAGGTGACTATTAGCATACTACGTAGGAAGTTCCTGATTTATGCAAAGTGTTTGGTGCCAGATAAGTGGAAAATGGCAAATGTGATAC
Source organism: Cherax quadricarinatus (assembly GCF_026875155.1). Taxonomy (NCBI): domain Eukaryota; kingdom Metazoa; phylum Arthropoda; class Malacostraca; order Decapoda; family Parastacidae; genus Cherax; species Cherax quadricarinatus. Next base: position 20,603,101 of record NC_069490.1, on the reverse strand, counting down.
CTATTTTCAAAGCAGGTGACAGGTCCTTAGCTTCGAACTATAGACCAATAAGCCTAACCTCCATAGTGGGAAAATTTATGGAATCAATAATTGCCGAGGCAGTTCGTAGCCACCTTGAAAAGCATAAATTAATCAACGAATCTCAGCATGGTTTTACAAAGGGGCGTTCCTGCCTTACGAATTTATTAACTTTTTTCACTAAGGTATTTGAGGAGGTTGATCATGGTAATGAATATGATATTGTGTATATGGACTTCAGTAAGGCTTCTGACAAGGTCCCACATCAGAGACTATTGAGGAAAATTAAGGCACATGGAATAGGAGAAATTTTTTCCTGGATAGAGGCATGGTTGACAAATAGGCAGCAGAGTTTGCATAAATGGGGAGAAATCAGAGTGGGGAAGCGTCACGAGCGGTGTTCCACAGGGGTCAGTGTTGGGCCCCCTGCTGTTCACAATATACATAAACAACATAGATGAGGGCATAAAGAGCGACATCAGCAAGTTTGCCGATGACACCAAAATAGGCCGTCGAATTCATTCTGACGAGGACATTCGAGCACTCCAGGAAGATTTGAATAGACTGATGCAGTGGTCGGAGAGGTGGCAGATGCAGTTTAATATAGACAAATGCAAAGTTCTAAATGTTGGACAGGACAATAACCATGCCACATATAAACTAAATAATGTAGATCTTAATATTACGGATTGCGAAAAAGATTTAGGAGTTCTGGTTAGCAGTAATCTGAAACCAAGACAACAGTGCATAAGTGTTCGCAATAAAGCTAATAGAATCCTTGGCTTCATATCAAGAAGCATAAATAATAGGAGTCCTCAGGTTGTTCTTCAACTCTATACATCCTTGGTTAGGCCTCATTTAGATTATGCTGCACAGTTTTGTCACCGTATTACAGAATGGATATAAATGCTCTGGAAAATGTACAAAGGAGGATGACAAAGTTGATCCCATGTATCAGAAACCTTCCCTATGAGGATAGACTAAGGGCCCTGATTCAGCACTCTCTAGAAAGACGTAGAATTAGGGGGATATGATTTAGGTGTATAAATGGAAGACAGGAATAAATAAAGGGATGTAAAATATTGCTGAAAATATCTAGCCTGACGGGACTCGCGAAAGGGGTTTTAATTTGGAAAAATTCAGATTCAGGAAGGATATGGAAAGTAGGTTTGGTAAAAGGTTGGGGAAAGTGGAACAAACTCCCAAGTATTTTATGGGGGCCAAACGTTGTGTACTTTAAAAATGGTTGGAAAAATACATGATGGATGTGGGGGGGTGTGAGTTGGACCTGATAGCTTGTGCACCGGTCTTTTGCGGGTTTTTTCCCCCAAAGTCAAGGTGACCTGACCTGACTATTTTTTGGGTGCTTTGGCTTAAGCGGGTAGGAGACTTGGACCTGCCTCGCATGGGCCATAGCCTTCGCATGTTCCTCGTTATGTTCTTTTGTTTAGGCAACTTAGTTAGTCTTGTCCCCTGGGATTCACCCGCAACACAGAGTTTAAACCCCAAAGCCGGGGATCGACCCGGATTGTCGGGGTTTGAGGACGCCCCAACAAAAGCCACGAAATGAAAATTTTTGGCAAATGGAAGCTTCGATTCAAAATGTCGTCATGTGTCCCGAGATCAAAATCTTGACCCGCAAGATAAATCTGTGAACCCAAAAAAAATGTGACCCGGGGTAAAAATAGGACCCTCAAATATTAAAATACGCATATGATCCCCATATAAAAATCTGTTCTTCGGAAAAAAAATCTGTAAAACCCAATAATATGACTCATTAAAAAAAAGTCCCCCAAAGAGAAAAAATCGCGACCCCAGAGATAAAAAGTGACCCCCAAATAATAAAACTGTGAACCCTGGATAAATCGCCCGAGAACAAATCTAATAGGAGATAAATCTGTGACCCCCAGGGTTTCAAAATCTGGATCCCCAGAGAATAAAAATTAAACGGCTGACTCCTCGCTGACCTCCCACGGGCCTGACCTCTTCATGACCTTTCCTTCTTTCCCCATACACGCTCCATATTTTTTTCCCAAACTCGCATTTTTTTTTTTTGTTAATTGTAAATTTCACCTTTGAGGTTTTGATTTATTTATTTATTTATTTAATTATAATTTAAGCAACAAACGAGGTACAAAAAAATACAGGTAAGAGCAGTATCCAAAGCCACTTTATCATAGCATTTCGGGCTGGCTTAAAATTTAAATTAAATTTAAATAAGCAATGATGAAATCATTGATAAACTTTATTGTAAACAGATAACTAAAACACAAATGAGTATTTCAAAGACAGTCATTGGTTTCTTGCATTCAGCATAAAAGGAGTATTCTTTTAGTAGTGTATTTAAAAAAAAAAAAAAAAAAGTTAGGTTTAAAAATTTGGTGATATAATTGTGAGTAACAATAGGGTATACAAATTTTTAAAGGTTTTAGTTTTTTCATATTTACTTGGTTTTGAGTGAGTAATTTAACTTTGAGAAGAGACTTGAATTTATAAACAGGTAGTGTTTCTTTTATATTTAAAGGTAATGAATTCCAGATTTTAGGGCCTTTTATGTGCATTGAGTTTTTGCATAGCGTGAGATGGACACGAGGAACATCAAAGAGTGATCTGTGCCTTGTATTATGGTCATGTGTTCTGTTGAGGTTGGCAAGGAGATGTTTGAGGGGAGGGTTAATATCAGAGTTGTTCCAGAATATGGAACAAAACTTCTCCAGGATGAGGGACTGACCACCTCAAAACCACATCTTCATGGGTGAAGGACTGATTACATCTTCACATATCTACTGCTTCTGCTGACACTTATATACTCGACTGAAGCAGCCTACTGTGTAGGCGAAACGTTACGGAATAGATACCTAACTGTTGCACATCTATCTTACTTATCGAAAGTTAAGACACTTGTGCAACATCTGGTTATCTTTATTGTAGACGTTTCGCCAACCAGTGGCTTTATCAATACAAATTCTAGGACATAATTAGAAAACAGAAGAATTATATACAAAAGATGAGGTAATCAGTCCCTCAGCCTTGGAGGTGGTGTTTACAACGCAGTGGTTGTAGAGAATCTGATTACCTCATCTTTTGTATATAATTCTTCTGTTTTCTAATTATGTCCTAGAATTTGTATTGATAAAGCCACTGGTTGGCGAAACGTCTACAATAAAGATAACCAGATGTTGCACAAGTGTCTTAACTTTCGTCTTGTCGGTATTGTATACCTGTCTTGCATATCTTACTTATCAACACGACGGGGAGGCTGACGGAAACTTCATTATAATGAAGACTTACGGTGCCCCGTGGCCTGGTGGCGAAAGCTCTCGCTTCACACGACAGCATCTGGGTTCGATTCCCGGCGAGGGTAGAAACATTGGGCGTGTTTCTTTACACCTGTTGTCTATATTCACCATCAGTAAACTGGGTACCTGGGTGTTAGTGGACTGGTGTGGGTCGCATCCTGGGACAAAACTGAGAGTCACTGAGCTCCTCAGGAGTGCTAGAATATCTGATACACGAAGGGAGGCGCTGACCAGGGAAGTGGAAACTATCGAACTTAAGCTAAATGACTCTTACAGGAACCAGGAGAGGCAGGAGGAGCTTAAAGCTATTAGTGAAATTGAAAGAAATTCAAAATATTTCTTTTCATATGCCAAAAACAAGGCAAATACCACATCTAGTATCGGGCCCTTACTCAGACAGGATGGGACTTACACAGACGACAACAAGGAAATGAGTGAAATATTGAAATCCCAGTACGACTCTGTGTTTAGTGAACCACTAATCGGTCTGAGGATCGACGACCCAAATGATTTCTTCATGAATGAGCCTCAAAACTCCATAAATGTATGCCAGATTTCCGACATTACCCTAACTCCGATAGATTTCGAAAAAGCCATTGACAACATGCCTATGCACTCAGCCCCGGGCCCAGACTCGTGGAACTCTGTTTTCATTAAGAACTGCAAGAAACCCCTCTCGCGTGCCCTAAGTACACTATGGAGGAGGAGCTTGGACATGGGTGAAATTCCACAGTCACTTAAAACAACGGATATAGCCCCACTCCATAAAGGGGCAGCAAAGCATTAGTTAAGAACTATAGACCAATAGCTCTGACATCCCACATCATAAAAATCTTTGAAAGAGTGCTAAGAAGCAGGATTGCAAATCACCTGGATTCCCAAAATCTGCACAATCCAGGGCAACATGGGTTCAGGGCAGGTCGCTCCTGCCTCTCACAACTACTGGATCACTATGACATGGCCTTGGATGCACTGGAAGAAAATCAGAATGCAGATGTAATATACACAGACTTTGCAAAAGCATTTGACAAATGCGATCATGGCGTAAATAGCCCATAAAATACGTTCTAAAGGAATAACTGGGAAAGTGGGAGATGGATCTTCAACTTCCTAACAAATCGAACACACAGAGTAGTGGTCAACAGAGTTAAATCGGAGGCTGCCATAGTGAAGAGCTCTGTTCCACAAGGCACAGTACTCGCCCCCATCTTATTCCTTATCCTCATAATCAGACATAAACAGAGATATACACCACAGCACCGTATCATCCTTTCGGATGAACTAGGATCTGCATGAGGCTGTCATTGCTGGGGACGGGGTTTTAACCCTTCCAAAAGATAAAAAAAAGTTTTCCAGGGGGAAAACGGTAAACAAAAAGATTTTCCCAATTTGAGGAAAAATTTCCCAAACCCTACTCCTTTTGAAAACGGGGGAAAATAAAAAAATAGAACAGATATACTACTGACCCGGCCATAAAAATAGAGGGGAAAAAATAATGAAAAGGGGACCTGGGAGTTTTAAGGGCCCGGGGAACTCCCTTTAAAAGGATCAAAAACAGGGGGAAACAAACGCACTGCAAAGAAAATGATGGGAAATGGATAATGAAACTTTAAAAAGGGGAAGATGCCAACCAGATGAATCCTTTTAAAATAAACTTTTTTCCCCCCTTTTTTTTAGGCTGGAATACTGCTGTAAAATTAACATCTCCATACAAAGCAGTAAATTTGCAGATCTAGAGTGTACCGGAGTTTACCTGGGGAAAAGTTTTCCCGGGGGGGAAAAGCCCCCGCGGCCCGGGCTGAACCAGGCCCTCCTGGGGATCAAGCCCTTTATCAACCAGGCTGTTGCTTTCTGGGGGGTGCACGCAAAAACCCAAAGTAAAGGGGCCACAGCCCGGGGAACCGGAACTGACTTTAAGGGGTTGCCCGGCCACTTGAAGACGCCCCGGGTTGTGTTGGGAAAACCCCCTTATTTGTGCTGGGAGGGAGTTTAAAAAGTCTCGGGCCCCTGACACTTATTTTAAAGGGCTCCCTTTAAAGTGCTAGTGAAAACCCCCTGCTTTTTAAATTTGGGGGTGGGGGGGCAAACGCTGCCCCAAATCTTTTGGGTTTCGTAGTGAGTGGGAAAATTTTGTGTGCAAGTTCGGTTTCTTTTGTCCCTCTAGGAGATCCTTTACCCGCACGTATAAAATTTTGTCAAGCACCTTTAAAAATACCGGGGAAAGCTTGGAAGCACTTTTTCTTGTACTCGTTGGGGAAAGCAGGAGGGAGAGATAAATCAAATCACCTTGGAAAATCTTGGGGAATTCCCAATCGCACACAGAAATCACTCCCTACGAAAGAAAAAGACTGGGTAGGCGATGCAAAATGCCCCCAAAAAAAAGTAGGGGCGCCATTGTACACTAAAGAAAACCCATAAGTGCCCGGGGCCCAAAACTGTTAAACACCCCCCATCAGCATTAGGGAATTTGCCAATAACCCCGGGCGCCTTCAAGAGAGCTGGCGATACCAAAATCGGTGCCGGATCACCCGGGCTTTTGGTTCGTACGTCGGACTGCGTGCGGCCAGCAGTAACACCCTATTGACGGGCCCTGATCCATCGGGAGGCCTGGTCGTGGACCGGGCCGGGGGGGGCTTTGATCCCCGAAAAACCCCATAACCCCGGTAACCTAATTTACCCGAAATGCTCAGATAACAAGGGGCTTTCAATTAGTATATTCTTGTTCATTCGGCTTTTTACCTTGTACATGACTTTTTTAGTAAATAAAGATATTTTTATTATTTTTATTTTATTACTATTATTATTTTTTTTTATTAGTGAGACAAATTCGAAACTCAAAGTTCGTCTAACATTTTCTTCTAGTGTGAACTCATTACCTTTTTAAATTGTGATTCATTACCTTGTACCATTCAGCATCAAAACTTTGGAGCCCGGCCCGGCCCATTGTGACCCCGTAATCTGTAAATACCCCTTTTTAACTTTTCATGATTTTGACTAACCCACCTGGAGTTCATTTTCCTTTTTAAATTGGATTCTTATTTGTAAATTGTGAATTCATTACCCCTGTAACTTCTACTATCAAAAATTTGAACCAGTCCCTGGGCCCATTTGTACCTCTGTAAACTTTTGACTACCGCCCAAGATGGGTTATGGGGTCTAATAAACTATTAAAAACTAACTTTATGTGAGGGACTGACCCTCCCCCCTTTCACGCATTCCCCTTTTGGTCTAGTGGCCGGATCCTGGGTTTCACCCGGGCCCGGGTTTTTATTCCCGCATGGGAAATATTTTTCCCGTGTTGATGACTTTACAAAAGTTTCTGAAATGTTTTAAATACCGAAATTAAAATGTGTGGAATGGGAAAAGGAGATAAAATTAAACACTTGTAATCTTTATGTTAAACAATTCCCCAAACCCGGGATTCCCCCAGTCCAGTACAAAGAAGTACACTTGAAAAACAGGAGTTTAAGATAATCAGTCCCTCAGCCTGAAATCAATGTGATCGGTACAGAATACATTTTTTTTTTAGTATTTGCTAGACACATCCTAGAAGTTCCGTGTAGAGGAACAACCATGTATTCAGAAGTTCAATCTTCATTTATGTGGATAATGTTTTTAATGGGATTTATAGCCTATCGACTATACAAGGGTCATTAAGGCAGTGTTGTCCTTTTCACCGCCAGTTGAAACTAATTCCCAGGTTAGGTTAGGAAGGTTCGTCAGGAAACAGGAGAAATGTTTCCTGACGCGGGTCTTAGTCAGATGATGACCCGCCTTTGGAGCTTTTGGTCATCTGACCGAGGCCTTCCGCTGGCTTACCGGTCCACCCCTTTAAAAATTATGGTCATGTAGAACCATTACTATATTTAACTAATTCCCAAAGTAGGGATTAAGGTAAACTCTCAACACACACACACACACACACACACACACACACACACACACACACACACACACACACACACACACACACCGACATACATATCACAGTGTATTAACGTGGAGATAAAGCAAACTCACATATTTCACATTTGTTAATAACCCGTAAACGGTCCAAACGTATATATACGTTTTTTCAACATTTGAAAGTATGTAAAACAAACTAGATTTTCTTTGTTTTTCTACATTTGAAAATGTGTAAAATAAACTTTTTGATCTACTTTTTTTATATATATTTGAAAATATGTAAAAAAACTTACATCTACTTTTGTAGCACTATACATGTGAACGTAGATCTGCTTGGACCGTTTACGGGTTTTAAGTTGTAGATTGAGACACTTATGCAGCATATGGGAATCTTTATTCAGGAAACGTTTCGCCACACAGTGGCTTCATCAGTCCAATACAAAGAGGAAGGCGTAAGGAGAGGTAATCAGTCCCTCAGACTGACCACCTCAAAACTTTAAGGGTGATGGACTGATTACATCGTCTTCAAGTATCTTCTGCTTCTATCAACTTTTCTGTACTCGACTGAAGAAGCCTACTGTGTAGGCGAAACGTTTCGAAATAAAGATACCTAACTGTTGCATATGTGTCTTACCACACAAACAGAACTGTTTGTGACTTGAAAAAGCCCACTGTGTGGGCGAAACGTAGTCAATAAAGGATCACATTATACTGCATATGTGTTTATATTTCCATTGTGTCGGTATTTTATACCATTTATTTCCTTCTATGTTGTAGCTGAGTTTCCATTACCGCAGTTTACCTGAATGACCCACACGGCGCTTACTATCAATACTCAAGCATAAACTAGCCAACCTCAGTCACAACTGATGCTTCGAGACTAATTTTTGAAAACACCATCACATCACTTTCATAAATGGCTTTGCACCTTTAAAGACTCATTTTCCACTCCACTGAAACTTTCTCTGGAAAATGATGATTGAAGTCTCTGGCAGTCGGCTTTTTCAAATGGGAGGACACGTCGCCGGCTGTCTTTTAAAATGAATTCCAGAAGGTCGATCGCTGGAGTGGAGCGAGAGAGCTTCGAATGGGAGGTCGTTGTGAAAGCAATTGACTAGGTTGTTTGGGGTGAGTTGCGCTAAACCCCTGACGTGGCCTGGGTTCTGCTGGATGATACGAGTCATCCAACAAGGGCTGGATGCTCTGGGGTGGGTATATGTATACTCAATACTAACGGAGAGTCGATACATTCGTCTCTCTCGCTTCTCTCAGAGAATTTAATCAACGTGTAAGCACTAGCAATCTCTCTTCTCTCTCTCTCTCTCTCTCTCTCCCTTTCTCTCTGCGCGTTATCAACAATACACAAATAACCCGCACATAAAAGAGAGAAGCTTACGACGACGTTTCGGTCCGACTTGGACCATTGACAAAGTCACATGACTTTGCCAATGGTCCAAGTCGGACCGAAACGTCGTCGTAAGCTTCTCTCTTTTATGTGCGGGTTATTTGTGTATCGTTCCAGTCACGGTATTTTTGCCTTTTTGTTATTTATTAACAACGCTGTCATCAACAACAACAACGCTGTCATCAACAACAACAACGCTGTCATCAACAACAACGCTGTCATCAACAACAACAACGCTGTCAGTCAACAACAACAACAATGCTGTCAGCCATCAACAACAACGCTGTCAGTCATCAACATGCAACAACAACGCTGTCAGTCATCAACATGCAACAACGCTGTCAGTCACCAACATGCAACAACAACGCTGTCAGTCACCAACATGCAACAACAACGCTGTCAGTCATCAACATGCAACAACAACGCTGTCAGTCATCAACAACAACAACGCTGTCAGTCATCAACAACAACAACGCTGTCAGTCATCAACAAAAAACAACCTGTCAGTCATCAACAACAACAACGCTGTCAGTCCACCAACATGGCAAACAACAACGCTGTCAGTCATCAACATCAACAACAACGCTGTCAGTCATCAACAACAACAACGCTGTCAGTCATCAACAACAACAACGCTGTCAGTCATCAACATGCAACAACCGCTGTCAGTCATCAACAACAACAACGCTGTCAATCATCAACAACAACGCTGTCAGTCATCAACATGCAACAACGCTGTCAGTCATCAACAACAACGCTGTCAGTCATCAACAACAACAACGCTGTCAGTCATCAACAACAACAACGCTGTCAGTCATCAACATGCAACAACAACGCTGTCAGTCATCAACATGCAACAACAACGCTGTCAGTCATCAACAACAACAACGCTGTCAGTCATCAACATGCAACAACGCTGTCAGTCATCAACAACAACAACGCTGTCAATCATCAACAACAACGCTGTCAGTGAACATGCAACAACGCTGTCAGTCACCAACATGCAACAACAACGCAGTCAACATGCAACAACGCTGTCAGTCATCAACATGCAACAACGCTGTCAGTCATCAACATGCAACAACAACGATGTCAGTCATCAACAACAACAACGCTGTCAGTCAACAAAAACAACGCTGTCATCAACAACAACAACGCTGTCAATCAACAACAACGCTGTCAGTCATCAACATGCAACAACGCTGTCAGTCATCAACATGCAACAACAACGCTGTCAGTCATCAACATGCAACAACAACGCTGTCAGTCATCAACAACAAATGCTGTCAGTCATCAACAACAACGCTGTCAGTCACCAACATGCAACAACGCTGTCAGTCAACATGCAACAACGCTGTCAGTTATCAACATGCAACAACAACGCTGTCAGTCATCAACAACAACAACAACGCTGTCAGTCATCAACAACGCTGTCAGTCAACATGCAACAACGCTGTCAGTCAACATGCAACAACAACGCTGTCAGTCATCAACATGCAACAACAACGCTGTCAGTCATCAATTTGTAAACCAAAAACGCTGGGCAGCACAACAAACAACGCTGTCAGTCATCAACAACCACAACGCTGTCAGTCATCAACATGCAACGACAACGCTGTCAGTCATCAACATGCAACAACAACGCTGTCAGTCAACAACAACAACGCTGTCAGTCATCAACATGCAATGACAACGCTGTCAGTCATCAACATGCAACAACAACGCTGTCAATCAACATGCAACAACAACGCTGTCAGTCACCAACATGCAACAACAACGCTGTCAGTCATCAACAACAACAACGCTGTCAGTCATCAACATGCAACGACAACGATGTCAGTCATCAACATGCAACAACAACGCTGTCAGTCAACATGCAACAACAACGCTGTCAATCAACATGCAACAACAACGCTGTCAGTCAACAACAACAACGCTGTCAGTCATCAACATGCAACAACAACGCTGTCAGTGAACACGCAACAACGCTGTCAGTCACCAACATGCAACAACAACGCTGTCAGTCATCAACATGCAACAACGCTGTCAGTCATCAACATGCAACAACAACGCTGTCAGTCATCAACATGCAACAACAACGCCGTCAACATGCAACAACAACGATGTCAATCAACATGCAACAACAACGCTGTCAGTCATCAGCATGCAACAACAATGCTGTCAGTCATCAACATGCAATAACAACGCTGTCAGTCATCAACAACAACGCTGTCAGTCAACATGCAACAACAACGCTGTCATCAACAACAACGCTGTCAGTCATCAACAACAACAACGCTGTCAGTCATCAACAACAACAACGCTGTCAGTCATCAACAAACAACGCTGTCAGTCATCAACAACAACAACGCTGTCAGTCATCAACAACAACAACGCTGTCATCAACAACAACAACGCTGTCATCAACAACAACAACGCTGTCAGTCATCAACAAAAAACAACGCTGTCATCATCAAACAACAACAACGCTGTCAGCACAACAACAACAACAACGCAGTCAGTCATCAACAACAACAACGCTGTCAGTCATCAACAACAACAACAACGCTGTCAGTCATCAACAACAACAACAACAACGCTGTCAGTCATCAACAACAACAACGCTGTCAGTCAACAACAACAACAACTCTGTCAGTCATCAACAACAACAACGCTGTCAGTCTTCAACAACAACAACGCTGTCAGTCATCAACAACAACAACGCTGTCAGTCAACAACAACAAACAACGCTGTCAGTCATCAACAACAACCCAAAGCTGTCAGCATCAACAACAACAACGCTGTCAGTCATCAACAACAACAACGCTGTCAGTCATCAACAACAACAACGCTGTCAGTCATCAATAACAACAACGCTGTCAGTCATCAATAACAACAACGCTGTCAGTCAATTCAACAACAACGCTGTCAGTCATCAACAACAACAACGCTGTCAGTCATCAACAACAACAACGCTGTCAGTCATCAACAACAACAACGCTGTCAGTCATCAACAACAACAACGCTTCATCACAAAAACAACAACCTGCAGCATCAAAAACAACGCTGTCAGTCAACAACAACAACGCTGTCAGTCATCAACAACAACGCTGTCAGTCAACAACAACAACGCTGTCATCAACAACAACGCTGTCAGTCAACAACAACAACGCTGTCAGTCAACAACAACAACGCTGTCAGTCAACAACAACAACGCTGTCAGTCAACAACAACAACGCTGTCAGTCAACAACAACAATGCTGTCAGTCAACAACAACAATGCTGTCAGTCAACAACATGGACCGGCAGTATTTTTTTTAACTAAAATACGTTTATTTACATTTTTCATAATTGTTCGTGTTTTAATATTTTAATATATATTATTTTAACCAGGGACGAGTGTTATTGTAATAACAACACTCGCTAGCCAGGAACCGAACCCATGTTGGTTTGTAATAACAACACTGCGTAGAAGGGAAACCGAACCCTGTTGGTATGTCAATAACCACTGCGCACCCAAGGAACCGAACCCATGTTGGATTGCAATAAAAACCTGCGCTAGAAAGGAAACCAAACCCCATGTGGTATTGATCAATAACAACACGCGAGCCAAAGGGAACCGAACCCATGTTGGTATTGATCAATAACAACACTGCGCTAGCCAAGGAACCGAACCCATGTTGGTATTGATCAATAACAACACTGCGCTAGCCAAGGAACCGAACCCATGTTGGTATTGATCAATAACAACACTGCGCTAGCCAAGGAACCCAAACCCCTTTTGGTATTGATAAATAACAACACTGCGCTAGAAAGGGGAACCGAACCCATGTTGGTATTTGATCTAAACAACACTACGCTAGCCAAGGAACCAACCCATTTGGGATTGATAAATAAAAAAACCCAAAACCCCCCCGGCCGAGATTAAACCCCCGGGGTTAGAGTCTCAAAACTCCGGGGCCCGTGCGTTACCACTGAACACTAGCCACAAAAAAAGATTATCCAACGGGTATATTTCTACACCACGCTAGCTGGAGTTTCGCTTAAAAACTTGATTTGTGATCACAGAGGGCCCGTGCAACCTTCCTTGGGGGGTAAAATACACCCTTTTTGGGTAATCTTATTGTGGTGCTGTCTGTGGCTAAACGGAGGGGGGAGTTTTTAGATGACCGCGGGTTCAATCCCCGGGCCGGGGGGGATGGGTTTTTTTGCAAGTTCATTACATTTCTTGGGGGGTATCAATAACAAAAACCCGCGTAGCCAAAAAACCCAACCCATTTTTGGTAGATAAAAAAACACTGCCTACCAAGGGGAAACGAACCCATATTGTACTGGCCTAGGTGAACAGGATGAGCAGGTCCTGTTCACCTAGCACCATAATGTTTCTACCCGTACCGGGGACCGAGCCACGGACCTCTGAGTGCTCTACCAACCGAACTACGGGACATTTACAGCACGTTCCTACGTGGAAAAAAAAAGTTTAAAAGCTATTTCCTGTTCCGTTCACGAACTTCTCCCGTGAAAAAAGTAACATTACTCATCATAAAGTTTAAAAGTAGTCTCTCCCAACTTTCGAAAATTTTTTGCATACATTTCAATAAATTTAACACGTTTTCCTGCCCTTGTTAAAACTCTGTATCATCGTAAACATTAAGACGGAGCCCAGGTCTTGCAATATTTTAACTGTAATAAAGTTGGTAGAATTACCGACAATATGTAAAGTAAAAGTACACAAGTGCAACTAATGTGACATTTATTGTGGCAACGTTTTGCTCTCCAGGAGCTTTATCAAGCTTGATAAAGCTCCTGGAGAGCGAAACGTAGCCACAATAAATGTCACATTAGTTGCACTTGTGTCCTTTTACTTTAAATATTTTAACTGAAAACTTAAATCAGAGAGGCAGGTAAGGGTGGACTTTATATTTTAAAAGATTTGATTCTTAGCCTGGTATGGCATAGCCAAGTTCACAGGCAGGAGAGTGCCAACCCACATGACCTCAGATTGGTAGACCAGCCAGTGATGTCTGGTAGGGTAACTTTAGTGATTAAGTTTGGTAGGTAAGACACATAGGCAACAGTTAGGCAACTTTATTCCGAAACGTTTCGCCTACACAGTAGGCTTCTTCAGTCGAATACAGAAAGTAGGCAGGAACAGTAGAGAAGACGATGTAATCAGTCCATCACCCTTAAAGTCGTAGAATTTGAGGTTGTCAGTCCCTCGGCCTGGAGAAGTTCAGTTCCATAGTCAGGAACTATCTGAAGATCAAGCGACAGTGCGGAGACTTCTCCAGGCCGAGGGACTGACAACCTCAAATTCTACGACTTTAAGGGTGATGGACTGATTACATCGTCTTCTCTACTGTTCCTGCCTACTTTCTGTATTCGACTGAAGAAGCCTACTGTGTAGGCGAAACGTTTCGGAATAAAGTTGCCTAACTGTTGCCTATGTGTCTTACCTACCAACCTGTCGGTATTGTATACCATTTTGATGTTCAGTGATTAAGTTTATTTAGGGACAGGTACACAATCGCAGTTACATAAATTATCACACATAGCAACATGTGTGTAAATTACCCAGATTAACTAAAAAAAAAAAATCAGAGTGGCTTATTTCCACTGGGGTTCTTATTTTGTATAGGTAGCGTAGATCACAACAGCAGGAGTTGACGATTAAGACATGTGTAACAGTTAGGTACCTTTATTCTTGATACATTTCTCGTACACAGTAAGCTTTTTTTTTACACTCAAATACAGAGGCAGCTTCTTGGAGCTTAACTCTTCTCTAGGCTGAGGGACTGACCACCTCAAATACTTTTTTCCCCCCCAAGGTCGATGGACTGATACATCTTCATTTCACTACTACACCTTTTGCCTCTGTATTTGACTGAAGAAGTCTACTGTGTAGGCGAAACGTTTCAAAAATAAAGATGCCCAACTGTTGCACTTGTCTTAATTACAAACTTGTCAATATTTTATACCATTATCAACATAAAAGCAGGAGTGATGGGAGGGGAAGGAGTGGTGGGAGGGGAAGGAGTGGTGGGAGGGGAAGGGAGGGAAGGAGTGGTGGGACGGAAGGAGTGGTGGGAGGGGAAGGAGTGGTGGGAGGGGAAGGAGTGGTGGGAGGGGAAGGAGTGGTGGGAGGGGAAGGAGTGGTGGGACGGGAAGGAGTGGTGGGACGGGAAGGAGTACTGGAGGGAAGGCTATAGAATGGAGCAATAGTGGAGGTGGGAATGGAAGTAGTTAGGTAATGTTTGTCATGAGGCAGGACAAGTGTTTCCTGACGCGGGTCTTAGTCATATGATGACCTGCAGCTGGAGTTTTTGGTCATCTGACCGAGGCCTTCCACTGGCTTCGTCCACCTCTTTAAATAGGTCATCTATACGGAACTGGGCTGAGGGTAAGTGTGAATTTAGAGAGGAAAGAGGAGTGGGAATAGGATAATGGTTGGCGAGTAACTGATGATTAAGACAATTGCAACAGTTGGGTATCTTTGTTGAAACGTTTCGCCTACACAGTTGGCTTCTTCAGTCAAATACAAAGATAGCAGGTGTTGTAGTGAAATGAAGATGTAATCAGTCCATCAACCTTGGATAAATAGTATTTGAGGTGGTCAGTCCCTCAGCCTGGAGAAGAGTTCAGCTTCATGGTCTGGAACGATATGCAGCTGAATCTTGAGGTGGAAGATCTGGAGGACGGTGCAGGGGACAGGATTCACTAGTGGAAGAAAGAAGGCAGGTCCCTCTGGAATCCAACTCTTCTCAATTATAACGAGTAGTTAAACGATGAAGTGTGCGGGCGAAACGTTGTCAATAAAGGATCACATTATACTGTATTTGTGTTTATTTTTTCATTCAGCTTAAGGTGCTGAGGGTGGCTAAGCAACTGACTGAGGAAAACAAGAGGATTCGTAATAATCCTCCTGTTGTGAATCCTCAGGCCACTACAGGAACCTGGACAGTGGCGGGACAGCATGGAATAAAGCTGAGGATGGAGAGGTAGACACTACGAAGAACCAGGAGACTGGAAACTTCGAACCCATTCTCGTGCTGCCCGACGAATGAGAGTAGACTACTGGGAACGTCACAAACAACAACATTGTGCTTGTTGTGGAGGGTAAGATTAGGTACATGGATAGGGCCAGCTGCTTGAAGGATAGGAGACAGGGGTTGCTTTCCTGGAGGAGATTGTTACCTGGCTTGACATCATGAATGGTAATGGGATCAATCCTATTATCTGCCACAGTGATGGAGGCAATGATACAAGCAAGTGTAGAAGTGAAGATTTACTTAGAAAGGTATAGGACAGCACTAGACATAATTAGGAAGAAGGGAGGGAGCCCTGTTATATGTGGCATTTTACCAAGAATGGGTACTGGAAATAAATGGCTGTCCAGAGCAACTGGTATTGTTGGCTGGACAAACACTAAGGATATTGCAGTACCATTCATCGAAGACTGGAACCACTTCTACGGTAGAAATGATATGTATGCCAGGGATGGGGTTCACTTATCCATGGTAGTGTGGGTTTTCTCGCTAGTTCAGTTGAGTCCAGTCGGTATGTCCGAATCTAGAAATTTATCAGACCTACTTAAGACACTGGTGAGTCTTAAACCTCACTGCTCCTAATGAACCTCCCTGACTGTCTGTTTTGCTCATAACTCTGTTTTCCTACACATGCACACAAGTGACCAACATCTCAGGGTCGAAACTTTTCCAATAAAATTTTCTGGTTCTAGCACAGTTTTTTTTTCCAGCTATATTACCCCCCCCCCCTCTGCCAGAATACGGTCCACAATATTCGACCAACATACACGTTCCTATTTACTACCAGGTTACCATGGTAACATCTCCAGAGGGACTTTCCCACCCGTTTCACATCTTCCACAAATTTAACCCACATCTTACGAATGCGAGTCCTCTGACCACTGAGCTGCGTATCACTATGACAACGAAGATAAGTTAGCGAATAAATATCAACTACGATTTGCTAATAAACTCTAATGACGGACCATCTTTTCTCCTTCCAGAGTTGTCTTCGAACATTTTAGCTTCTCTTTATACCTAGTTGGATGAATCTTATTGCAGTCAGCTGGCCCAGTGGCTAACGTGCCGGCCAGGAATTTTACGACTCACTCGCCACGAGTTCAATCCCCCCCAGTGGTATAGTTTGTCTGCAATCGTTTAATTACGATGCTCTTTTCCTTGCACACTTTTATAATCCCTCTGCCACAATGCTCAAAATGTTGGTCCGTGGACCGCTGCTAGTATGTAAGACACCAGTCGCCGGTCCGCGGTGTCACTCAGTCCGGCTTGAAAAGCCGGTAAACGATAGGCTCGTCTATCACATTGGTAAAGGTTCAGTGTTATGATGACGGGATAAATATTCGTAAATTCTGTTTACTTTTCTTCACTGATTTCAAAAACCGTGTTTTAATATACTCATAAAAAAAAATAGATAATTCTCCCACTTATTTCAAATTTCACAATGATGGTTACCCTGGACCAATCCCTGGTATACTGGACCGGTCCCTGGCACACCGGACCCGTCCCTGGCACACCAGACCGGTCCCTGGTACACCGGACCGGTCCCTGGTACGCCGGACCGGTCCCTGGTACGCCGGACCGGTCCCTGGCACACTAGACCGGTCCCTGGCACACTAGAGCGGTCCCTGGCACACTAGACCGGTCCCTGGCACACTAGACCGGTCCCTGGCACACTAGACCGGCCCCTGGCACACTAGACCGGTCCCTGGTACACCGGA
Organism: Cherax quadricarinatus; assembly: GCF_026875155.1. Taxonomy (NCBI): domain Eukaryota; kingdom Metazoa; phylum Arthropoda; class Malacostraca; order Decapoda; family Parastacidae; genus Cherax; species Cherax quadricarinatus. The sequence goes on along the minus strand of NC_069490.1, from coordinate 20,585,709 downwards.
CCGGTCCCTGGTACACTAGATCGGCCCCTGGCACATCGGACCGGTCCCTGGCACACCGGACCGGTCCCTGGCACACTAGACAGGCCCCTGGTACACCGGACCGGTCCCTGGTACGCCGTACCGGCCCCTGGCACACTAGACCGGCCCCTGGCACACTAGACCGGCCCCTGGCACACTAGACCGGCCCCTGGCACACTAGACCGGTCCCTGGCACACTAGACCGGTCCCCCGGCACACTAGACCGGCCCCTGCACACTAGACCGGCCCTGGCACACTAGACCGGCCCCTGGCACACTAGACCGGCCCCTGGCACACTAGACCGGCCCCTGGCACACTAGACCGGCCCCTGGCACACTAGACCGGTCCCTGGCACACTAGACCGGTCCCTGGCACACTAGACCGGCCCCTGGCACACTAGACCGGCCCCTGGCACACTAGACCGGCCCCTGGCACACTAGACCGGCCCCTGGCACACTAGACCGGCCCCTGGCACACTAGACCGGCCCCTGGCACACTAGACCGGCCCCTGGCACACTAGACCGGCCCCTGGCACACTAGACCGGCCCCCTGGCACACTAAGACCGGCCCTGGCACACTAGACCGGTCCCTGGCACACTAGACCGGTCCCTGGCACACTAGACCGGTCCCCTGGCACACATAGACCGGCCCCTGGCACACAGACCGGTCCCTGGCACACTAGACCGGTCCCTGGCACACTAGACCGGTCCCTGGCACACTAGACCGGCCCCTGGCACACTAGACCGGCCCCTGGCACACTAGACCGGCCCCTGGCACACTAGACCGGTCCCTGGCACACTAGACCGGTCCCTGGCACACTAGACCGGTCCGGCCACACTAGACCGGTCCCTGGCACACTAGACCGGTCCCTGGCACACTAGACCGTCCCTGCACTTGACCGGTCCCTGGTACACTAGACCGGTCCCTGGTACACTAGACCGGCCCTGGCACCTAGACCGGTCCCTGGCACACTAGACGCTGGCACATGACCGTCCTGGCACACTAGACCGGCCCCTGGCACACTAGACCGGTCCCCTGGCACATGCCGGTCCCGGCACACTAGACCGGTCCCTGGCACACTAGAACCGGTCCCTGGCACACTAGACCGGTCCCTGGCACACTAGACCGGTCCTGGCAACACTAGACCGGTCCCTGGCACACTAGACCGGTCCCTGGCACACTAAGACGGTCCCTGGTACACTAGACCGGTCCCTGGCACACTAGACGTCCTGGCACCTAGACGGTCCCTGGCACACTAGACCGGTTCCTGGCACACTAGACCGGCCCCTGGCACACTAGACCGGTCCCTGGCACACTAGACCGGCCCCTGGCACACTAGACCGGTCCCTGGCACACTAGACCGGTCCCTGGCACACTAGACCGGTCCCTGGCACACTAGACCGGTCCCTGGCACACTAGACCGGTCCCTGGCACACTAGACCGGTCCCTGGCACACTAGACCGGTCCCTGGCACACTAGACCGGTCCCTGGCACACTAGACCGTCCCTGGCACACTAGACCGGTCCCTGGTACACTAGACCGGTCCCTGGCACACTAACCGGCCCTGGCACACTAGACCGGTCCCTGGCACACTAGACCGGTCCCTGGCACACTAGACCGGTCCCTGGCACACTGGAAAATAAAAATTCAGTCTGCCACAACAGTTTAAAATAATCTTTGACGTAATAATCCTTGAACCAAAAAGTCAGAGTTAACTCTCGACGTTAATATCAAGGTTAACCCAGGGGTCAATAGTTGACAGTTAACCTCATCATACCCCCTCGACTCAAAGGCTAAACCACGGTGAGCAAGTCTTTAAAAGCATGAATTTGTGGTCACAGTGAGTGGCCCATGCTAACCTCCCACTGGTGTGTAGAAATACACCTCGCTAGATGAATCTTAATAGAGCCAGCTGGCCCAGTGGTTAACGCACCGGCCTGAGAGTTTTAGGGCTCACTAGCCATGGGTTCACACCCCACCAGTTCCCTGATTTGTTTGTAATCGTGTCATGACTCGAAGGTTAAACTTACCCCTCGACTCCAGCAAGACGATGGACGAGAAAGATCACATATGGAAGGGTGGTTAAGTACAAGGGAACTGAAGAAAAAGATGCAGATGGAAAGAGAGGTTAACAAGGGAGCTGAAGCGAGTACATGATAACCCTCTCTCAAATTATATCGCTTGTTTTATAACGCATTTTACACGAGTATTTCTGAACGATGTACAGTGATGCACGTTCCTTTTTTCATGGTCGTTTTAATCTGTTAAACGTTCATTTACGACATCTGTAATTACTTTAGAGGATTATTAAGCTAGATTCATCTATAAAAACTTGCACTTGTGGTCACAGTGGTGCCTGTGCTAACCTCTATGGTGTATAAATATATCTAGTTGGATGAATCTTATTGTAGTCAGCTGGCCCAGTGGCTAACGTGCTGGCCTGGAATTTTAAGACTCACCTGCCACGAGTTCAGCGTTCCCCCTCGTGGTATGGTTTGTTTGCAATCGTGAAATTACGATATCGTAAGTCTAAATATGGTTAAGTTCATGACAAATAAAAATTATGCAAGATACGAATGTGTGACCTAATTTGTTGGAACAAAGGGTGGGCACAGCTGATCAACACAGGGCGGGCACAGCTGATGAACACAAGGTGGGCACAGCTGATCAACACAGGGTGGGCACAGCTGATCAACACAAGGTGGGCACAGCTGATGAACACAAGGTGGGCACAGCTGATCAACACAGGGTGGGGCCACTCACCATGAGTTCAAAGCCCACCCGTTCCCTGATTTGTTTGTATTTGTGTTATTACGATTTCGCGAGTCTACTGCCCAGTCTTATGTTGTGTCATCCCAATAATTTGGACTTACTAAAATACTATAACAAAAAGTAATGTAATTTTTGCCAAGTAGTGACCACCACTCTCTCCATTTGGCCAACAATCCTTAAACACCAGGTGCTCAGCAGTACTGAGCAATGACATTCATGGTCATGGAGCCTCGGACTAATTTCAACCTCATCCGGTTTGGGGTACCAGCCTTCACGAGCAGTCTCCACGACCACGTATGTCCTTACATCAGGCAAAACTCGCTCAGCACTGCTGGGCACCTGGTGTTTAAAGATTGCTGATCAAGTGGAGAGTGAGATACGTACTTTGTTCATCTCTCACAGGGCCAGGCATGAGAATGCAAGATCAAGTCCTGGCCAAGCCTCAGTTGTTAATATATATGTCGTGCCAAATAGGTAAAACTTGCGATTCTGGCTTAAATAGAAATGCTCTTCTTGCCGATTAAGGCAAGTAAGAATTTGCATATTCAATAATTTAACAAAAATCACTCTGAACCTAATGAAAAAAAATATATATATCACTGTTTATTAAATTATTATAAACTTATCTAAAATATATTTAGTTGGATTAGGCTAAATTAAATTTTGCTTGTTACAATAATGTTAAGTTTTCTAAAGTACTTTTGATACAAAATTGATTTTTACATTAACATAAATGAAAAAAAAACATTTTTAAAAGTATAAGAGAAAATTTTAAAGGATTTAATTTAAAATTTCTTGCTAATTGACCAAATTTACCTATTAGGGACGACATATATAATATATATTATATATATGTCGTGCCGAATATGTAAAACTGGTCAATTAGCAAGAACTCATTTAAAATTAAGTCCTTTCTGAAATTTTCTCTTATACGTTTAAAGATATATTTTTTTCATTAATGCTAATGTAAAAAAAATAATTTTTGCACCAAAAGAATCTTAGAAAACTTACCTAACCTTATTATAACAAGAGCAATTCATTTTAGCCTAACCCAACTAAATATATTTTAAATACATTTACAATAATTTAGTACTAAAACACAATAAAATATATTTTTTTCGTTAGGTTCAGAATTATTTTGGCGAAATTATTGCATACACAAATTTTCACTTGTCCTATATGGCAAGATGAGCGTTGCTATTTAAGCCAAGATCGCAAGTTCTGCCTATTCGGCACGATATATATATATATATATATATATATATATATATATATATATATATATATATATATATATATATATTATATTTGTCAGCAAAGTTGCTGATCCTCCTTTACATGTGTTGTATGCATAGATTAGCTGAGTATTATAGTACCACCCATGTGTCTTATATAGAAGATCCCTAGGCCTGCGACTGTATGACGTCACGGGATACAGCATGAGTGAGTGAGAGGCGCTGCCTCGTCCTCACTCCACGGATAGACATACAAGCAGGCAGAACAAGGCAGGCCTGGGCTCCCATCACAGTCTGACAATATAGTGCTACCATCCACAAGCGTGTTTACCTACAACCATCATATCTCCTACCGAACCCCCACGACATATTCAAAGAGTGCAAGGTGACCTGATCTGTTTTCTGGTCATTATTTGTACATGAATAGTATACAATACCGACAAGATGAAAATTAAAGACACGTGCAACATCTGGGTATCTTATTGTAGATGTTTCGCCATCCAGTGGCTTTATCAATACAAATTCCAGGACAGGAATGAAGACAGTAGAACTATATACAAAAGATGAGGTAATCAGTCTCTCAGCCCTAGAGTTTGTATGAAGAGCACCTTAGTCGTAAAGATACTGGAGCACAGGCAAGATTCGCTGGCGCTTACATACTGGCGTAAGGTGGAGAGGGACGTGTAGCAGACGAGGACAGTCACTGGTAGGTGGGATTCCCCAGTGGAAGTAGGTCCTACCCAAAGGATGGGTTAGTGGTGGTAGTCGTAGTAGTAGTAGCCGTGTACAAGGTTATGCAGATGTCCTCTGAACTCATCCGTTGGGTATGACCTACTTCCACTGAGGAATCCCGCCTACCAGTGACTATGCCCTCGTCTGCTACCCGTCCCTTTCCACCTGATGCCAGTATGTAAGTGCCAGCCTTCTTGCTTATGCTCAGTGGACAAGTGAAGCAGCAGCAGCAGCAGCAACACACACAGCAAGAGACATTCTTGAGCTTCCCCAGCACTCAGGCTTAATGCCCAAAGCTGGGGTATGGCTCCAAAAGGGTCCTGTAGTGCTTGCTGCCTTTACACCGCCTGATATCTACTGCTGCTATGCAGCTGCCACACTCTTCAAGCCCAGTGTGGGCAGGGTATGTGGCAGCCCACGGTGCCTAGCTTCTCCTTCCGAGCCCTGTGGGGGCAGGGAATAGGGCTAGGCCTGGAGACAGCTGGTCTCAGACGATGAGGAGGTACTTGTACCTCCTCCCATGGCAGACACTGGTCTGAGACTCCCACGACAGGGAGCCAAGGCCGGGCCACTTCTTGGAAAAGGCCCGAGCTGGGTGATTATACTGGCGAATCTACAAAGAGGAATTGCCTGTGCTCCAGAATCATGACTACGGTGCTCTTCACAGCAACTCCAAGGCTGAGGGACTCTACGTCACACCAGTAGAGGATGTCACACTATGGGCCGTACGTCACAGCACTAGAGGAAGTCATTCCATGGATTGTACGCCACACCACTACTGGAAGTCACACCACGGACTGTCACACCACTAGAGGAAGTCACACCATGGACTGTACGTCACACCACTAGAGGATGTCACACTATGGACTGTACGTCACACCACTAGAGGATGTCACACTATGGACTGTACGTCACACCACTAGAAGTCACACCATGAGCTGTATGTCACACCACTAGAGGAAGTCATTAAAAGTCCCACAAGGTGAAGGGTCTGTTTGTGAAGTGTCTTAGCACTCAGTCTTATTTTGAGGCCTTTTAATATACAAATGTCAACTTTAAACTAGACATTTAGTTTACAGAGAATCTTCAGATGTCAGCGTAGACAGGAAGACTTCATTGGTATATTTCGCATCAGCCGAATGATAATTCAATTTGAATTGTTCTTGGTCCTCTGTTACTTTAGTCAATATATATATATATATATATATGACGCAAGAAATAAATATGACGCAAGAAATAAATATGACGCAAGAAATAAATGTGAAACGGGAAATAATGTCTAATTTGCTTCATGATATTAACACAATATGATTTTCTGTGGATAATTATTTATTTCTAAGGAATAACTCAGGATAATCCAAGAAAACCTTTTAGTAAATTGTAAGATTTTTAAGGGGTGGACTGTTAAGCCAGTGGAAGGCTTCGGTCAGATGACCAGAAGCCCCAGCTGTTGGTCATCATATGACTAAGACCCGCGTCAGGAAACACCACGGTACGATGGCGGGTTGAACCGATGTCGAGCGACTCACTCGCCATCGGTTCAACCCCCACCCGTACCCTGGTTTGTTTACAATCGTTTTATTACGATTTCGTGAGTCAGGAAATACCTGTCCTGTTTCCTGACGAATCACATTTAACTTAGCAACCAAGGAAACCAAGTACAGTACGTTTCTGTTGAGGTATTTAGATTTTTCCCCGAGAAGTGGCATTTAATCAGCCCATTAACCTCTGGGTACCTATTTACTGCTAATGGAAATAAGTCACTGACTTTTTTCGGTTATTCTAGGTTCTCTACACATATGCTGCTATGTATGATAATATATGTAACTGTATAAACTGAATAAACTTACTTATTTCTATCGACCGAGCCTGACTGTGAATATCATAGTTCCAGACTATGGAACTGAACTTCTCCAGGCTGAGGGACTGACAACCTCAAATCTACGATTTTAAGTGTGATGGACTGATTACATCGTCTTCACATCTCTACTGTTCCTGCATACTTTCTGTATTCGACTGAAGAAGCCTACTGTGTAGGCGAAACGTTTCGAAATAAAGTTGCCTAACTGTTGCCTATGTGTCTTACCTACCAACATGAGCCTGACTATGCTCTCAGTGTGAGCAACCATTTTCATTAACGTCTTCTCGCTGTTACCTAATTTAATCGAAGCTGCTCCTGTTCCAGCGTTTCTTTGCGTGTCTTGTGTTATCTCCCCGTCGCTTGTTTGCTCTCTATCTCCTCGTTTCCACCTGTCATGACCAGGCTTCCTTTGAAAAGACGGTCCACTCGTACTCTCCCTCTGCCTCGCAAAAGTTCTTCCAACACGCTTCCCTTCTCCTCCTCCCTCTCTTTCGTCCCTCTTCTCTCCCCTCTCTCATACACTGTCCTAGTCTCCCATACTTTTACTTTTCTTCTCTAAAAATAATGTCGATGAGGGGAAAAAAATATTCATGTGATTCTGAAATTCCTTGTGTGTATTATTACATCAATGGTACAGAATATCGATAAATTGATGCGCAACACTTGGGTATATGTAAGAGGAAGACATGTCGCCAACCAGTGACTTCTCGGTTCATTACAGAGTACAGGAGACAAGAGGAAGATGAGACAATTATGATAAGTGTTCAGTCTCTTAGTCTTGATCAATCTGAATCAGAGGCAGGAGGATGCGCACCTGTATACTGGGGCTAGAGGAGGGGTGCAGAAGTTGAAGACACCATTACGGGTGGGCGGGGCCCACTAGTGGTAGGTTAACATTAGGTAGATGCCATCTCTACCAACATTATCTTTATTAAATCATCATTATTGTGTCCCTTTAAAGTCGATGAACAAGGTACACGTGTAACACCTGGGTACCTTCATTATGAAGAAGTTTCGTCAGTGTTTTTTTTTTATTCTGGCTCCTTGCAGATATTATATACGGTAGACAGAGGAAGATGAGGTAATCAGTCCCTTCTCTGAGGCAGTAACACCCGATATGGAATCTTGGCACAGACCTCCGTCCTAACTCTTGGACATGACCTACTTCCATTAGCGGGTCCCACCCATCTGTGGCGATGCCTTCAACTACAGCATCTTTCTTCTGGTTAAAGGCACAGACTGACCAAGGCCATGGGAAAGAACGTCTTGTTTTCCACTGTCTCCAGTAATTGAAAAAGCATGTTTTCATTATGAAAACATGTACGAGAGGGTTTTCTGGATCTCCCTGATGTTGTACCTTCTACTTCAGTTTATCCTGACTGACGGTATTTACAGATTCTTGAAGGTGAGGCTCAGCAGGTCGTAGGTGACCACCACCAGTAGTGAATATTTCACACTACCACAACTAGCTCACTCTAGGGGCTTCATGAGGAGACCCTGGACAATGAGGCTTTGGAATGCAAGATCCTGGAATAGGCTTATAGTTGAGATCATGCATTGGAGACTCCCTGCTTTGTGAGATTTTAGATGGAGTGTTGCTTTAGTGTGAGATATAGGATGCTTCAGGGGAGATTCTGAATAAGGCTCTGGACCGCGAGATCCTAGAAAACAGGCTCATGGAGGGCTTGAATGGACATCTCTGTGTATATGCACTGATGCCGACATGATGTAAATACACTGAAAAGTGAACACTTATTAAATGTATATACACAGATTCACACATCTCTCGGCGTACATACACTGATAAACATACCTGTACAGGTATGTATGTATGTGTAATATATATATATATATATATATATATATATATATATATATATATATATATATTATATATATATATATGTCGTGCCGAATATGTAAAACTGGTCAATTAGCAAGAACTCATTTAAAATTAAGTTCTTTCTAAAATTTTCTCTTATACGTTTAAAGATATATTTTTTTCATTAATGTTGATGTAAAAAATTATAATTTTGCACCAAAAGATCTTAGAAAACTTACCTAACCTTATATATATATATATATATATATATATTATATATATATATATATATATATAATAAACGCGCACGCGCGCGCGCACGCACACACACACACACACACACACACCCCACACACACACACACACACACACACACACACACACACACACACACACACACAGGAGCAGAGATGCTGGCGTGCCTCAAACCAACAATCTTCAACATCCCTTGAAACTGGGCAACTCCCCTAAAGAAATGGAAGACAGCAAAGGTAGTCCCCATATTTAAAAAAGGGAAAAAGAAACGAGGCGCTAAACTACAGACCTGTGTCTCTGACATGTATTGTGTGCAAAGTCATGGAGAAGATTATCAGGAGGAGAGTGGTCGAACACCTGGAACGGAACAAGATTAAAATGAAAACCAGCATGGGGTTTATGGAAGGCAAATCTTGTATCACAAACCTCCTGGAGTTTTATGACAAGGTAACAAAGACCCCGGGGAAAAAGGGGTGGGTTGATTGCGTTTTCCCTAGACTGCAGGAAGGCCTTTTTACAGTTCCCCACAGGAGATTAGTGCAGAAGCTGGAGGATCAGGCGCATGTAACATGGAGAGCACTGCAATGGATCAGGGAATACCTGACAGGGAGGCAGCAACGAGTCATGGTACATGAAGAGATATCACAGTGGGCGCCTGTGACGAGCGGGGTTCCAGGGGTCAGTTCAGGACCAGTGCTATTTTTGATATAAAGGAACATGATGGAAGGATAGACTCTTGAAGTGTCCCTATTCGCAGATGATGTAAGTTGATGAGAAGAATTAAAATCGGATGAGGATGAGGGAGGACTGCAGAGAGACCCCGGACAGGCTGGACATGTGGTCCAGAAACTGGCTACTCGAATTCAATCCTGCCAAATGCAAGGTCATGAAGATTGGGGAAGGGCAAAGAAGACCGCAGACAGAGTATAGGCTAGGTGGACAAAGACTACAGACCTCACTCAGGGAGAAAGACCTCGTGGTGACCATAACACCGAGCACGTCACCGGAGGCACACATCAACCAAATAACTGCTGCAGCATACGGGCGCCTGGCAAACCTGAGAATGGCGTTCCGATACCTTAATAAGGAATCGTTCAAGACACTGTACACTGTGTATGTTAGGCCCATACTGGAGTATGCAGCACCAGTCTGGAACCCACACCTGGTGAAGCACGTCAAGAAGTTAGAGAAAGTACAAAGGTTTGCAACAAGGCTAGTCCCAGAGCTCAGGGGAATGTCGTGCGAGGAAAGGGTTTGAGGGAAATCGGACTGACGACACTGGAGGACAGAAGGTCAGGGAGACATGATAACGACATACAAGATACTGCGGGGAATAGACAAGGTGGACAGAGATAGGATGTTCCAGAGAGGGGACACAGGAACAAGGGGTCACAACTGGAAGCTGAAGACTCAGACGAGTCACGGGGAAACGTTAGGAAGTATTTCTTCAGTCAGAGTCTTCAGGAAGTGAAATAGCCTAGCAAGTGAAGTAGTGGAGGCAGGAACCATACATAGTTTTAAGAAGAGGTATGATAAAGCTCAGGAAGCAGAGAGAGAGAGAGAGAGGACCTAGTAGCAATCAGTGAAGAGGCGGGGCCAGGAGCTGAGTATCGACCCCTGCAACCACAATTAGGTGAGTACACACACACACACACACACACACACACACACACAGGACCAAGCAGGGATACCAGGGAAGGCACTACAATGGATCAGGGAATACTTGTCAAGAAGACAGCAGCGAGTCATGGTACGTGGCGAGGTGTCAGAATGGGCGCCTGTGACCAGTGGGGTCCCGCAGGGGTCAGTCCTAGGACCAGTGCTGTTTCTGGTATTTGTGAACGACATGACGGAAGGAATAGACACCGAGGTGTCCCTGTTTGCAGATGACGTGAAGTTGAGAAGAATTCATTCGATCGAAGACCAGGCAGAACTACAAAGGGATCTGGACAGGCTGCAGACCTGGTCCAACAATTGACTCCTGGAGTTCAACCCCACCAAGTGCAAAGTCATGAAGATTGGGGAAGGGCAAAGAAGACAGCAGACGGAGTACAGTCTACAGGGGCCAAGGAAAAAGATCTTGGGGCGAGTATAACACCAGGCACATCTCCTGAAGCGCACATCAACCAAATAACTGCTGCAGCATATGGGCGCCTAGCAAACCTCAGAACAGCATTCCGACATCTTAATAAGGAATCGTTCGGAGAAACACTCTCGGTGGATATACACTGAAAAAATGGAGTAGATACACAGACATACACTTCCATGTGACCTCTTACTGCAGGTGTCTTGGGATGAAACAATCTCAAGCTTGTATTAAACCTTCGCTGATGATGCCTTGTTCGAGCGTCAAGAATCAAATCAACACATTTCGTCGACTTTTTTTTTTTTTGATATTTCGACATCCTCTTGTTATTAAACTCATTCCAGTAACATTTTCTTCTGTCATCAAGATGTCGCTTTTTTTTTCTCCTGGGCAACAGAAATGCAGAGATGTTTATTTTTTTTTTAGGAACCGCGATAAAAGTGATACGTAACGCTGTTGTAGGTAATATAACAGTGATGTGTAGCTTAGTCTTTAGATAAGACGATCATGATGTGCGGTAGTTAAGTGTGGCAATAATAATGCAGTGGTATGACCAATGTCTAATAAGCCTCGAAATACGGTACATACCCAGTGCTTGGTATGTACCACTCTTAGATGACCTGCCACGCAACAGGGTGCGTGGCAGGTCATCTAAGAGTGGTACATACCCAAGCACTGGGTATGTACCGTATTTCGCGGCTTATTAGACGCATTTTCTTAAAATGTCTCCAAAAACGACCCTGCATCCTATAAACTGAAGGTCAGGGACGGGAGCTATAAGTCTGGGGTGTGGGATGGGCTGTAGCTTCCCCAGGCGGGGAATCCCGCCTACCAGTGACTGCCCTCGTCTGCTGCCCGTCCCTTCCACTGACGCCTATATAAACGTCAGTCTTCTTGCCTTTGCTCCAGATTCTCCTCCACCACGATGCTGTGAACACTAACTCCAAGGCCGAGGGACTGATTACCTCATCTTTTGTATATAGTTCTGTCTTCCTATTATGTCCTAGAATCTGTATTGATAAAGCCACTGGATGGCGAAACGTCTACAATAAAGATATCCAGATGATGCACATGTGTCTTAACTTTCATATTGTCGGTATTTTATACCTTTCTTACACAACTTTAACAAATGTACCTAGAATGATCAAACCTAACCGTACCACTGTACATTAACATCCCCTTTCAAGGCAGGTGAAATTGCAGATCTAGAGAATGTACAGAGAACCTTAACTGCACGTATAAGTTCCATCAAACACTAACTACTGGGAGCGCCTAGAAGCACTTATACTCACTAGAGCGCAGGCGAGAGAGATCATAATCTACACCTGGAAGATTCTGGAGGGACTGGTCCCTAATATGCACACAACAATCACTCCATACGAAAGCAAAAGACTTGGCAGGCGATACAACATACCCCCAGTGAAAAGTAGAGGCGTCATTGGTACACTAAGAGAAAACACAATAAATGTCCGGGACCCAAGACTGTTCAACAGCCTCCCACCAGCAATAAGGGGCATTACCAGTAGACCCCTGGTTGTCTTCAAGACGGAGCTGGACAGATACCTAAAGTCGGTGCTGGATCAGCCGGGCTGTGGCTCGTACGTTGGACTGCGTGCGGCCAGCAGTAACAGCCTCGTTGACCAAGCCCTAATCCACCGGGAGGTCTGGTCGTGGACAGGGCTGCGGGGGCGTTAATCCCCGGAATACCCTTCAGGTAGACTCCAGGTAGCATCTAGAACGATCAAACAACTATTCCTAGAATAATCACACAACTATTCCTAGAATAATCACACAACTATTCCTAGAATAATCACACAACTATTCCTAGAATAATCACACAACTATTCCTAGAATAATCACACAACTATTCCTAGAATAATCACACAACTATTCCTAGAACGATCAAACAACTATTCCTAGAACGATCAAACAACTATTCCTAGAACGATCAAACAACTATTCCTAGAACGATCAAACAACTATTCCTAGAATGATCAAACAACTATTTCTAGAACGATCAAACAACCATTCCTAGAACGATCAAACAACTATTCCTAGAACGATTTAAACAACTATTCCTAGAACGATCAAACAACTATTCCTAGAATGATCAAACAACTATTTCTAGAACGATCAAACAACTATTTCTAGAACGATCAAACAAACATTCCTAGAACGATCAAACAACTATTCCTAGAACGATCAAACAACTATTCCTAGAACGATCAAACAACTATTCCTAGAACGATCAAACAACCATTCCTAGAACGATCAAACAACTATTCCTAGAACGATCAAACAACTATTCCTAGAACGATCAAACAACTATTCCTAGAACGATCAAACAACTATTTCTAGAACGATCAAACAACTATTTCTAGAACGATCAAACAAACATTCCTAGAACGATCAAACAACTATTCCTAGAACGATCAAACAACTATTCCTAGAACGATCAAACAACTATTCCTAGAACGATCAAACAACTATTCCTAGAACGATCAAACAACTATTCCTAGAACGATCAAACAACTATTCCTAGAACGATCAAACAACTATTCCTAGAACGATCACATCAGACATTACTATACCAATGATGACTAAACCTGTTTAGAGATTTTAATCCTATTTTACATATGCAAAATTTCAATAAAATCGTAATTATATTTAATAAAATAATGCTATAACACTGAGTGAAGAGTTTCTTAAAACACGAGTCTGTACTTTAAAATATTTTTGATTATAGTGAAAGTTTGTGTTCAGATTCCATTAAGGTAATTTAAGGTCGGGTTATTTTGATGACAGGACAATTAAGGCCCAGTTTTATACTGCCTTGTAAAATGTGCGTTATAAAGAGTAGTTGTGTTGATAAATTAGACACATGTGCAACTCTTGGGTATCTTTATTGAGGAAACGTTTCGCCACACAGTGGCTTCATCAGTCCATACAAAGGAGAATCTTGAAGAAGAGTTGCACATGTGTCTAATTTATCAACATGTCGGTTCTCTGAACCATTCATCTACAAAGTAGTTGTGTATTGGGAGGGAGGTAGAAAGAGGGTGAGATGGAGAGGGAGGAGGAGGAAGAGGGCGAGAGGGAGGAAATGAGAGGGAGGGGGAGGAAGAGAGAGGGGGAGAATGGAGGAAAAGGAAAGGGGATGTAGAGAGAGGAGGAGCAGCCAGAGAAAGGGGGAGGGAGAAAGAGCCAAAGAGAGGGAGGAGGAGGGAGCCAGCGAGAGAGGAGAGAAGGAAAGCGAGAGGAACAAAGGGAGGTAGGGAGGGAGGAGGAAAGAAAGGGAGGGAGACGTATCTGGAGGCTACCTGGAGGGGGTTCCAGGAATCAACGCCCCCTCGTCCCAGTCCATGACCAGACCTCACGGGGGGTCAGGGACAACCAGGAGTCTATTGGTAATTCCCCTTATGGCTGGTGGGAGGCTGTTGAACAGTCCTGGGGCCCCAGACACTTTCTTTGACCCATGCATGTCAGGAGAATTGATAGGGAACAGTGTAGTAAAGAAAGCGAATGCCAGGCTGAAGTTCCTGTATAGACAAGCACAGTGTCTACCTACTGAGGCTCGCAGGACCCTATGTCTAGCCCTTATACAATGCCATGTGGATTACGCTTGCTCTTCTTGGTACTCTGCCTTGACAAAAAAACTGAAAGATAGACTGCAAATCACCCAGAACAAAATCGTAAGATTCATCCTGGTGCTGGGACCAAGAGAACATGTAGGCCAGGATGAATTACAGCAGTTGGATATGCTGAATGTTGAAGACAGAGTAAAACAACTGAAGCTAAATCATGTTTATAAAATTGCTCACGAACAGTGTCCAGAATATCTTGCTGTCAATTTTGTCAAGGTTGGGAACCAAAGCAATCATAGTACTAGGGGGAGAGAGCACAACTTTGTAGTACCCACAGTCAGTGGCCAGGCTTCAAACACCTTTTATTGTACAGCAATAAAGGAATGGAACAGACTACCCACAAATGTCAAGGCCAGTCATAGCTTGAACCAGTTCAAGAAGACTGCCAAAAAGTGTCTGATGAATGAAGCAACAAAGGGAGGGGAATGATTTTCTATTTTTTAGCTAAAATACGTGTAAATTTTACCTTATCCCTAGTAATGACCCTCGTATTGTAGATAGTCGTAATGACCCTCGGGTAGTAGATAGTCTTAATGACCCTCGTATTGTAGATAGTCTTAATGACCCTCGTGTAGTAGATAGTCTTTTTAGTATGATAATAAGATGTTATCTTCATTATAGAATAATAAGAAAATATTATAACCTTTATATTATAATAATAAGGTAAAAGGACCCCAATGGAAATAAGTCACTCTGTCTGACTTTTTTGGGTTATCCCAGGTTCTCTACACATATGCTGCTATGTATGATAATTCTATGTAACTGTATTGTATATACCTGAATAAATTTACTTACTTACTTACTTACTAATGGCCCCCCTACCTCTCATTGGGGGTGTGTTGCATCGCTTGCCAAGTAGGGAGTGATTTCCGTGTGCGGATTAGGGACCAGCCCCTCCAGGATTTTCCAGGTGTAGATGATAATGCATCTCTCGCTTGCATTCCAGTGAGTACAAGTCAAGTGCTTCCAGGCGTTCCCAGTAGTTAAGGTGTTTGGCGGAAATTATATGTGCGGTAAAGGTTCTCTGTACATTCTCTAGATCTACAATTTCACCTGCCCTGAATGAAGATGTTAGTGTACATCAGTATTCCAGCCAAGAGAGAACAGGTGATTTAAAATGGATCATATTTGGCTTAGAATCTCTTGTTTTGAACGTTCTCATTATCCATCCTATCATTTTCCTTGCAGATGTGATAGTGACACTGTTGTGACCCTTGAACATGAGATCCTCTGGCATTAACACTCCTAGGTGCTTCACACTACTTTTCTGCTCTATTGTGAAGTTAGATTTTGTAGTATACTCACTCCTAGCTGTTATTTCCTCCAATTTTCCATAACAGTAGTTGAAATTTTTCTTTACTGAACATCATATTGTTCTCCGTTGCCCATTGGAAAACTTGGTTAATATCTGCTTGGAGATTCACCCCGTCCTCAATGGATAACTATCTCATGCAGATCCTAGAACCGTCTGTAATGAATGAATCAATTAATATGTATGTAGGTATGTGTACTCACCTAATTGTACTCACCTAATTGTGGTTGCAGGGGTCGAAACTCAGCTCCTGGCCCGCCTCTTCACTGATCGCTACTAGGTCCTCTCTCTCTCTCTCTCTCTCTCTCTCTCTCTCTCTCTCTCTCTCTCTCTCTCTCTCTCTCTCTCTCTCTGCTCCTTGAACTTTGTCATACCTCGTCTTAAAACTGTATGGTTTCTGCCTCCACTACATCGCTTGCCAGACTATTCCACTTCTGAACAACTCTGTGGCTGAAGAAACACTTCCTAACATCCCTGTGACTCGTCTGAGTTTTCAGCTTCTAATTGTGACCCCTTGTTTCTGTGTCCCCTCTCTGGAACATCCTATCTGTCCACCTTATCTATTCCACTCAGTATTTTGTATGCTGCTATCATGTCTCCCCTGACCATCCCGTCTTTCAGCGTTGTCAGGCCGATTTCCCTCAACCTTTCTTCGTAGGACATTCCCTTGAAGTCGGAACTAACCTTGTTGCAAACCTTTGCACTTTCTTTAATTTCTTGATGTGCTTGACCAGGTGTGGGTTCCAAATTGGTGCTGCATACTCCAGTATGGGTCTGACGTACACAGTGTACAGTGTCTTGAACGATTCCTTACTAAGGTATCGGAACGCTACTCTCAGCTTTGCCAGGCGCCCATATGCTGCAGCAGTTATCTGGTTGATGTGTGCTTCTGGAAACGTGCTTGGTGTTATGCTCACCCCAAGATCTTTCTCCTTGAGTGAGGTTTGCAGTCTTTGGCCACCTAGCCTATACTGTCTGCGGTCTTCTTTGCCCTTCCCAAATCTTCATGACGTTGACTGTGGCGCGCGCGCGCGCGCATATGTGTGTGTGTGTGTGTGTGTGTGTGGTGTGTGTGTGTGTGTGTGTGTGTACCCACCTAATTGTGGTTGTAGAAGTAGAGTCAGAGCTCCTGGCCCCGCCTCTTCACCGGTCGCTACTAGGTCCACACAATCCCTGCTCCATGAGCTTTATCATACCTCTTATTAAAGCTATGTATGGGTCCTGCCTCCACTACATCACTTACCAGACTATTCCACTTCCTGACAACTCTATGACTGAAGAAATACTTCCTACCGTCCCTGTGACTCTTCCGAGTCTTCAAATTCCAATTGTGACCCCTTGTTGCTGTGACCCATCTCTGGAACATCCTGTATCTTTTCACCATGTCAGTTCCACTCAGTATTTTACTTGTTATCACGTCTTCCCTATCCCTCCTGTCCTCCAATGTTGTCAGGGCGAGCTCCTTTAACTTCTCGCAGGACAAAACTCTCGGCTCCAGGACTGGTCTTGTTGCAAACCTTTGCACGTTCTCCAATTTCTTCGCGTGTTTCACCAGGTGTAGTTTCATACTGGTGTTGCATACTCCAATATGGGCCTGACGTACAGAGTGTACAGTGTCGTGAATGACTCCTCATTTAGATGCCAAAATGCTGTTCTCAGGTTTGCCAGACGCCCGTATACTGTAGCAGTTATTTGGTTCATGTGCTCGGTATGATGCTCACCCCAAGATCCTTTACCCTGAGTGAGTTTTGTAGCCTCTGACCTCTTAGACTGTAATCCCGTCTGCAGTCTTCTTTGTCCTTCCCAAAGCTTCACAACTCTGTACTTGCTGCGGTTAAACTCCAGGAGCCATTTGTCAGATCAGGTCTGCAGCCTATCCAGAGCCCTTTGCAGGCTTACTTGATCCTCGTCCGCTTGTATTCTCATTAGTTTCACATCGTCTGCAAATAAGGACACTTCTGACTATCCCTTCAGCCATGTCATTCACATATACAAAAAATAGCACTGGACATAGGCCTAACCCTTGTGAAACCCCACTCGGCACATGCACCCCACACTGACACCTCGTCTCGTATCGACACGTTGTTTCCTTCTTGTCAGGTATTCCCTGATCCATTGCAGTACTCTCTCTCCTACTCTGCATGCTCCTCTAACATGATACTGTGCCGAGAGCCTTCATACAGTGCAAGAAGATGCAGTCTACCCATCCATCTCTCCTGTTCTGTTACCTTGTCTTAAAACTCCAGCAGGTATGTGATGCAGGATTTCCTTTACCTGAAGCCGTGCTGGTTGTCACGTATTTGTCCATTCCTTTATGTGCTCCACCACTCTTTTCCTGATAATCTTCTCCATGACTTTACATACATGTCAGTGACATGTATGTAAAAATCGGACTACATTTGCTGTCTTCCACACCTCAGGTAGTTGCCCTGTTTCAGTAGATTTATTGAAGATTGTTGATAGTGGCACGCACAGTACATCCGCTCCCTCTCTAAGGACCCAAGGAGAGAGATTGTGTGGGCCCACCGCCTTCGAGGTAGTTACCCTAGCAGTATCTTCACCTCCTCGGTTGTGTGCAGTG
The DNA here is from genome assembly GCF_026875155.1 of Cherax quadricarinatus. NCBI lineage: Eukaryota > Metazoa > Arthropoda > Malacostraca > Decapoda > Parastacidae > Cherax > Cherax quadricarinatus. The sequence continues at coordinate 20,567,391 of NC_069490.1, read as the reverse complement.
TGTCTAACACTTGCTGGTGCACCCTACCACCTCATTTGCTGGGAACCTCTCCGTCTCCTCTGTGAATACCTCCCTGAATCTTGAGCTGAGCTCTTTATAATCTTCCTTATCATTCCCTGTGAGCTCTCCTTTGCATTCCTCCTCTGCCTGATTACCTGGTCCTTGACTGCTGTTTACCTCTTTATGTGGATGTATAAGAACGTTGGATCAGATTTGGTTTTTGATGCTGTCATTCTCGTACTGACGCTGGGCTTCTCTCCTTATCTATGCATATTCATTTTTGATTCTTCGGCTCAACTCCCTATATTTCTGGGTCCTTTGCCATCTATACATATTCCATTAGTGGCCTGGTGGCCTGGTGGCTAAAGCTCCCGCTTCACACACGGAGGGCCCGGGTTCGATTCCCGGCGGGTGGAAACATTTCGACACGTTTCCTTACACCTGTTGTCCTGTTCACCTAGCAGCAAATAGGTACCTGGGTGTTAGTCGACTGGTGTGGGTCGCATCCTGGGGGACAAGATTAAGGACCCCAATGAAAATAAGTTACAGTCCTCGATGACGCACTGACTTTCTTGGGTTATCCTGGGTGGCTAACCCTCCGGGGTTAAAAATCCGAACAAAATCTTATCTTATCTTATCTTATTCTCTAGCACACTTGGCACTGGCACAGAGTGTGTGTGTCGCTCCATCATTTGAAAAACTTGACACCTTCAGTATTCTGGCCACAGGTGCCCCCCCACCTTCAGTATTCTGGCCACATGTGCCCACCATCTTCAGTATTCTGGCCACAGGTGCCCCTATACCTTCAGTACTCTGGCCACAGGTGCCCCCCACCTTCAGTAGTCTGGCCACAGGTGGCCCCCCACCTACAGTATTCTGGCCACAGGTGCCCCCCACCTTCAGTATTCTGGCCACAGGTGCCCCCCACCTTCAGTATTCTGGCCACAGGTGCCCCCACCTTCAGTATTCTGGCCACAGGTGCCCCCCACCTTCAGTATTCTGGCCACAGGTGCCCCTATACCTTCAGTACTCTGGCCACAGGTGCCCCCCACCTTCAGTAGTCCCGGCCCCAGGTGCCCCCCCCCTTCAGTATTCTGGCCACAGGTGGCCCCCCCCCTTCAGTAATTCTGGCCCCAGCTGGCCCCCCACCTTCAGTATTCTGGCCACAGCTGGCCCCCCACCTTCAGTATTCTGGCCACAGCTGGCCCCCCACCTTCAGTATTCTGGCCACAGCTGGCCCCCCACCTTCAGTATTCTGGCCAAGCTGGCCCCCCACCTTCAGTATTCGGCACAGCTGGCCCCCCACCTTCAGTATTCTGGCCACAGCTGGCCCCCCACCTTCAGTATTCTGGCCACAGCTGGCCCCCCACCTTCAGTATTCTGGCCACAGCTGGCCCCCCACCTTCAGTATTCTGGCCACAGTGCCCTCCACCTTCAGTATTTTTGGCCACAGCTGGCCCCCCACCTTCAGTATTTGGCCACAGCTGGCCCCCCACCTTCAGTATTCTGGCCACAGCTGGCCCCCCACCTTCAGTATTCTGGCCACGGGTGGGCCCCCCCCTTCAGTATTCTGGCCACGGGTGCCCCCCCCTTCAGTATTCTGGGCCACAGGAGCCCCCCCACCTTCAGTATTCTGGCCACAGGTGGCCCCCACCTTCAGTATTCTGGCCACAGGTGGCCCCCACCTTCAGTATTCTGGCCACAGGTGGCCCCCCCCTTCAGTATTCTGGCCCCAGGTGGCCCCCCACCTTTCAGTATTCTGGCCACAGGGGGGGCCCCCACCTTCAGTATTCTGGCCACAGGTGCCCCCCACCTTCAGTATTCTGGCCACAGGTGCCCCCCCTCCTTCAGTATTCTGGCCACAGGTGCCCCCCCACCTTCAGTATTCTGGCCACAGGTGGCCCCCCACCTTCAGTATTCTGGCCACAGGAGCCCCCCCCACCTTCAGTATTCTAGCCACAGGTGGCCCCCACCTTCAGTATTCTGGCCACAGGTGGCCCCCACCTTCAGTATCCTGGCCACAGGTGGCCCCCACCTTCAGTATTCTGGCCACAGGTGGGG
>NC_069490.1:20515330-20560330 GCF_026875155.1 Cherax quadricarinatus | reverse complement strand
CCTCTTTCCTGCAACGAAGGAAGCCTTGGATCTGTTAACTCTCCTACATCTGATATCACTGCTTCAGCACCTGCCAGTCCACTAGACAGTGCACATACTATCACTGATCCTACATCTGTTAGCACACCTGCCGACACCACTACATCCGGCAGCAGTGCTTCGTCTGCAAGTACTGAGGCAAGATTTTCTCCACCAGAGATTGGTGCAGTTAATAATCAGGGGACTATCACTGCACCTGAACACCTGCTGTGTCGAAGTACAAACAGCAGGGGGACATCTGTCAGAACTCTACAGGGACGTGGAACAGGAAGATTTCTACAGCCTTCTCACCTTCAACCAACACAGTCTCAGAAAGCGTTCATCAGATACACAATCATCAGGCTCACCAGCGGCAGAACCTGCGGATAAATCAGCAGCGAAACACAGGAGATGTAACAAATAGGAGTCCACCCTCCCAGGCACCTAGGCAGTGCTCCCGCTGCCACTGGAAGGGCCACACCACAAGCAACTGCCTGCGAGATACCAGGTGCAATTACTGCCATAAGAGGGGACATCAGGAGGACCAGTGTCGGAAGAAAAAGGAACTTGACATACAGGACCACTTGTTTAGAGACCTGTTCTCGGAACAAACCAGCAGCATCTCTGAATTGAACACACACGTCATCCACTCAGCTACTCCTATCTCACCCAACAGGTGGTTTGTGCCTTATACAAGACCACAGACTTACATCCCAGCAGTTGCCTCGGTGCCCTACCTCTCTCAAGGGCGGGCACCGTACATGCCGTACCCACCACCTCAAGCTGAGCACATCATGAGATTTTTCTCCTACCGAAAAGTGGGTGAAAATTCTTCCTCTCTAATTCTTGCATATCGTAAAGGGCGACTAAAATGCCGGGAGGAAAGCGCTAGTAACACTTTCTTCTGAACTAATTTCTAAAATGTAGAAAATTCTGAAGTGGGGATGTTCGAATGTGTGTGGGTGACGTATGGAAGATAACAAAGAATTGATTGTGAATGTTATAAAAAGAAACTGGATGTTCTAGCTCTTTGATAAACAAAGCTGAAGTCAGTGGGAGAACTTCAGTGAGGAGAAATAAATAGGATTCAGTCAGGTATATCTGAGAGAATCAGAGCTAAAGGAGTAGATGTGGTATTATATAATCATCTACGGAAATATAAGAGGGAACAAACTTATAAATTCAAGGATATTGGAAATTAACATAAGGGTGGGATGCAAATAGTGGGTTGTAAGTGTTTATGCACCTGGGGAAAAAGAGAAGTGCAGAGAAGTTTTGAAAGTTATTTAGCGAGTGTGTAGGGAGTTTTGAGTCACATAAGTAACTAACTGTTGTGGGGGATCTAAATGTTAATCTGGGAGAAACTGTCGTAGAGGGTGTAGTAGGTATGTCTGGGGTGATGCCAGGTGTATATGATAATAAGGAACCTATAAGTGAACTATACGTAAGAGGATTGATAATCAGTAACAAGTACTTAAAGAAAAATTAAGACAAGAACACAAGACAAGACATATGGCATGACGACTGATTTGTTAGTTAATTTATTAGTATATGAAAGGTTAATGGGTAGACTTCTGGATATGCATGTGTTGACATTGGCGACAGATTTATCAAATCTTCATTCAGTGGTAGTTGTAGTTGCACCCCATCCATCTCTTATAAGAGGTGGATGGGGTGCAAGGAGACTGTCGTCAGTGAATAAAAGATTTTAAATTAAAGCAGGACATAGTAAAGGCAAGACATAAGCAACTATTGGGAGAAAGGTGAGCTAGAGAGAGTACAAGTACAGAGGAAGAGGCTGAAGAGGTACACGGTAGATTTAAGAACACGGCTGTAGAGTTTGCAGCGGAAGTTTGTGGATATAGGAGGGTGGGTGTGGGAAGGAAGAGAAGCGACTGGCGGAATAATGTTGTATAGATGGTTGTAAGGGAGATAAGTTAGCATATGTGAGTTTTTTACAAAGTAGAAGTGATATACGGAGGGTAAAATTATAGGTTTAAAAGAGTGGTGAGAGTAAAAGAAGAGTTAATGAGTGAAGTTAAGCAACAAATTTTGCCGAGTATAAGAAATAAATATGAAGCGAGATTAACAAGTTGAGAAAGCCTAGTTAACGAATGGATTTTATAGTTAAGCACAAAAACATGGACTTATTAGATGGGGAGGTGGAGGTACTGGGAAGATGAAGGGAATATTTTGAGGAGCTGTTAAAGGCTGTTGGAGAGGGAAGCAGTGATTTCTTGCATTGAGTGAGGGTCACATGCGAGTGTGAGTGTGGGAAGGTGCGTGAGGATGTGGCTAAAATGAAAGGGAGAAAAGCAGCTGAGATAGATGGGATTAAGACAAATGTACAAAACAGGTGGGGATATATTTTTGTAGTGGTTGGCGCATTTGTTCATTACATATATAAAAGAGAAGGGTGGTACCTAGGGTCTGGCAGAGAGCGTACATAATTCTTTTGTACAAGGGAAAAGGGGATAACTGAGAACGTAAGAATTATAGTGGACTAAATCTGTTAAGTATACCACGTAAGGTGTAAAACAGAGTTATTACTGAAAGAATTAAGAGTAAGACGGAGAACATGATGGCAGAGGAACAAGGAGACTTCAGGAAGGGAAGGGGATGTGTAGACCAAGTGTTTACAGTGAAGAATATAAGTGAAGTATTTAGCTAAAGGTAAGGAAGTTTTCGTTGTATTTATGGATTTATACACGGCTTATGACTGGTTGATAAGGGAGAAATGTGGCAGATGTTTGCCAGCGCACAATATGTGGAAGTTAAGAATTTTTACGAGGTTAGTGATGTTCAGGTCAAGATATGTAGGAGAGAGGGATATTATTTTTCAGTAAAAATAGTCCCTGGATAGGGATGTGTGATGTCGCCGTGGTTATTTAACACATTTATACATGGGTCGTGGAAGTGAACGTTAAGGTGATGGATAGACGAGCTAGAGCCGAAGATAACTTATTATAAAATGGGAGTTAATTTTTTTTTTCCGGCTGACATCGTGCCTTTTGGAAATTCTGAAGAGGAGCTGCAAAAGTTGGTGTACCTGTTTAAGAAGGTATTGCAATAAACCCACCCAACCCCAAACTGTCACATGTAGTGTATAAATTATCGTTGTAAAGGTTTCAGAAATATTACTGTTAATGTATTATTATTATTATTATTATTATTATTATTATTATTATTATTATTATTATTAAAAATTTTCACCCTGTGAAACACAAACTGTCATGTAGTTAAAATAAGCACTGTGACATCAGTACCGGGAGTTACCTGGAGAGGGTTTCGGGGGTCAACGCCCCCCGCGGCCCGGTCTGAGACCAGGCTTCATGGTGGATCAGAGTCTGATCAACCAGGCTGTTACTCCTGGCCGCAAGGAAGCTGACGTACGAACCACAGCCCGGTTGGTCAGGTACTGACTTAGGTGCCTCTCCAGTGGCCTATTGGTAATCCCCCTTATTTATGCTGGGAGGCAATTGAACAGTCTTGGGCCCCGAACGCTTATTGTGTTCTCTCAGTGTACTCGTGACCCTCCCTGCTTTTCATCGGGGGAATGTTGCATCTCCTGCCGAGTCTTTTGCTTTAATATGGAGTGATTTTCGTGTGCAGGTTTGGTACCAATCCCTCCAGGACCTTCCAAGTGCATATTATCATGTATCTCTCTCGCCTGCGTTCGAGGGAAATACAGATCAAGGACCTTCAACCGTTCCCAGTAGTCTAGGTGCCTCATCGCACTTGTGTGTGCCGTGAACTACCATAATTAATACTACTACTACTAATAATAATAATTATTATTATCCTCTCATTGGTTGCACGTGTCCTTTTACCCAACACAAAGATAATGTGATAAATAATAATAATAATAATAATAAATAATTTTTATTTTAGCCTGAAATATGTTTGTACAAAGGAGTATAACAATTTGCTGAACATGCCAAAAGCCCCTTTATATGGAGAACATTTCGGGCAAACTTAAGACTAACTTCAAGATTAATAAAGTAATAACTGTAGTAACTGTACCCAATGATATTGGGCGAGTTACAGTCTATCAACCTCGAAGGAATTCTTGAAGTGGCAAGTCCCTTAGCCTGGAGAAGAGGTCCTCTTCATAGTCTGGAACAAAGTGAAGCTGAAACATGAAAATGTACAGTATGAAATACTGCTGAAGAAGTGGCATTCAAAGTCTGTAAGACGTCGCATGAAGCTGGGATCACAACTACAAGCACGAAGTTAAGTACTGAGTAGTATTGCAGCAAGCCTATTGGCCCAGACTGGAGTTGAACTCTTCTCCAGGCTGAGGGACTCACCACCTCAAGAATTCCTTCGAGATTGATGGACTGATCATAATCTTTACATCGCCACTACTGATGTCTTCAAATTTATTCTCCATTTGACTGAAGAAGCCTACTGTGTAGGCGAAACATTTCAACAATAAAGATACCCAACTATTCCACATTTATCTTACACATCTATTTTTCAGTATTGTACATGATTTTTATAATTATACTTTCAACAACACTTTCGATTCCTTTATCACAAATTTTAGTTATTACTATAAAAAATAAACGCTAAACCTACAAGGGTCATAAAATCCATTATTATTACAATCAAAAGGAAGCGCTAAACCTACCAAGGTCATACAGCACTGGAGGGCAGGAATTGCTGCAGAATCTAAGGATAAATAAGGGTAGAAATGACAACGATAAAGTTAAGAGGGGCTGTGAGGAGTGCTAAAGGAAGTATTATCAAAGTTTGTGCAATAAATCAATTGCTGTCGGAAAGTTGAAGAGCGAGTCTGTGTCAAAGGTGGGGCCGTCAGCGAGGAGGGAAAATAAAATAAGGGTGTTAGACTTGACTTAAGAAATCGTAATGACACGATTGCAAACAAACCATACCCCGGCCGGGATTGAACCCGCGGTCATATAGTCTCAAAATTCCAGCCCGTCGCGTTAGCCACTAGACCAGCTAGCCACAATAAGATTCATCCAACTAGGTATATTTCTACACCATAGGAAAGTTAGCACAGGCACCTCTGTGACAACAAATGCAAGTTTTTACAGACGAATCTCCAGCTAGCGTGGCCGTGACGAACTCTAGCTCAAGTCCCTCCACTGCCGTCAACATGACTTAAGAAATCGTAATGACACGATTGCAAACCATACCCCCGGCCAGGATTGAACGCGACGGGCTGGAGTTTTGAGACTATGACCGCGGGTTCAATCCTGGCCGGGGGTATGGTTTGTTTGCAATCGTGTCATTACGATTTCTTAAGTCATGTTGACGGCAGTGAAGGGACTTGAGCTAGAGTTCGTCACGGCCACACTAGCTGGAGATTCGTCTGTAAAAACTTGCATTTGTGGTCACAGAGGTGCCTGTGCTAACCTTCATATGGTGTAGAAATATACCTAGTTGGATGAATCTTATTGTGGCTAGCTGGTCTAGTGGCTAACGCGACGGGCTGGAGTTTTGAGACTATGACCGCGGGTTCAATCCTGGCCGGGGGTATGGTAGGGTGTTAGAGCAGTGACGACGTCGGAGGAAAATTCTGCGTGCTTGTTGGTCGACAGGACAGTCCAATAGAATATGGGAAATTGAAACAGGAGTTAGACATTTCTCACAAAGTGAAACAGGATGCCTCTCCATGAGATGCCCATGAGTTGGAAGAGTGTGACGGATGCGAAGACGAGAGCGTTGTCTCCCAACCTCAGTATCGATGACAAGAAGGCCAGAAGCCCAAACTTGATTTAACAGAATGTATTTGTTATGAGTCATATCAGTCCAACGTTGTTGCCAACGGCTTCGAAGGTGGGTAGAGATTACAGCAAAATAGTCGGAGTGAACATTAAAATGGTATAAAATACAGACAGGTTGTTAGGTAAGACACATATGCAACAGTTAGGTATCTTTATTTCGAAACATTTCGCCTACACAGTAGGCTTCTTCAGTCGAGTACAGAAAAGTTGATAGAAGCAGAAGATACTTGAAGACGATGTAATCAGTCCATCACCCTTGAAGTTTTGAGGTGGTCAGTCCTTCAGTCTGGAGAAGAGTATTGTTTCATAGTCTGAAACAATATGGAGTTGAAGTGACAGGGTGGAGCCTATATACCGCCAGGAGGTGAGATGTAGGCCACTGGCTGGATTTGAGAGGGACCTGACCTTCCAACGACAACATTCCTACCTCTACTAGTGGCCTACATCTCACCTCCTGGCGGTATATAGGCTCCACCCTGTCACTTCAACTCCATATTGTTTCAGACTATGGAACAATACTCTTCTCCAGACTGAAGGACTGACCACCTCAAAACTTCAAGGGTGATGGACTGATTACATAATCTTCAAGTATCTTCTGCTTCTATCAACTTTTCTGTACTCGACTGAAGAAGCCTACTGTGTAGGCGAAACGTTTCGAAATAAAGATACCTAACTGTTGCATATGTGTCTTACCTAACAAAATAGTCGGAGGATGGAATACCTCTGTATGAAACTGGTAGGTCATGTACTGCAGACCAGCGACCCAACAGAAAACGATTTCTTTATTATTGCTAGAAATGCAGCGTAACCAAAGTCGTATACGAAGAACTAGGGGATGAGGTAAATCAAATTTTTTCAATAGTTTGCGAAGCACTAAAGGAGTCAGACGATTACAAACTTTGAAGTAGGCATAGATGCAATACGGATAATTGCAATGAGAATGATATACAATTCAGCTGTAAAAATGTTGTTCAATAACTGATGTGTCGTATAAAATGGACAGAGTTTCTTGGGTTTAAGTTGTATAGGCACAAATTTTGTTGTATTCTGTACAATAATGTAAGGTGTCCCGTAGGTCGGTTTGTAGCTCACTCACCGTGGTTCGATCCCCGGTACGGGTGAAAACATTTGGGTGTGTTTCCTTACACCTGCTGTCCTTGTTTACCTAGCAGTAAGTAGGTACTTGGATGTTAGCCAACTGGTGTTGGTGGCATCCTGGGGGGAGTAAACTCTCGTGGGTACGGGAGTAAATTCTCGTGGGTATGGGAGTAAACTCTCGTGGGTACGGGAGTAAATTCTCGTGGGTATGGGAGTAAATTCTCGTGGGTACGGGAGTAAATTCTCGTGGGTATGGGAGTAAATTCTCGTGGGTATGGGAGTAAATTATTGGTAAGCTTTGGGAAGGGGTTGTTTTGATAAGGACCTGCCTTCACAGTGGCTTGTATGGACCAGTAGGCCTTCTGCAGTGTTCCTCCATTCTTATGTTCTTATACCTTAGTGCTGGGCTTTGACATGCGCTGAGGTAGGATAAAAATGATCCGTGTAAAAAAATAAAAAATGGATTATCTGGTCAACTTTAAACTTTTAATGCCGAAACAATCTATTAATAGGTTGTGCAAGTTATCACGTGCCAATTTATTGGGTGCTCGTGGCTGGGTTGGTGGCGTCATCTGTGCTCACACTGAGGGTCAGAAAACGATCCCCGGTATGTGTAAAACGTCGAGCATGTTTCTCTACACCTACTGCCCTTGTTCACCTAGCAGTACTCACCTAATGTGGTTGCAGGGGTCGAGACTCAGCTCCTGGCAGTAAGTACTATTGAACAATAAAATGGTATAAAATACCGACAGGTTGTTAGGTAAGACACACATGCAACAGTTAGGTATCTTTATTTCGAAACGTTTCGCCTACACAGTAGGCTTCTTCAGTCGAGTACAGAAAAGTTGATAGAAGCAGAAGATACTTGAAGACGATGTAATCAGTCCATCACTGATTACATCGCCAGCTTGAAGACTGCAGAGCATTTCGGGAAAATTAGGTCAGTTTTGTCCCAGGATGCGACCCACACCAGTCGACTAACTCCCAGGTACCCATTTTACTGACGGGGAAAGACAACCGGTGCAAACAAACACGCCTAATGTTCTACCCTCGCCGGGAATCGAACCCGGATGACGCCGTGTGAAGCGAGAGCTACAGCCACCAGGCCACGGGTATCATTCCCATGACGGTTATCATGACACTCTTACACAGCTCTGCACATCCATCATTCCTCAAGACGCTTGTTCTCGCCGTACACTGACCACTAAACATCATTCTTTCCCTATGACATTTATCCTCATCACACACAGCAAGCAGAACAGCACTTCCACTAAATGCTTCTCCTCTTACACAGTCATCATACATCAGCTCTATTTCTCGCGATGTCAACATTTCACGGTTTTACTTTGAAGCCGGTCATTGATGCAGGTGGGGTTGTTAGTGTCCAGCTCTAATGGGGTTTAGGTGAGGGGGAGCCACGTAACTTTTTTTTTTTTTTCAAAAGTGAATTTCTCTTTCCTTTCATCGCCCAACTTTTAAATGTGACGTGCAAACGCCTTATTTCAGGTAAAGATCCATAGATATTACAAGGATCCAATGAAAATGTCACTACGTATGACTCTTTTTGGGTTATCCTACGTGTGATAATTGTAGTCACCTAAATTTGCGTAACTGTACTTAGGTTTACTTATAGCTATGTTCTGTCACAAACTAGAGCCTCACAAGGATAAAATTACGCTACAGTATATCTTTACTGTACTTTGGACAATTATGTGAAGTAATTGTAAAATTTGAAAGGACTATATCTAGTGATGTATCAGAGACCCACTGTGGCCTCTGTAATCCTGTAAGTTTATTCAGGTATACACAAATACAATTACATAGATTATCATACATAGCATATGTGTAGAGAACCCAGGATAACCCAAAAATACTCGAGGTGACTGCTGATGAAACAACCATTGCTACGCTAAGGGAAAACAGAAGCCATACTCTAGCGAAAAACTGAAAAGGGTTAAAAGCTTTTAATGTACAATGTAAGTAGAGGCCATCACAACATAACCCATGCCTGTCAGAACTGACAGTGAAAGGTTAGGTTAGGTAAGGTTTGTCAGGAAACGGGACAAGTGGTTTCCTGACGCGGTCTTAGTCATATGATGACCCTCCGTTGGAGCTTATGGTCATCTGACCGAGGCCTTCCACTGGCTTACTGGTCCACCCCTTTAAAAATTATGGTCATAGTTATAACCATTTCTCTTTTTGACTGGCTTTGACATGTGCAGGAATGGAACAGACTGCCTGCACATGTCAAAGCCAGTCATAGCATGAACCAGTTCAAGAAAAGAGCCAAAAGGTACCTAATGAATGTAGTGACAATGAATTTTTTTTATATATTTTTAGTTAACACCCATGTAAATGTAAATAACTCTTTTCACCTTTTTAGTATATATCCTTTATAGTATAATAATAAGATATCTCCTACATTGTATAATAATAAGGTATTAAAAGGATCCCAATGGAAATAAGTCACTGACTTTTTTGGGTTATCCCAGGTTCTCTACACATATACTGCTATGTATGATAATTATGTAACTGTATTTGTGTATACCTGAATAAACTTAACAATGCAGTACAAAAAGTAAATGCTAGGTTAAAGCTGCTCCAGAGACGGGCACAGTGCCTACCTACTGAGGCTCGCAGGAACCCATGTCTAAGTAAGTTTATTCAGGTATACACAAATACAGTTACATAGATTATCATACATAGCAGCATGTGTGTAAAGTATCTGGAGTTTACCTGGAGAGAGTTTCGGGGGTCAACGCCCCCGCGGCCCGGTCTGTGACCAGGCCTCCTGGTGGATCAGCGCCTGATCAACCAGGCTGTTGCTGCTGGCTGCACGCAAACCAACGTACGAGCCACAGCCCGGCTGATCAGGAACTGACTTTAGGTGCTTGTCCAGTGCCAGCTTGAAGACTGCCAGGGGTCTGTTGGTAATCCCCCTTATGTGTGCTGGGAGGCAGTTGAACAGTCTCGGGCCCCTGACACTTATTGTATGGTCTCTTAACGTGCTAGTGACACCCCTGCTTTTCATTGGGGGGATGGTGCATCGTCTGCCAAGTCTTTTGCTTTCGTAGTGAGTGATTTTCGTGTGCAAGTTCGGTACTAGTCCCTCTAGGATTTTCCAGGTGTATATAATCATGTATCTCTCCCTCCTGCGTTCCAGGGAATACAGTTTAGAAACCTCAAGCGCTCCCAGTAATTGAGGTGTTTTATCTCCGTTATGCGCGCCGTGAAAGTTCTCTGTACATTTTCTAGGTCCGGCAATTTCACCTGCCTTGAAAAGGTGCTGTTAGAGTGCAGCAATATTCCAGCCTAGATAGAACAAGTGACCTGAAGAGTGTCATCATGGGCTTGGCCTCCCTAGTTTTGAAGGTTCATCATTATCCATCCTGTCATTTTTCTAGCAGATGCGATTGATACAATGTTATGGTCCTTGAAGGTGAGATCCTCCGACATAATCACTCCCAGGTCTTTGACGTTGGTGTTTCGCTCTATTTTGTGGCCAGAATTTGTTTTGTACTCTGATGAAGATTTATTTCCTCATGTTTACCATATCTGAGTAATTGAAATTTCTCATCGTTGAACTTCATATTGTTTTCTGCAGCCCACTGAAAGATTTGGTTGATGTCCGCCTGGAGCCTTGCAGTGTCTGCAATGGAAGACACTGTCATGCAGATTCGGGTGTCATCTGCAAAGGAAGACACAGTGCTGTGGCTGACATCCTTGTCTATGTCGGATATGAGGATGAGGAACAAGATGGGAGCTAGTACTGTGCCTTGTGGAACAGAGCTTTTCACCGTAGCTGCCTCGGACTTTACTCTGTTGACTACTCTCTGTGTTCTGTTAGTGAGGAAATTATAGATCCATCGACCGACTTTTCCTGTTATTCCTTTAGCACGCATTTTGTGCGCTATTACGCCATGGTCACACTTGTCGAAGGCTTTTGCAAAGTCTGTATATATTACATCTGCATTCTTTTTGTCTTCTAGTGCATTTAGGACCTTGTCGTAGTGATCCAGTAGTTGAGACAGACAGGAGCGACCTGTTCTAAACCATGTTGCCCTGGGTTGTGTAACTGATGGGTTTCTAGATGGGTGGTGATCTTGCTTCTTAGGACCCTTTCAAAGATTTTATGATATGGGATGTTAGTTGCTATTGGTCTGTAGTTCTTTGCTGTTGCTTTACTGCCCCCTTTTGTGAGTGGGGGCTATGTTCTGTTGTTTTTAGTAACTGAGGGACGACCCCGTGTCCATGCTCCCTCTCCATAGGATGGAAAAGGCTCGTGATAGGGGCTTCTTGCAGTTCTTGATGAACACAGAGTTCCATGAGTCTGGCCCTGGGGCAGAGTGCATGGGCATGTCATTTATCGCCTGTTCGAAGTCATTTGGCGTCAGGATAACATCGGATAGGCTTGTGTTAATCAAATTTTGTGGCTCTCTCATAAAAAATTCATTTTGATCTTCGACTCTCAGTCTGGTTAGCGGCTTGCTAAAAACTGAGTCATATTGGGACTTGAGTAGCTCACTCATTTCCTTGCTGTCATCTGTGTAGGACCCATCTTGTTTAAGTAGGGTAACCCCCCAAAAATCAGAGAGACTTATTTCCATTGGGGATATATACAATGTCGAGTAGATTATTCAAGTTCTCCACTGTGCTTTGCTCTAAGTAAAAACTGGAGAAACTTCAAATTACCAGTAATAAGATGGTGAAAATCATGCTGAATATGTGTCCAAGAGAACATGTAGGCCAAGATAAATTTGCAATAGAAATGCTAAACAATGTATAGAAGATAAACAGCTGAATGTAAATCACACTTAAAAAAAAAATTCTCAGTGTTCTGGATATCTTAAAAGATTTCGTGAAGGTTAGGAACCAAAACCAGTCTGGTACTAGGGGAAGAGAACACATTACACTACTTACGGTAATAGATAGTCTTTTTAGTATGATAATAAGATGTTATCTTCATTATAGAATAATAAGAAAATATTATTGCCTTTATATTATTATAATAAGGTAAAAGGACCCCAATGGGAATAAGTCACTCTGTGACTTTTTTGGGTTATCCCAGGTTCTCTACACATATGCTGCTATGTATGATAATTCTATGTAACTGTACTTGTGTATACCTGAATAAACTTACTTATCTTCAACATGTACACCATACCCATCCTGTGGGCGGTAGCTAAAAAGATTACAGGGACTGGGCAGCAAAGTTTTAATAGCTGAACAAGTTACAAAGACAATTAGCCAGACCACAAACACCTACTCCTACATACTATTGGAACTGGTGACCCTGGCCGGAAGTACCGGCAAATCTCTACCTAACCTGGAACTGGTTCCTTGGCAGGTTAAGGTCAATCTTACTATAATACAGTTTATGAAACGAGCTATAAAGTACGAAATGAATGAAACTACAGAAAGGGAGTTATCTGTTGGCTTATTCAAAATTCGCGTAATTATAGATTTTTTCTTTTTAATGCTCATATATTTTATTTTCATGTATTTGATAAGATAAGATAAGATAAGATTTCGTTCGGATTTTTAACCCCGGAGGGTTAGCCACCCAGGATAACCCAAGAAAGTCAGTGCGTCATCGAGGACTGTCTAACTTATTTCCATTTATTCAGTTTATTTATTCAGTTTATTTTGCTTTTAACGTTAATAATCACGACTGATTTTTTTTTGCTGTACTACTTTATACTACTAGAACTCCAATGGAAATAAGTCATTGATTTTTTTTGGGTTATCCTAGGTAATTTACACACATTATTATACAAGACAATCGTAATCATCCTGATTCCCTGAAGATTGTAATTGAATCTTCCAGTTGTTAGGAAGTGTAACAATCAGGAGTCAAGTGGAAGAGGCGAGATCCATATATAGCTTTAAGAACAGGTGGAGAGGGAGGGGGGGGAGAGAGTGGATCTAGTAGCAACCACTGAATAGGCGGGGCCAGGAGCTGTGAATCAACCCCTGCAACCACAGGTAGGTACATAAAGGTTATAATTGACACGAGGAAGCAGAGCTCGACACGGCGTCAGCTGTCAGTGGCCCTTAGAACCCTTAACAATAACAACACCTCACAATTTTGTAAATTTTTCTTCGTTTAGTAAAGTGATGTAGTAACTATCGCTGCAAACATTACATTGAGAGGCAAGTAACAACGCTCCTATATTTATATATATTAAGAGAATATGATACAGGTAGAGGAAAGAAGGGAATTTAACAGTTTCTGAGGACGTTACTACCCCAACATTACCTTAAGAGACAATCCATCATTTACGCCTGAATTTTAAAGATTACCAAATAATTACACAAAAAAATCGTATTTGTCTCTAGTTTAACATGAACTTTATAATTTATGGGAATTTCTTAAGCAGCAACGTATGACTGATGATTTCCAAGTTGGTCAGTCTTCATGGGAGGTTAATTGATGCCGGTGAAGGGCTCTTGATCCAAGCAGGTGGTGCTGTCCTTTTCCTTTTATATCAAAAGTAATAAATGAATTATGCTCCTTAGCTATTTACGACTTTTAATTATAATTTGAATTATACAGTATTAAGTTGGCTGTACATCTGAGAAAATATTTTGTTGTGCAAATAGAAATTAACTAAACCTAATAAAACCCAACTCACACAACCTAAGATAACCTAATGTAACTTAACCTTACTATGTCAATGGTCTTTGTTTAGATCTGTTAACATTTGCTGTGATTCGCTGGGCTGCAGTAATAAGCGTTTCTTGTCACTGATGTAATTGCTTGTGCCTTAAAAAATTGATTGTCATTTTGGAGGATATTAGAAAAACTAATTTTCCCAAGAAATAACTAACATGGTATAGGCAGCTGGTACAAATAAAGTAATTGTCTGATTTCTGCCTAGTAGTAATCAGTTATAACTGGATTAAATCTGATTACCTCCCATTCCCCAGATACTAGTGTAGCCCCTACCCATGACAATTATATAAAATTTTAAAACAAGAAATCTAAATCTAAATAGCCAAATACTGCACTTTTGTTTGATGGTTCAGTCTGTTTCTAAGATGGTATGTACAGGAGGACCCATTTTACAGTGCTTCGCTTCACGGCGTTTTGCCAATGCATTGGTTTTTAATTGCACCCTGTATTTATTCAGACTTCCTACAATAAATATGTTCACCATTGATTTTTAGCCAAAGATGAAAACATTTTAAAACAAGTAATGTGTATATTGCATATGTACACACCTATTTGTACTCACCTATTTGTGGTTGCTGGGGTCGAGTCTTAGCTCCTGGCCCCGCCTCTTCACCGGTTGCTACTGGGTCCTCTCTCCCTGCTCCATGAGCTTTATCATACCTCGTCTTAAAACAATGTATGGTTCCTGCCTCCACTATATCACTTTCTAGGCTATTCCACTGCCTGACAACTCTATGACTGAAGAAATACTTCCTAATCTCTCTCTGACTCATCTGTGTCTTCAACTTCCAATTGTGACCTCTTGTTTCTGTCCCCCCTCCCTGGAACATCCTGTCTTTGTCCACCTTGTCTATTCCGCGCAGTATTTTATGTGTCGTTAACGTGCCTCCCCTGACCCTCCTGTCCTCTAGTGTCGTCAGGCCGATTTCCCTTAACCTTTCTTCACAAGACATTTCCCTTAGCTCTGGAACTAACCTTGTCGCAAACCTTTGCACTTTCTCTAGTTTCTTGACGTGCTTTATCAAGTGTGGGTTCCAAACAGGTGCTGCATACTCCAGTATGGGCCTGACATACATGGTGTACAGTGCCTTAAACGATTCCTTATTAAGGTATCGGAACGCTGTTCTCAGGTTTGCCAGGTGCCCATATGCTGCAGCAGTTACCTGGTTGATGTGTGCTTCCGGAGACATGCTCGGTGTTATACTCGCTCCAAGATCTTTCTCCTTGAGTGAGGTTTGCGGTCTTTAGCCACCTAGCCTATACTCTGTCTGCGGTCTTCTGTGCCCTTCCCCTATCTTCATGACTTTGCATTTGGCGGGATTAAATTCGAGAAGCCAGTTGCTGGACCAGGTGTCCAGTCTGTCCAGGTCTCTGAAGTCCTGCCCGGTCCTCATCTAATTTAATTCTCCTCATTAACTTCCCATCATCTGTGAACAGGGACACTTCTGAGTCTAACCCTTCCATCATGTCGTTCACATATACTAAAAATAGCACTGGTCCTAGGACCGACCCCTGTGGGACCCCGCTCGTCACAGGTGCCCACTGTGATACATCATTATGTACCATGACTCATTGTTGCCTCCATGTCAGGTATTCTCTGATCCATTGCAGTGCCCTTCCTGTTGTATGAGCCTGATCCTCTAGCTTCTGCACTAATCTCTTGTGAGGAACTGTGTCAAAGGCCTTCTTGCAGTCCAAGAAGATGCAATCAACCCACCCCTCTCTCTCGTGTCTTACTTCTGTTACTTTATCATAAAACTCCAGAAGGTTTGTGACACAGGATTTTCCTTCCATGAATCCATGCTGGTTGGCGTTTATACTCTTGTTCCATTCCAGGTGCTCCACCACTCTCCTCCTGATAATCTTCTCCATAACTTTGCATACTATACACGTCAGTGACACAGGTCTATAGTTTAGTGCCTCTTTTCTGTCTCCTTTTTTGAAAATGGGAACTACATTTGCCATCCTCCATACCTCAGGTAGTTGCCCAGTTTCCAGGGACGTGTTGAAGATTGTGGTAAGTGGACACACACAACATATCCGCTCCCTCTCTAAGGACCCACTGGGATATGTTGTCCGGTCCCATTGCCTTTGAGGTATCGATGTCCCTTAGCAGTTTCTTTACCTCCTCATCTGTATGTATGTCATCCAACACTTGTTGGTATATTCCTTGCTGGTGTCCCCATCTGGTCTGTCCCCCGAGAGGCCTTCCTGTCTCCACTGCAAATACTTCCTTGAATCTCATGTTGAGCTCCTCACATACCTCTTGATCGTTTGCGAGCTCTCCACCTTCTTTCCTCAGCCTTATCACCTGGTCTTTGACTGTTGTCTTCCTCCTAATGTGGCTATACAGCAGTTTCAGGTCAGACTTGACTTTTGATGCTATGTCGTTTTCGTACTGTCGCTGGGCCTTCCTCCTTATCTGTGCGTACTCGTTTCTGGCTCTAGAACTAATCTCCTTATTTTCCTGGGTCCTTCGCCTCCTGTACCTTTTCCATTCTCTGGTGCACTTAGTTTTTGCCTCCCTACACCTTCGTGTAAACCAAGGACTCGCTTTGGTCTTCATATTATTTCTGTTTCCTTTGGAAACAAACCTTTCCTCTGCCTCCTTGCACTTTATTGCTACATATTCCATCATCTTGTTTACTGATTTTCCTACCAGTTCTCTGTCCCACTGAACCTCCTGCACGAAGTTCCTCATACCTGTGTAGTCCCCCCCTTTTGTAGTTTGGCTTTTCCCATTCAATTCCTGTTACCTTCTGCACTTGTAACTCTACTATATAATCAAAGCTCAGAACCACGTGATCGCTAGCTCCAAGGGGCCTCTCATAAGTGATATCCTCAATGTCTGAACTGCTCACGGTGAACACAAGATCCAGTCTTGCTGGCTCATCCTCCCATCTCTCTCTGGTAGTGTCCCTGACATGTTGATGCACGAGGTTTTCAAGTACCACATCCATCATCTTGGCTCTCCACGTTTCAGGACCCCCATGTGGCTCCAGATTTTCCCAGTTGATCTCCCTGTGGTTGAAATCACCCATTACCAGTAACTTTGCTCTGCTTGAGTGAGCTCTTCTTGCCACCTCAGCCAGTGTGTCCACCATCACCCTGTTGTTTTCCTCGTACTTCTCTCTTGGCCTCCTGCAGTTCTGTGGTGGGTTATACATCACTCCAATGACTACTTTATGTTCTCCAGACTGAATTGTACCTACTAGTCTCTTTCTCCAATCATGTCCATGCCTTCCATTTCCTCAAATCCCCATCATTTTTTTTATGAGCAGTGAGAGAGTGTGAGAGAGTGTGTGTGTGTGTGTGTGTGTGTGTGTGTGTGTGTGTGTGTGTGTGTGTGTGTGTGTGTGTGTGTGTGTGTGTGTGTGTGTGTGTGTGTGTATACAGTGGACCCTCAACCAATGATGGCATCGTCTAACGTTAAATCCGACTAGCGGTACATTTTAACGCAAAAATTTTGCCTCGACTAGCGCTAAAAAACTCTACCAACACGATTCATTCCGTCTGAGACGCGTCCATTTGTGGCCAGTGTTTACAAGCCAGCCAGCCACCGCAGTCCCATCCAAACATACAATCAGAACATTTCATATTATCACAGCGTTTTTAGTGATTGCACCTCCAAAATAAGCCACCATGGGCCCCAAGAAAGCTAGTGCCAACCCTACAGCATAAAGGGTGAGAATTACTATGGATATGAAGAAAGAGATCATTGCTAAGTATGAAAGTGGAGTGTGTGTCTCCGAGCTGGCCAGGTTATACACAAAACCCCAATCAACCATCGCTACTATTGTGGCCAAGAAAATGGCAATCAAGGAATCTGTTCTTGCCAAAGGTGCAACTATGTTTTCGAAACTGAGATCGCAAGTGATAGAAGAAGTTTAGAGACTGTTATTGGTGTGGATAAGCTGCATGAGGATTTAATTAGAAAAATGCCTGCAACTAGTGATGTGAGTGAATTTAAGGCCAGCAAAGGTTGGTTTGAGAGATTTAAGAATCATAGTGGCATACATAGTGTGATAAGGCATGGTGAGGCTGCCAGTTTGGACCAAAAAGCAGCTGAAAAATATGTGCAGGAATTCAAGGAGTACATAGACAGTGAAGAACTGAAGCCTGAAGAAGTGTTTAATTGTGACACTGACAATGTTGTGAAACACTTTAGGAATGTCAAAAAGGAACGGGAGGTACAGGCCTCTATGGACAGATATGCTGTGCGACAGAGGTCCAGTGACTCTCAAGCTGGTCCTATTGGCATTAAAAGAAGGGAAGTAACCCCGAAAAAGGACTTGACACCAAGTCCTAATGGAAGGGGATTCCCCTTCTAAACACTAACACCATCCACAGTCTCCCCTCCTCCCATCCCATCAATCACCACCAGATCTTCAATAAAGGCAAGTGTCATGTAATTGTGCATGTCTTCTTCAGTTTGTGTATTAAAATTAATATTTCATGTGGTAAAATTTTTTTTTTTTTCAATACTTTTGGGTGTCTTGCACAGATTAATTTGATTTCTATTATTTCTTATGGGGAAAATTAACTCGACTAACGATAATTTCGATTAACGATGAGCTCTCAGGAACGGATTAATATCGTTGGTCGAGGGTCCACTGTATATACAATGTGTATATAAAGGTAGAAAGTTGAAAGTGAACACAGATAAGAGTACAATGATGAGGGTATCAAACGATTTAGATAAAGAAAAATTGGATATCACATTGGAGGGAGGGAGTATGGAAGAAGTGAATGCTTTCCGATATTTGGGAGTTGACATGTCAGCGGATGGGATTATGAAGGATGAGGCTAACCATAGAATTGCTGAAGGAATAAAAGTGAGACAATAAACGTTATCCATGGAGGCAAAGAAGGGAATGTACAAGAGTATAGTGGTACCAACACTCTTATGTAGGTGTGAAGCATGAGTTGTAAATGCTGCAGCGGGGAGGCGGCTGTAGGGAGTGGAGATGTCCTATCTAAGGGCAATGTGTGGTGTAAACATTAGGCAGCGAAACTGTAGTGTGGAAATTAGGAGGTGTGGAGTTACTAAAAGTATTAGTCAAGAGGGCTGAAGAGGGGCTGTTGAGGTAATTTGGTCATTCAGAGAGAATGGAACAAAGTAGAATGATTTCGAGAGCATATAAATCTGTAGGGGAAGGAAGGCGGGGTAGGGGTCGTCCCCAAAAAGGTTGGAGAGAGAGGGTAAAGGAAATTTTGTGGGCGAGGAGTTTGGACTTCCAGCAAGCATGCATGAGCGTGTTAGATAGTGAAATGAGACTAACAGTTTTTGGGACCTGATGAGCTGTTGGAGCGTGAGTAGGGTAAATATTTTGGGAATGGATTCAGGGAAACCGGTTCGCTGGACTCGAGTCCTGGAAATGGGGAAAGACAATGCCTGCACTTTAAAGGAGGCGTTTGGGAGGATGTCTAAGCTGTTGTATCTAAGCGCGTCTGCAAAGACAGTGATTATGTGCGAGTGATGGTGAATGTGTTGAATGATGAAAGTTGTTTTTTTTCTTTTTGGGTCACTGCCTCAGTGGGAAGTGGCCAACATGTTAAAAAAAAAAAAGTTATATATATGCACACACACACACACACATACATACTAGGCCTAGGTATTGCTCACATAATATATGCAAACATTTTATCAGGCTTTTATATGTATTTGAAAGAAAGAAAGAAAGAAAGAAAAAGAAAGGATGTTTCACTTCACAGCGTTTCTGCTTTACAGCAGTAGCCCGGAACCTAACCTGGTGTATAAGTGGGGCCTTCCAGTACAGTATATAATGACAAGTTTGTATATGTCAAACACTTGGATACTTTAACGATAATATGTTTCACCTGTCAGGGGCTTTTTTAATTGGGTTGATAAAGCCCCTGGTGGGCAGAGTGTATCCTTCTTAAAGTATCCTAACATTGCACATGTGTTTCAGTTACAGAGGTCAGGTTCCCAGTGTATTTATCGACTACCACAATCATTATGGCCATAGTTGCTTGTATATTGCTGCTTGAATATTCCTTTTGTCTGGTGAAGTCTCTGATTTTTCAAGTTGCAGTCAGCGAGATATCCAGACAACAGGTTTGGTGACTTGCTAAATTATAACCAGGACTTATCAGACTACTTAATTTATTAAAAAAAAAAAAAAAAAAAAAAAATCAAAATGTTATAATTGTTCCTCTGTTTTGAAAAGTTCATGTTCTTACAAAGCATTTTAATTTAGAAAAACTATCTTAAAACTATTGAAATTTAAGCAGTTGTATAGGTGAAGTAAGAATTGGAATGCTTCCTTTTAATATAATGAAGTCTTAAAATAAAATTATAAAAATGTATTCAGTGTAGTGTTAACTAATAGATTTTTGTATAAGACGGCAATGTACTGTGAATTGACAGTAATGCAGAATTATAAATTCTAGTTATAAAAATAATTCAGCATAGAGTATAGTACTGCCGATAAATGCACAAAGGTAAATGAATCGGTACATGCACATTGCATTAGATATATTTGACATTTATATTCAACCTGTGTTAATTTACATTAAGTCGAGGAGTTTTGAACTATTTTTGAAACAGTTGGCAGGCAGGGAATTTTAAGACTCATCTAGTAGGTGATTCCAGATTTTTAGGCCTTTTATTTGCATGTTCGACTTTGTTAGAGTTTTACTTATGCTGAGTTGAACAGAAGGGATATAAGAGGCATTTTTTCCTTGTATTGTCAATGCTTCCAGTTGGATTGATTTCTTTAGGTTAGGCTAATGCTTACTTACAAATAAGGGGAATTACCAGTATATCTCTGGCTGTCTTCAAGAGGAAACTGTAGAAGTTCAAGTCAGTACTTGATCAGCTGAACTGTGGTGCATATGTTGGACTGTGTGGCTAACACCAACAGCCTTGCCAGTCAGGGTAGCAACCAGGTCTGGTTTGGGACTAGGTACCCAGGATGGAACAATTTGCAACTGCCCTACAATACCATGGAACAATTCACGACTACCTATAATACCATAGTACAATTCATAAGTACCCTTCAAAATCATGGAACAATTCACAACTACCCTACAATACTACCCTACAATACCATGGAACAATTCTAAATATACAATAATATGGCTTGAAAAATTCACACAACCAACAACACCATGAGTGGAACAATTCACAACCCAGAATGCCATGTCTGGAACAATTTACAAAAATGCTATAAGAACATAAGAACATAAGAAATTAGGAACACTGCAGGAGGCCTGCTGGCCCATACTGGCAGGTCCTTTACAATTCATCCCACTAACAAAACATTTGCCCAACCCAATTTTCAGTGCCACCCAAGAAATAAGCTCTGATGTGAAAGTCCCACTCAAATCCAACCCCTCCCACTCATGTACTTATCCAACCTAGATTTGAAACTACCCAAAGTCCCAGCCTCAATAACCCAACTAGGTAGACTGTTCCACTCATCAACTACCCTATTTCCAAACCAATACTTTCCTATGTCCTTTCTAAATCTAAACTTATCTAATTTAAATCCATTACTGCGCGTTCTCTCTTGGAGAGACATCCTCAAGACCTTATTAATATCCCCTTTATTAATACCTATCTTCCACTTATACACTTCGATCAGGTCTCCCCTCATTCTTCGTCTAAACAAGTGAATGTAACTTAAGAGTCTTCAATCTTTCTTCATAAGGAAGATTTCTGATGCTATGTATTAATTTAGTCATCCTACGCTTGAATGTTTTCTAACGAATTTATGTCCATTTTGTAATACGGAGACCAGAACTGAGCTGCATAATCTAGGTGAGGCCTTACTAATGATGTATAAAGCTGCAGTATGACCTCTGGACTTCTGTTGCTTACACTTCTTGATATAAATCCCAGTAATCTATTTGCGTTATTACGTACGCTTAGGCATTGCTGTCTTGGTTTAAGGTTGCTGCTCACCATAACCCCCAAGTCCTTTTCGCAATCTGCATGGCTAAGTTCTACATCATTTAATTTATAAGTACTAGGGTTATGGGCACTCCAAGCTTCAGAACCTTGCATTTATCTACATTGAACTGCATCTGCCACTTTTCTGACCAAGAATAGAGTTTGTTTAAATCCTCCTGAAGTTCCCTAACATCTACGTTTGAATCAATTATCCTACCTATCTTTGTGTCATCGGCGAATTTGCTCATATCACTAGTAATTCCCTCATCAAGATCATTGATATATATTATAAACAACAACGGGCCAAGACTGATCCCTGTGGAACGCCACTTGTTACAGATCCCCACTCGGATTTAACCCCATTTATGGACACTCTCTGCTTCCTGTCAGAGAGCCATGACTCGATCCACGAGAGCACTTTTCCCCCAATGCCATGAGCTGCCACTTTCTTAACAGTCTATGGTGCGGAACTCTATCAAAAGCCTTACTAAAATCTAAGTAATAATATCAAATTCTTTATTGTGGTCAACAGCCTCAAAAGCTTTACTGAAGAAAGTTAATAAATTAGTTAGACAAGACCGGCCTCTTGTGAATCCATGCTGAGTATCATTAATCAAGCTATGCTTATCGAGATGGCTTCTTATAATCTCAGCTATAATTGACTCTAGCAACTTGCCTACAATTGAGGTCAGGCTTATTGGGCGGTAATTTGACGGTAACGATTGTCCCCTGTTTTAAAAATAGGAGTTACATTAGCCATCTTCCACATATCAGACACTACACCTGTTTGAAGAGATAAATTAAAAATATTAGTTAATGGTTCACAGAGTTCCATTTGCATTCCTTAAGAACCCTTGAAAAAACCTCATCAGGACCCGGCGACTTATTTTGCTTCAGTCTGTCTATCTGCCTCACAACCATCTCACTAGTGACTGTGATGTTACATAATTTATCTTCTTCTAGCCCACTGTAAAAATTAATTACTGGAATATTGTTAGTGTCTTCCTGTGTAAAAACTGAGAGAAAATAATTATTTAAAATCAAGCACATTTCATTCTCTTTGTCAGTAAGGTGCCCATAGTTATTTTTAAGGGGACCTATCTTATCTCTAACTTTTGTTCTATAGACCTGGAAAAAACTTTTTGGGTTAGTTTTAGAATCCCTAGCAACTTTAATTTCATAGTCCCTTTTAGCTTTTCTTATCCCCTTTTTAATGTCCCTCTTAATGTCAATATACTGATTCATAAGATGACCCTCACCTCTTTTGATACGCCTATAAATTCCTTTCTTATGCCTAGTAGATATTTGAGCCTATTATTCATCCATTTTGGGTCATTTCTATTTGATCTAATTTCTTTATATGGGATAAACGCTCTTTGAGCAGCATGTATAGTGTTCAGAAAACTGTCATATTGATAGCTCTCTTCGTTACCCCAGTCAACAGATGATAAGTGTTCTCTAAGCCCATCGTAATCTGCTAAGCGAAAATCTGGGACTGTTACTGAGTTATCGCTACTATCGTACTTCCATTCAATGCTAAATGTAATTGATTTGTGGTCGCTAGCACCCAGTTCCTCTGAAATTTCTAAATTATTAACAAGGGATTCATTGTTTGCCATAACTAAGTCAAGCAGGTTATTTCCCCTTGTAGGTTCTGTCACAAACTGCTTCAAAAAACAATCCTGAAATACTAAGAAGTCGTATGATTCTAAATTCCCAGTCAAGAAATTCCAATCAACATGACTAAAGTTAAAGTCTCCTAGAATTACTACATTATCGTGCCTTGTGGCCTAAACAATTTCCTCCCATAGTAGTTTCCCTTGGTCCCTATCTAAGTTTGGGGGACGGTATATCACTCCTAAAATCAGTTTTTCATGCCCCTCTGAAAATTCTATCCAAACAGACTCTATGTGTTACTTCAGACTTAATACCCATTTTTATGCAACAGTTCAAGCGATCTCGGACATACAATGCCACCCCACCCCCCCTCCCAATACTTCTATCTTCTTGGAACAATTTAAAACCCTGAATATGACATTCCGCAGGCATGTCCCGACTTTTTGAATTAAACCACGTCTCAGTTAAGGCAAATACATCAATGTTACCTACACTAGCAACTAATCTCAACTCGTCCATCTTATTCCTAGCACTACGGCAATTAGCATAATAAACATTGAAAGACTCTCCTTTCTCTTTACCCTTCCTGCTCATTTCTATTTTTCTACTAAACCTATTACTGTCCTTATCACCCAAGGTCCCTGGCTTTTCAATATCTATCTCGTTCTTATTACTAGTTCCCCTAGAACTCGTAATATTACTACACTGGGACTTCACTGCTTTCCTGCCAAAACCCATTCCACTAACTATTCCTAGTTTAAAGTCCTAACTGCTCCCTCCACTGCAGTTGCCAGTGCTCCCACCCCACACCTAGATAAGTGAACCCCATCCCTAGCAAACATGTCATTTCTGCCATAGAAGAGGTCCCAGTTGTGGCTGGAACAGTACCATGGATGAAATAATTCTTAACTATTCTACAATACTGTAGGTGGAACCATTCACAACTAACCCATAATGTGGCAGGCACAATTCATAATTAGCCCACAATACCATGGCTGGAATGATTCACAACTATCCTACAATACCACAATTCGAACAATTCATCCCCCTCAAGGAAGGTTCCTTGATGTTGGTGAGGGGCTCTTGATTTAGGGAATTGGATCCGTGCTCCAGTTCCCCGAATTAAGCCTGAATGCCTTCCACATCCCCCCCAGGCGCTGTATAATCCTCTGGGTTTAGCGCTTCCCCCTTGATTATAATAATAATCGAACAATTCATCACTAACCTACAATACCATTTCTAGAGCATTTCACAGCCCACAATACCAGTTGAAACAATTCATAACTAATCCTCAGTATGATGGCTGAAGCAATTCATAATAAAGCCACAATACCTTACAGCGAGAACCGTAAACATATAAGGGTCATCTAGTGCCTGGGGATGGTGAGGTAGTCAGGTTTGATGAAAGGAAGGGGAGGGCAACTTCACTTCCTTGAATCAAAAGCCCCTCACTGGTATTTAAGGGCACCATACATTTAGCTTTTCCGTATAATAATACAGTGAAACCTTTGTTTTTTAATTTAATTATTTCCAGATGTTGATTCGACAACCAAAATCGATGACACCCAAAGCAACTGTACCCATAAAGAATAAATAGAATTAATCCTTTCCAGACCCCAAATGACAATATATTAGTAATGTACCAACAACTACATACAACAATGTATAAAATTATACAGGGGAAACTGCCCCATTACCTGTCATAGGAGAGCTAATGGTATACTGGAAGCAGGAGGTGGAGGGGGGAAAGTTACTGCTTGGAAGAGGAGTTGCCTTCTGTTAATATGTCGGGCAACTATCCTTCTGGTGTTGTTTCTTTGTCTTATTTTACCACTAAACTTGTTCTGTCTCCCACGTTCTTTGTCTCACTAAAAACCTGTCCAGTGAGGTTTGTTTCAGGTTCCGTTTTAACACTTCTAAATTGAGACGTAACACTGTCGTTGTACATGTTAGAGAGATGGATGGTCACTATGCTTTATCTGGATGGTATTTTTCACCAAACTCCTGCACTTCACACCACTTAGCACACATTTCCTCGACAAGTGCAATGGGCACATCATCCTTTCCCTCTTCCTCTGTTGACAGCTCCTTCACTGCAATCTGTTGCTGCTCCTTCTGAAGGTCTATAAGTTCTACCTTGGTGAGTTCAGTTCTCTGCTCCTCCATCAACTCCTCCACATCTTCAGTCACCTCTAGGCCTAAGTCTTTCCCGGGGAGAATATCCTCTACTGGCTCAGGCTCATCTTCAAAGCCTTCAAAATCCCTGGCTACCACAATGTCAGGCCACAATTTCTTCCATGCTGACTGCATGATCCTGGAAGACACATTCCCCAGGCTTTATTCATAAGCCTCAAGCAGGTGGGAATATTGAAATGGTCCTTCCAGAACTCCCTGAGGGTTAAAGTTGTTTCTAAAGTGACTTCAAAGTACCTTTCAAAAGATGCTTTGGTGTAGAATTGCACAAACTTGTTCATTGAGAACCAAGAGAAAATATAAAAACCAGGACTTTTTTTTTTTCTCAAACATCTCATTCGAAAACTGATTAATGCAACAAGTAATGCAGTCGACAACCGAGGTTTGACTTATTACAATAATAATAAATAATAATAATCATAAAGCAATGTGTTGTCTTACCATTTCTCTAATTCACAGATAAATGATGGAGCCGGGTGCCATCCATGGTCTAGCAGTATGCTTTAGTGTCTGGACATGACTTTCAACTGGCCAAGAATTATATTGCAGTGTCTGGATAAGCCTTATAACTGGCCAAGCATTTTACAACACTATCTGACAAGACTTTCAGCTGACTAAGCATTATTCTGTGTAAGTGACATCGTCTTTGTTGCAAGTTCCTGGAAATAAACGATGGCAGTTGATGGACAAACGGAGATGATTAGTTGCTCAGACTTGTCAGGAAAGTCTTCATTGGATGAGCACACAAGTGTTGATACGAGGGGAAAAGCGTACCAGTGTACAGAGTGTCATAAATGTTTTTCCTCTAAAGGGAATCTTACCACACACATGCGTATTCATACAGGAGAGAAACCATATGGGTGTCCGGAATGTGGGAAATCTTTTAGTCATAAAAACACACTTGTGATGCATACGAGGGTTCACACTGGAGACAAACCTTACCACTGTACAGAGTGTCTAATGCGTTTTAGTGTCAAATGCAGTCTTGTAAAACACATGCGAGCTCACACCGGTGAAAAACCTTATCAGTGTACAAGCTGCCTGAAAGCCTTTGCCCACAAAAGCTATCTTATAAGACACATGCGGGTTCATACAGGAGAGAAACCATTTCCATGTTCTGAATGTCTGAAATGTTTTAGTGATAAAGGGTCTCTTGCAAAACACATACGTACTCATACAGGATATAAACCCCATCAGTGTCCAGAATGTGTGCAGTGTTTTACCACTAAAGGGAAGCTTGTAGGACACATGAGAGTACACACTGGTGATAAACCATTCAAGTGTTTGCAGTGTGAGAAAAGCTTTAAGCAAATGTACACTCTTGTAACTCACATGCGTATTCATACAGGAAGTAAACCATTTAACTGTTCTGAATGTGATAAATGTTTTAGTTACAAACACAGTCTTGAGGCACACATGCGTGTCCACTCGGGAGAGAAACCATACAAATGCTCAGAGTGTCTGAAATCTTTTAGACAAAAAGGCAATCTTAAAACACACATGAAAATCCACACATGTGAGAAACCTTATGAATGCTCAGTGTGCCATAAACATTTTAGTGAAATAGGCAGTCTTGTAAAACAAGAGAGAATTAACACTGGAATTACATCATACGAGACTTCAGAGTGTCTGAAATGCTTTAGAGTTAAAAGTAGACTTATAGAACATGAGTGAATTCACATAGGTGGTAAGCATGTGCATTGTCATCCAGATGGTAATTCTTTAAGAAGTGTGAAATGTTTAGTAAAGAATGCAGTCTTGTGAAACTCCGGAGAGAATTCATGTTAGCGTTTATAAAGTGCACATGGTTGTATGTGATGAGATTAAAGTGTCATGAACACTGATGAAGAGTGAAAAATTGAACAAGACATAATAAATGAGAGAAAAAAAATTGCGTTAGTGTTTTGATCTCGAAAACTTTCCTTCAACAAGCTCACCTGCCGAAGAGGGACTCTTGACTGATACCTAAATATACAAATTTCTTTACCGGTTTTTCATTGCCGTGTCCAAATTTTTTTTTTATTTTTTATTTTTTTCAAGTTTATATGTAAGTTGATGTAACACGTACAGTAATTCACTTGAGAAAAAGCAAGTCTGTATGTAGTGTAGTGCATGTACAAGCAATTTTTATCTTCAAATGGTATGTATGACAATTGACAAAAATTGGGCAATATTTATTTCATTCATTTTGAAAGCCCTTGGTTATGCATGGCATTTTCTGCAGTATAAAAACTTAAAACTACTCAATATTGTATAGTTTTAAGTTAGATTGTATGAATTCTAGGTTTAGTATATCCAATTATAATAATAATGTTTAGTATAATTAAGTTGTCTGATGATTAGACGATTAAATGTAATAATTTTTAAAGCAACAAAACTCGGTACACTTAAACAGTATTGATATGAAGGTACAGTAATACATCCTTTACTGACAAATTTTTATTATATTTGTTATTAGGGTTAGAAATTTAGTGGTAACAATACACATATGAATATGACTGCTGACTGTAATCTGGAGAAACAGTTGTCTATTACATGTACAGTATGTGATCTATGTAAATTAACATGTTTCAGGTGTATTTTAACTATTTTGAAGCAGTTGATGGATAAGGAACTAAGAATTTTCTGATAGAGTTCCTTATTTTTTTGGCCATTTATTTGCATGGAGTTCCTACTCAGGTTGAATTGAAATGTGGGATATCAAAAAGATATTTGTTTCTTTTGCTGTGTATGTATTCTGTTGCAGGTCTCCAAGAACAGTTTTAGGATTAGGTTATCATTTGCCTTGAGTATCATGTACTGTATGTACTGTGTATAGTATATGCAGTAGTAATGTGGAGGTTATGTATGCTGAAC
Organism: Cherax quadricarinatus; assembly: GCF_026875155.1. Lineage (NCBI taxonomy): Eukaryota > Metazoa > Arthropoda > Malacostraca > Decapoda > Parastacidae > Cherax > Cherax quadricarinatus. The sequence continues at coordinate 20,532,198 of NC_069490.1, read as the reverse complement.
AAATATAAACTTTTGAATAGTAGGGGTGTGTGGTATCTGAGCGATCATTCCAACAGAAGATTTGTGTTGAGTTATGATGGGTTTTAGGTGATTTACACTTGTAGATCCACATAAGAAGTTTTTTTTTTTTATATTTTATTTAATAATATACAGTATACATGTATATCACACATAATTGACGTAATCACAATACATGAAACCATTTATAAGAAAACAACATCCTTATAACTAACGGGTGACAACCTACTCAGCACTGCATACTTCCACATAAGAAGTATGCAGTGCTGAGTAAGACCCATGTGCAACAGTTCAATATCTTTATTGTCAGACAAAGATGCCAAACTGTTGCATATGCATCTTACTGGTCAGTACTGTATACTGTTTTCATAATTATAATGAGTAATGTTTTAGGTAAAATTTGTTAGGTATTTGCACAATGTGAGTGTTAAATTTTAGTTTGATGTATTTTTTAAATTTTTCCTTCATCTTGTCTTTCGCTTGTTATTTACCTAACATTCAATTGAACATTTTTAGCTTTATTCCCAAATACTCTGTAGAAATTCTTATCAATAATGAGTGAGTGTTTGCCAGCACTGAAGTACAATAGATATCTTTTTACAAGCTTGTCATCATCTGTGTTGAGGACAACCAGATCTGTATTTTAGATGACAAAAGTTGTGCCATCTGCAAATATGATTGGTTTAATAACTATGGTGCATGTAAACCTGGGTTATTTTATTGAAAGATGTTTTGCCTGTACATCAGCTTCATCAGTCTGTTGCAGAGGCAGTAGACTGGAGCTAGTGGAAGAGGCAACGAGATGCACCAGTTAAAGACTGTCACATGTGGGTGGGATTCACTAGTCGAAGTAGGTAGGCGTCTACAAGGTGGGCCAAAGATTTAACAGTGAAATTGTAATGTGGAGAACCAGGTTGAGTTAATGGAAGGCATTAGATATTAGGTCCTCTTATTATTTAGATAAACAATAAGAGGACCTAGTTTGCTTTCTTATGATACCCCTTTGTTTGCAAGGTATGGGTAGAAAGATCATTGATGTAGAAAATAAATAAAAAGGACCTAGGATACTTCCTTTGCTAACCATATGTTGCTAGGTATGGGCATGGTAAATAAACATTCAACAGATCAAATCTTTATTTACCTTGGCAGGATACCTCCTATGAAAAGCAGTGGAGCCATGAGTACACAGATAAAGTTCAGTAGGTGTTAAGGGACCATGAGTCTTCAGCGCACTTTATTCAGAATGGTTACCAAAATACCCCTAGCTATCTTCAAGAGGGAATTTTACAGATTACTCAAAACAGTTCCTGATCGGCTGGGTTGTGGTGAATATGTTTGACTACTGCCTCAGCATCTCGGTCCCAGACCTGGATGCTGGGGCAGTAGTGACTCATTGTAAAGATGGACTTGTAAATGTGGACTTGTGCTCGGTGTTGCACTAGTGCAGTGAAATTTGTAAGGAGACTGCGATTTTTCATCACTAGCATCAAAATTGTCTGGATGTTTCCTCTAAGAAAATAGTCACATTGGATGGTCAGACATTTCCCTAAAAATAAAAATATATAAAATAAATATTATTATTATAATCAAAAAGAAGCGCTAAGCCACAAGGACTATACAGATATATATAAAATAAATAAAAATCATAAACATACAACATCAGCCATTTTCCACCAAGGAAGAGTGACCCAGAAAAAAAAAAACATTTTCATCATCATTCACTCCATCACTGTCTTGCCAGAGGTGTGCCTACACTAGTTATAAAACTGCAACTTATCAACACCCCGCATTCAGAGTGCAGGCACTGTACTTCCCATCTCCAGGACTGAAGTCCAGCCTCTCAGTTTCCCTGAATCCCTTCATAAATGTTATCTTGTTCGCACTCCAACAGTTCCAACAGCACCTCTAGTCTTAAAAACCATTTGTTTCCACTCGCTTCTATATAATGTGCTCATGCATGCTTGCTGGAAGTCCAAGCCCCTCACACACAAAGCCTACTTTACTCTTTCGAACCTTTCCTAGGCTGACACCTACCCCGCCTTCCTTCCACTACAGATTTATACGCTCTCCAAGTCATTCCATTTCACTCCGTCCTTTACAAATGTTTAAACCACTTCAACAACCCCTCCTCAGCCCTCTGGATAATAGTTTTAGGAACCCCATACCTAATTTACAAACTACAGATTCTCTGCATTATGTTCACATCACACATTGCCCTCAGATATGACATCTCCACTGCTTCCAGCCTTCTCCTTGTTGCAACATTCACCACCCATGATTCACACCCATTTAAGAGCATTGGTATGACTATACTCTCATACATTCCCCTTTTTGCCTCCATGGATTACATTTTGTCTCCACAGACTCCTCAATGCACCACTCGCCTTTTTCCCCCCTCATCAATTCTGATTCACCTCGTCTTTCACAGACCCATCTACTGACAAAGTCCACTCCTAAATATCTGGAAACATTCACTTCCTTCATACTTCCTCTAATCTTATATCCAGTCTTTCATTACCTACATTTTTTATCCTCATCACCATACTCATTCCTACGTTCACTTTTAATTTCCTTCTTTTACATACTCTACCAAACTCATCTACCAAACTCTGCAACTTCTCTTCAGTATCTCTCAAAGGCACAGTGTCATCAGCAAAATGAAACTGTGACAATTCCCACTTTGTGTTAGATTCTTTACCTTTGAATCCCACGCCTCTTGCCAAAACCCTAGCATTCACTTCTCTTACAACCCCATCTATAAATACATTACACAACCATGGTGACTTCACACATCCCTAAGGCCTTCTTTTACTGGAAAATAATCTCCCTCTCTCCTACAAACTCAAACCAGAGCCTCACTATCCTCATAATAACTATTCACTGCTTTCAGGAACCTACCTCCTATTCCATACATTTGCATTATCTGCCACAATGGCCCCTCCCTCATCCACCCTATCATATGCCTTTTCCAAATCTATAAATGCCACAGAAACCTCTTTACCTTTATCTAAATATTGTTCACCTATTTGTTTCACTGTAAACACTTGGTCTACAAACCTCCTATCCTTCCTAAAGCCTCCTTGTTTCCCTGCGATCCTGCTCTCCATCTTATTCTGAATTCTTTCAGTAACTCCTCTACCACACACTAACAGGTATACTCAACAGGCTTATTCCCTTATAATTCTTACACTCTTTTTTGTCCCTTTTGCCTTTATACTAAGGAACTATGCATGCTCTCTGCCATTCCCTAGGTACCCAACCCTCTTCCATACATTTATTAAATAAAAACACTAACCATTCCAAAACTACATCCCCACCTGCTTTTAACATTTCTGCCTTTATCCCATCAATCCCAGCTACTTTATATAACATCCCATTCATATAACATCCCTAAATGATGAGTAAAATTTTCTAAATAATGTGGCTGAATGAGGGTGTGGGAAATTATTGGAAAGAAATATTTCAGGTACATTCCTGAAATATTTCATTCACATAATTTAAGGGGTAGGGGGGTACAACCGAGAACCAATTATTGAACTTACCAGTCTTAGCTGTACCTCAGACACACTAGGCTGCACCATGCCTGTCCGAGACCTACACACACTTTTCCCACCACAAGTAAAATCGGGCCTATGAACATTTAAGATGTATAAAAAACAATACCAGTGACACTGGTAAATTGTAAGATAGTGGACTGTATACAGCCTCTCCTCACTTAGCGACATACTGTACTTCTTTAACGACGACTTGGACTTGCGTTGGGATCTCTGACCAGTTTGCATACCTAAATAAGGTATATTAGAGCTGATTTCCTCTATTCGGTTTATTACAATGTACTGTACACTACCATATAAACATTTAAAAAATGTACTAATAATGTTATAAATGGTGCAAAGGTGACATTAAAACAATATCAAAGATGGTTGACAAACCCACTACCACTATAGTGACGAATTCGTTTACTGACGTGGTCATAGGAATGAAACTCCGTCGTTAACAGAGAGGCTGTATATTATTTGTGACTTGAATGAATAAGATATCGAGTCCACTACATACATTATTAGCATTATACCTACATATGGTGAAAAAAATTGTTATACAAATTATTTAGAAATATTGTAATATTAACACTCACCACCAACATTACTAGTGAAACACCCTGACACTACCCTAACAGCTAGAAATTACGAAGGCCAAAGTAAAACTACTGTAATTTATGGGTTAGTGCTATTTATCTAAGGTGTGCTAAAGGAAGCTCTGGCATCCTCCATTTTTTCATTCATGCCACTATTATATTGGTTTTCATACAATATTTAAATTCTTCTGTGGGGAACGTCCCATTACTTTTTAATTACAGTTTGAGGCTGATACACCCAAATTTGGCCTTGTTGATGCCTGATTACACTTCACCATTGTCACGACCAGTGTTCCCAGATGACTCAGAATATGGCATCTCCCTGTGTATTCCTCTGTGATGCTAGTTCCCCCACTTTCTTTGAAATTTCTAGAGGTCCACTCAGCATTACAATTTTACACACATACCATCTATTTACATTCATATACAGTGGAACCTCTTTTTCTTTGCCCTGGTTTTTGTTGAATTCAGTTTTCGACGACTTTTTTAATCAAAATTTTGGCCCAGTTTTCGTTCATCACCTCTGCTTTCGTCAAGTTGACAGTGGTTTGCCGTACTGAACATGTCCGCCCACACCCACACAAAGCACCCCATGCGTTCTAAGTCAGTCTGACTTTGTTTCTCGTCGGTATTGGGTGGTAGTGATGGTGGTAGAGGGTGGTAGTGATGGTGGTAGAAGGGTGGTTGTGATGGTGGTAGAGGGTGTCAGTGGTTGTGATTATGGGGGAGGGTGGTTGTGATAGTGGTAGAGGGTGTCAGTGGTTGTGATGGTAGAGGGTGGTAATGGTAGCAATGGTGGTAGAGGGTAGTAGTGATGGTGGTAGAGATACCCTCTCCTCTCTCTCCCCTCCTCTCTGTCTTCCATATGCCAACAAGAGTCTTCAGTATAGGTAAAAGTGATGTTAAATGTTCATTTATCCATTTCATTAGTACTTTATATTTATTTGTCATTGTGTTCTGTATGTAAAACTATAGTTATTCTCTATAAAATGTGTTTTCTGTTAACATTTTTGTGTGTCTGGAACAGATTAATTGGATTTACATTATTTCTTATGGGAAATATTGCTTTAGTTTTCGTTGAATTCGGTTTTCGTCACTTTCTGAAACAAATTAATGATGAAAACCGAGGTTCCATTGTACATACTCCACATTTATGAAAATTATTAAAAAATTTCCACAGAGGGACTGTACCTGGACACCAGGAAGCACAGACAGGACTGATTGAGATCACGCATGCATCCTCTGCTCGAGTCACTTGATACACAAATCCATCTGGTACAGGTCCTGTCCACTGACCACTAAGGCAGTTTTACAGTGGTGCCATACAGACATCACTAAATGTATTCCCTATGATCATTATACTTTTAAATGATGTAACAGGTTGAAGACTATTATAATATCTTTATTTATTACAAGTACATGTACATACAAGGTATACAGCCGTAGCCGACATCAGTGACATACTACTATATAGAAAGCCGCTTGTTATGCTGAGCATTTCGGACCAATTAGGTCAGTTTTGTCCCAGGATGTGACCCACACCAGTCAACTAATGCCCAGGTACCCATTTTACTGATGGGTGAACATAGACAACCAGTGTAAGGAAACACATCCAATGTTTCCACCCCTTTGCTGAGAATTGAACCCAGACCCTCACCGTTTGAAGTTAGAATTTTTCCACTGTATAATGGGCAAGAAATTTTCCAAGAATATTCTGTACATGTATAGTAAAATTAAGAATAAAAAATTAATTAAAAATTACTCAAAAAATGCATTTACATATGATTACCCTGTTTATCACTTTCACTTGGAACCCTTAGTGAACTCTTGCAGAATCCTAGGGTTCCAGGGAACCCCAGTTGAGAAATGCTGGTCTGTAGAGTTACACACTGTAGAGTGAGGGTAAGTTGACGTCAGCACAGCTGCGACCATGGACTCGTGCTACAACCCTGCCTGCAACTTGCATGCTGCACCACTGATGGGTCATCTTATGTTTAAGACTCATGACAGGCTGTGTACTGGCAAACATTAAACAACAATGAGCTCTGGCCGGTGTGCAGAGCTCTGTAGGGAAACCTGGGGGGAGAGGACTGGCATAGGGCACTAATCTTGCTGAGGTGAGAGACCTGGAGGCTCTGTTGCACAGAGCTGTCGCTAGTATGTGGTCTCCAGACCTGTGGCTGGAGACAGTGAACCGAAGAACAGTCCGACTAATCCTATACTGCAAGTTAATATGTTCGATTTCATCAATAACTATTTGCTGTCTCGGTAACATCTGCATCAACAACATTTATCTTGGTATCAAATCCCTTTTCTTCTGTTCCCAAGCATGTTATTGTACAAGAATTAAATATATTCGAGTGGAATACATTCACTGTTTCCATCCTTATACAGTGGACCCCCGCATACCGTTGGCATCACATAACATTAAATCCGCATACCGATACATTTTATCGCTAAGATTTTGCCTCGCATACCGCTAAAAAACTCGCTCAACGCTATTCGTCCGAGACGCGTCTAATGTGCGGCCTGAGCCAGCCTCGCATGTTCCGCTGGTGGCATTGTTTACCAGCCAGCCTCCGCGGTAACATCCAAGCAAACAATCGGAACATTTCGTATTATTACAGCGTTTTTGGCGATTTTATCTGCAAAATAAGTGACCATGGGCCCCAAGAAAGCTTCTAGTGCCAACCCTACAGGAATAAGGGTGAGAATTACTATAGAGATGAAGAAAGATATCATTGCTAAGTATGAAAGTGGAGTACGTGTCTCTGAGCTGGCCAGGTTGTATAGTAAACTCCAATCAACCATCACTACTATTGTGTCCAAGAAAACAGCAATCAAGGAAGCTGTTCTTGCCAAAGGTTCAACTGTGTTTTCGAAACAGAGATCGCAAGTGATAGAAGATGTTGAGAGACTCTTATTGGTGCGGATAAATGAAAAACAGACAGCAGGAGATAGCATCTCTCAAGCGATCATAAGTGAAAAGGCTAGGAAGTTGCATCAGGATTTAATTAAAAAAATGCCTGCAACTAGTGATGATGCGAGTGAATTTAAGGCCAGCAAAGGTTGGTTTGAGAGATTTAAGAAGGCATGGCGAGGCTGCCAGTTCGGACCACAAAGCAGCTGAAAAATATGTGCAGGAATTCAAGGAGTACATAGACAGTGAAGGACTGAAACCTGAACAAGTGTTTACTTGTGACAAAACAGGCCTGTTTTAGAAGAAAATGCCAAGCAGTACCTACATTACTCAGGAGGAAAAGGCACTCCCAGGACATAAGCCTATGAAAGACAGGCTTACTCTTCTCATGTGTGCCAATGCTAGTGGTGATTGCAAAGTGAAGCCTTTATTAGTGTATCACTCTGAAACTCCCAGAGCGTTCAGGCAAAAGAATATCCTCAAGGCTAATTTGTGTGTGCTGTGGAGGGCAAACAGTAAGGCATGGGTCACTAGGGACTTTTTCTATGACTGGTTATAACAAGCACTTGCCTGCAACGTGAAAAATTACCTAACTGAAAAGAAATTAGACCTTAAGTGCCTCCTGGTGTTAGACAATGCCCCTGGTCATCCTACAGACTTGGCAGAGCGACTTTGTGGGGACATGAGCTTCATTAAGGTCAAGTTTTTTGCCTCCTAATACCACTCCTCTCCTGCAGCCCATGGAGTTTTAATTTAATATGTTTATGCACCCCATACCCATCCTGTGAGCGGTAGTCAAAAGATTACAGAGGTACATAATGGGTCCAGGGACTGGGCCTCAAAGTTTTGATAGCTGAGCAAGTTACAGAGGTAATGAATTCACAATTTACAAAGGTAATGAACTCACAATTTACAAAGGTAATGAACTCACAATTTACAAAGGTAATGAACTCACAATTTACAAAGGTAATGAACTCACAATTTACAAAGGTAATGAATACTGTAAGAATGGTTACTTACGTTTATACATGGCTACAATCATGAACAAATTTTAGAGTAATGAGCAATTCACACTTCCACACCCGGTCACAACTGTAGTGAGTTATTGGTGCAAATATTGATTGTTGAGTCACACACACACACAAATTCACACACACACACACACACACACACACACACACACACACACACACACACACAAACACACACACAGGAGCTTGGACTCGACCCCTGCAATCTCAACTAGGTGAGTGCACACGCACGCACACACACACACACACACACACACACACACACACACACACACACACACACACACACACACAACACACACACAACACACACACATGCACACGCACACACCAGCAGGTTATTGCAAACTTCAAAAAACTGTACACAAAAGCTCTTTTTGAAAGGTGCTTTGTAGTGACCTCAGAAACTCAATCGACTCTAAGAGAGGTTTGGAGAGAGCACTTTAATATCCTCAATTGTGTAAACCTTATCGGTAAGGCTTGGGAGGGAGTGACTAAGAGGACCTTGAACACTGCTTGGAAGAAACTGTGGCCAGAATGTGTAGACCAAAGGGATTTTGAAGGGTTTGAGGCTAACCCTGGGAATCCTATGCCAGTTGAGGAATCCATTGTGCCATTGGGAAAGTCCTTGGGGTTGGAGGTTAGTGGGGATGATGTGGAAGAGTTGGTGGAGGAGGACAATGAAGAACTAACCACTGATGAGCTGCTAGATCATCTTCATCAGCATGAGGCCACACCTGAGGAAACTGCTTCGGAGGAGGGGAGAGAGAAATTGAAGAAGTTGCCTACTTCGAAGATTAAGGAAATCTGTGCAATGTGGCTTAAAGTGCAAACCTTCATGGATGAAAATCACCCTCATACAGCTGTTGCAAGCCGTGCTGGTGACTATTACACTGATAATGTTGTGAACCACTTTAGGAAAGTCATAAAGGAACGAGAGGTACAGACCTCTATGGACAGATATGTTGTGCGACAGAAGTCCAGTGACTCTGAAGCTGGTCCTAGTGGCATTAGAAGAAGAAGGGAAGTAACCCCGGAAAAGGACTTGACACCTCAAGTCTTAATGGAAGGGGATTCCCCTTCTAAACACTAAGACCATCAACACTCTCCCCTCCCATCAATCATCACCAGATCTTCAATAAAGGTAAGTGTCATGCAACTGTGCATGTCTTCAGTTTGTGTGTATTAAAATTATGTCATGTGGTAAAAAAAATTTTTCATACTTTTGGGTGTCAGGAATGGATTAATTTGATTTCCATTATTTCTTATGGGGAAAATTCATCCGCATAACGATAATTTTGCATAACATTGAGCTCTCAGGAACGGATTAATAGCGCTATGCGAGGGTCCACTGTATCTTCATTTTTATAACTTCATATTATTTGTTTTAATCAGGAGTGAGAGTGGGGATGGGTAAAGTCTAAGGTAGTGAGAGTAGGAAAGTGATACTGAAAGGTGGTGGTGTCACCAGTGACTTCACATTACCCCCCCCTTCACATATTAAACTAACTGCGAAATGGCTTTAAATATTTTGTAATTGTTGACACTGTGCAGTGTGGAATCTACATAAGTGAATTCATAATTTCTTGTGAGGGCCACATCCATTTCCTAGAAAGGCCACATGTGACCCACCGGCTGCAGGTTGGGGACCCCTGTATTAGGGAGCGTAGAAACCCAAAATTCTCTCTCCTCACCAATTTGAGTTTCGAAAGGGCTGTTCTACCATGGACCCATTAGCCTAAACATTTACGTCTGCATTCTCTTTGATAATTAAACAGTTATTGCAGTTTTTATCGATCACGAGAACACAAATATAACATGGTACAGTAGTGTCTGATGATCTTACTGTTACTGTTGTCTTAGCTCAAGCCTAATTATTAAGCCTCTCAGGCAGTTTTTCATTATTCAATTAGACATTCATTAACAGAGGCAGACTTAGGAGTTTAAGTAAACAAATGGGCTTGACAAAGCTCCTGGAGAGCGAAACGTTGCCACAATAAAATGTCATATTAGTTGCACTTGTGTCCTTTTACTTTACATATTGTCGGTAATTCTACCAACATTATTACAATCTGTCGGACACCGCAACATAATGGGTTTAACGCTCATCCCCCACCACGAATGCAGTAATTTTCTCGTAATTTTGGACAATTTGAGGGCATGTCCTAATGCTGTGCTGTATGACCCTTGTGAGCTTGGAGCTTAGTTTTGATTGTAATAATTTTAACGCTGCACTGTTCTTACTAGCAACTAACGATTTCGAATCTTTCCCTCCTTCGTATATCTGGTCGTTCTTATATGGCACGATTTTGTTATTGTGTATCAGTAACATAACCTGGAACAGTAGTGCCTGGTGATGTTAATGTTGAGTGTGGTACAGTAGTGCCAGGTTAAGTTAAGGCTGAGTGTGGTACAGTAGTGCCAGGTTATGTTACTGTTCTTATATGTCAACGATTTTGCTATTGTACATCAGTGGTATTTAATACCGATTTTGCTGATGCTTGTGTAGACACTGCCTGTCGACGCATTGATTGTGAATATAAAAACGGTATACATTATCGACAAGTTGATAAGACACATGTGCAAAAATTGCTTATCGTTATTCCAAACTTTTCGCCTTCACAGTGGGCTTTTCTCGCAAAAAAAGTGGCAGCAGCCATGGTGTAAAGACGATATAACAGTCATCGCCATTGAAGGGTTTAAAAAACCGAAAAAAATTGGTAAAAAAACACCTTACAACATTTCGGTACTTTGGAAGTTTCGCCAGCCGTGGACAGAACACATCGATTCCTGGCTGAGGGATGTTTTCATAAAAAATTTCATCTTTCCCCCGTTCTTCTTTTTGTTAGATGAAGAAGCCAATGCAAATACCCCAAAATTGCACAAGTGTCATTTATTACACGAGTGCTGTCGGTGGGTGGAGTTGGACCCCCTACCATGGATCAGTGGCCCCAGAAGTGTACTACTTAAAATTTCAAAAATTTTTGAGCGAACCCCGCGTGGACCCCTGTGTGGAGATGACGGGACCCCGGTGAGGCAGAGACGCTGGGGCCCCGTGTGAGGGGGTGACGCTGGGCCCCGGTGAGGAATGACGCTAGCCCCGTGTGAGGCAGATGACGCTAGACCCCGTGTGAGGCAGAGACGGTAACCCCCTGTGAGGGAGATGACGCTAGACCCCCTTGGGCAGATGACGCTAGCCCCCTGTGAGGGAATGCGCTAACCCCGTGTGGGCAGATGACCCAGACCCGTGTGGGCAGATGCGTGACCCCGTGTGAGGCAGATGACGCCGGACCCCGTGTAACGCTAGAACCCGTGTGGGGCAGATGACGCTGCCCCCGTGTGACAGATGACGCAGCCCCCGTGTGAGGCGTGACGCTAGCCCCCGTGGGGGCAGTGACCTAGCCCCCGGGGGCAGAGACGCTAGACCCCGTGTGAGGCAGATGACGCAAGACCCGTGTGGGCAGATGACCCGTACCCGTGTGGGCAGATGACGTAGCCCCCGTGTGAGGCAATGACGCTAGACCCGGTGAGGCAGATGCGCTAACCCCGTGTGGGCGGACGCTAGCCCCCGTGTGAGGCAGATGACGCTGACCCGTGGGAGGCAGATGACGCTGACCCCTGTGGGGCAGATGACGCTGACCCCCTGTGGGCGATGACGCTAGACCCCGTGTGAGGCAGATGACGCTGCCCCGTTGAGGCAGAGGCCTAGACCCCGTGTGAGGCAGATGCGTAGACCCCGTGTGGGGCAGATACGCTAGCCCCCGTGTGAGGCAGTGGAGCTAGACCCGTGTGAGCAGATGAGCCGGCCCCCTTTTGTAGAGCGCCCCCTGTGAGGCAGATGACGCTAGACCCCTGTGGGGCAGTCCCTAGCCCCCGGTGAGGCAGATCGCTAGCCCCCGGGTGTGAGGCAGATGACGTGACCCCCGTGTGAGGCAGTGACGCTAGCCCCCGTGTGAGGAATACGCAAGCCCTGTGTGGGGGCAGAGGGACCCGTACCCGTGTGAGGCAGATGAGCTAGCCCCCGTGTGGGGCAGATGACGCTAGCCCCCGTTGAGCGTGACGCTGACCCCCGTGTGGGCAGTGCCTGACCCCGTGTGAGGAAATGACGCTAGACCCCGTGTGGGGCAGATACGCTAACCCCGTGTGAGGCAGATACGCTAGACCCCGTGTGAGGCAGTGACGCAAACCTCGTGTGAGGCAATGACCCCGTACAGTGTGAGGCAGAGACCTAGCCCCCCTGTGAGGCGATGACGCTAGCCCCCGTGTGAGGCAGATGACGCAAGACCCCGTGTGGGAGAGACACACCCCTGTGTGAGGAGATGACGCCGTACACCGTGGAGGCAATGACGCTAGACCCCTTTGTGGGGCAGATGACCTAGACCCCAGTGAGGCGTGACGCTAGACCCCGTTGTGGCAGATGGGAACCCCGTGTGTGGCAGAGACGCTAACCCCGTGTGGGCAGATGACGCTAGCCCCCATGTGTGGCAGATGAGCTAGAACCCCGGGTGGCGATGACGCTAGACCCCGTGTGTGGCAGTGACGCTAGCCCCCGTGTTGTCAGATGACGCTAGCCCCGTGTGGGGCAGATGACGCCATACTCGTGTGAGGCAATGGCGCTACCCCCTGGTGAGGGACGCGTTAACTTTGCAGGCGAAAAACCCGAAAGCCTCGGGGGAGAGCTTAAACCAGGGTAGACGTAATTTGGCTTATTAAAATAGATCTGGCTTATTCTGTATTCAGGTTTATTATGCTATTCTGGTAATTCCCCATATAATTGGCTTATTCCCGAAATCTTTTGTTTTATCGAATATTTTTTTTTATTTTTTGTATATTTTGTGGCTTATTACCGTGATTCTGGCTTATAATCGTTTATTATTCACCCAAATTTTTTTGCAGGGGTCGAGACTCAGCTCCCCGGGCCCCGCTCTTCCTGAAGCACTAGGTCCTCTCTCCCCTGCCCATGAGCTTTATCATACCCGTCTTAAAGCTTGTATGGTTCCTGCCTCCACTACGTCGCTCGCCGACTGTTCCCCTTCCTGACCACTCTGTGACTGAAAAAAATGCTTCCTAACACCCGAGGTCATCTGGTCTTCAAATTCCAAAAGTGACCCCTTTTTGTGTGTCCCCCTTTTGGAACATCTTGTCTGTCCCCCGTGTATCCAAGCAGTATTTGTAGTTTCTTCGACCCCATCCCCCTGTCCCCCAGTGTCGTCAGGGGGATTTCCCTCAACCTTTTTTCATGGGAAATTCCCCTTAGCTCTGGAACTAACCTTGTCAAAAACCTTTGCAATTTCTCTAATTTCTTAACGTGCTTGACCCGGTGCGGGTTCCAAACTGGTGCTGCATACTCCAGTATGGGCCTGACGTACAGATGTACAGTGTCTTGAAAGATTCCTTTCTTAGGTATCGGAATGTACTCACCTATTTGTGGTTGCAGGGGTCGAGTCTTAGCTCCTGGCCCCCCCCGTGTGTGTGTGTGTGTGTGTGTGTGTGTGTGTGTGTGTGTGTGTGTGTGTGTGTGTGTGTGTATTACCGTATATCCTGGCGTATTACTGTATATTCTGGCAAATTAAGTGGCGTTGGGGCTCGTGTGGGAGTATTAGTGAGCGTTTAATGTGTGCTGGTGAGACGCTGAGTGGTGGGGAGGACCTATTGTAAGTGCAGTGGCTAGTAACTATACTAATTCATGCTCCATTACTTTGCTTATGCTCTCATGCCCAAGAGGAGGAGGAGGAGGAAGTAGAAGAGGAGATCAAGGAAAGAAGTTAAAGCTTAAAATAAGGATAAGGGTGTTAGAGAGAGAGAGAGACAGAGAGAGAATCGAGAGAGAGAGAGAATAGTGAGAGAATCGAGAGAGAATGAATCGAGAGAGAATGAATCGAGAGAGAGAGAATCGAGAGAGAGAGAGAATCGAGAGAGAATCGAGAGAGAATCGAGACATAAAGAGAGAGAGATAAAGAGAGAGAAAGAGAGAGAGAGAAAGAGAAAGAGAGAAAGAGAAAGAGAGAAAGAGAGAGAGAATGAATCGAGAGAGAGAATGAATCGAGAGAGAGAATGAATCGAGAGAGAGAGAGAATCGAGAGAGAGAATCGAGAGAGAGAGAGAATCGAGAGAGAGAGAGAAATAGAGAGAGAGAGAATCGAGAGAGAGAGAGAATCGAGAGAGAGAGAATCGAGAGAGAGAATCGAGAGAGAGAGAGAATCGAGAGAGAGAGAGAATCGAGAGAGAGAGAGAAATCGAGAGAGAGAGAATCGAGAGAGAGAGAGAATCGAGAGAGAGAGAATCGAGAGAGAGAGAGAATCGAGAGAGAGAGAGAATCGAGAGAGAGAGAGAATCGAGAGAGAGAGAGAATCGAGAGAGAGAGAGAATCGAGAGAGAGAGAGAATCGAGAGAGAGAGAGAGATCGAGAGAGAGAGAGAATCGAGAGAGAGAGAGAGAGAATCGAGAGAGAGAGAGAATCGAGAGAGAGAGAGAATCGAGAGAGAGAGAGAATCGAGAGAGAGAGAGAATCGAGAGAGAGAGAGAATCGAGAGAGAGAGAGAATCGAGAGAGAGAGAGAATCGAGAGAGAGAGAGAATCGAGAGAGAGAGAGAATCGAGAGAGAGAGAATCGAGAGAGAATCGAGAGAGAGAGAATCGAGAGAGAGAGAGAGAGAGAGAGAGAGAGAGAGAGAGAGAGACATCCAGTGTGTAGATAATTAAAACTTCCATGATGGGTAGAAAACAGACTTGTAAGGACGCACCTACTTTAATTAGTCCCCGAGAAGAACCTTTGTTTAATGATCCCTTGAACCACAACACCCGTCCCATGACTGCAGGAGGACAGGAAGGAAATAAAGGAGACAGATGAGGGGAGAAGCTAATGAGGGAGTGAGATACAGGGAGTGAACGAGGGAGACAAAACTAATGGAGAGATGCAGGGAATGAATGAGGTAGGGAGGAAGGGAGCGGTGAGAGGGAAGAAGGGAGGAGGGCTGGAAGCAAGAAGGGAGGAGGGCTGGAAGCAAGAAGGGAGGAGGGCTGGAGGGAAGAAGGGAGGAGGGCTGGAGGGAAGAAGGGAGGAGTGCTGGAGGGAAGAAGGGAGGAGTGCTGGAGGGAAGAAGGGAGGAGTGCTGGAGGGAAGAAGGGAGGAGTGCTGGAGGGAAGAAGGGAGGAGGGCTGGAGGGAAGAAGGGATGAGGGCTGGAGGGAAGAAGGGATGAGGGCTGGAGGGAAGAAGGGATGAGGGCTGGAGGGAAGAAGGGAGGGAGGGCTGGAAGCAAGAAAGTGAAGGCGGACAGGAAGAAGACAGATGGAAGTTCGGAAGCGAATGAGACACGCAGTGCCACAAGAAGAAATAGAGGAGGAACACTGTTACAGAAAATATTAACACCTTTGCAGTCCACACCAATGCTATTCGTGAGAAATATGAGTAGACAGTACAATTTTTTCTCGTAAACGAGGTTATATGATTTGAGATGTTGCTGTCCAAGACCAAACTCATCCTAGTAGCAGCTAGTTACCGCCCTCCCACCCATGATCAGTTCCTGCAAAACTTCTCGAAAGAGTTGTCCAGAACTGAGCACAATTGCGAGACAGTAATACTTGGAGACTTCAATATCTGTTATCAACAGTAAAATAACGGACTATGTAACAGATAATTCGACAGAATTATCTTAACCTCATACCTGGGTTCCTCACATCCTAAATGATTAGCTGGGATTTTTTAACCCAGAGGATTTTTAACCCAAGAAAGTCGTTGTGCCATCGAGGACTTTCTTATTTCCGTTGTGGTCCTTCAGTCTTGTCTCCCTGGATGCCACTCACACCAATCGGCTAACATCCAGGTACCTACTTACTGCTAGGTGAACGGGGACAACAGGTGTAAGGAAACAATTACAAAGGTTCCACTCGTGCCGGGGATCGAACCAAGGACACTCAGTATGTGACGTGAGTGCATTGCCAACCGAGCCACGTGTCACTAAGTGTACTTTCCGAGGTCACCTCCGGTATGATATAATCAGAAAGTGGAGAATACCACAACGAGTAAGAATAATTAGGCTACAGCGTAACCCAAAGTATACCTTTACGCTAAAGCGTAACCCAAAGTATACCTTTACGCTAAAGCGTAACCCAAAGTATACCTTTACGCTAAAGCGTAACCCAAAGTATACCTTTACGCTAAAGCGTAACCCAAAGTATACCTTTACGCTAAAGCCTAACCCAAAATATACCCTTTACCCTGACCTTGAGTATTTAGGCGCAGGCTGATTTTTCAAGACTGTGGGAAAAAAAGGCGCGCCTTGTATGGAACGTGTTTCCATAAAATACCTGCTGTCCCTGTTCACCCATCAGTGTAAAATGAGTACCTGGGTGTTAGTTGACTGGTGTGGGTCACATCCTGGGACAAAACTGACCTAATTTGCCCGAAATGCTCAGCATAACAAGCGGCTTTCTATATAGTAGTATGTCAGCTGTGGTCTGTATACCTTGTACATATACTTGTAGAAATGAAGATATTATATATTACTGCAAAGGTACTGTTACTGCTACCGAATCTCTCTAATTCTGATACCAAACACTGACCCCTCGAGGGTCCTTCATACTGGTGGGGGAGGGCTCTTGATGCAAATAAGCTGTATAATCCTACGGGTTTAGTGCTTCCCCCTTGATTATAATAATAATAATTGATGCAAATAATTAAACCTGTGGTTCAATTCCTCGACTCAAGTTTGAATGCCTTCAATTTCTCCCAGGCGCTGCGTGACCCCTACGTGTTTAACGTCC
>NC_069490.1:20488868-20514830 GCF_026875155.1 Cherax quadricarinatus | reverse complement strand
GGGGGGGTTTTTTTTTTGGGTGGTTTTTTAAAAAATCAAAAATATAAACCTCGTTACGAAAAAAAATGTACTGTCTATCAAATTTCTCACGAATAGCATTGGTGTGGACTAAAAAAAAGGTGTAATATTTTCTGTAACAGTGTTCCTCTCTATTTCTTCTTGTGGCACTGCGTGTCTCATTCGCTTCCGAACTTCCATCTGTCCGCCTTCACTTTCTTGCTTCCAGCCCTCCCTCCCTTTTTCCCCTCCAGCCCTCCTCCCTTCTTCCCTCCACCACTCCTCCCTTTCTTCCTCCAGCCTCCTCCCTTCTTGCTTCCAGCCCTCCTCCTTCTTCCCTCTCACCATCCCTTCCCCCCTACCTCATTCATTCCCTGCATCTCTCCATTAGTTTTGTCTCCCTCGTTCACTCCCTGTATCTCAATCCCTCATTAGCTTCTCCCCTCATCTGTCTCCTTTATTTCCTTCCTGTCCTCCTGCAGTCATGGGACGGGTGTTGTGGTTCAAGGGATCATTAAACAAAGGTTCTTCTCGGGGACTAATTAAAGTAGGTGCGTCCTTACAAGTCTGTTTTCTACCCATCATGGAAGTTTTAATTATCTACACACTGGATGTCTCTCTCTCTCTCTCTCTCTCGATTCTCTCTCTCTCTCGATTCTCTCTCTCTCTCGATTCTCTCTCTCTCTCGATTCTCTCTCTCTCTCGATTCTCTCTCTCTCTCGATTCTCTCTCTCTCTCGATTCTCTCTCTCTCTCGATTCTCTCTCTCTCGATTCTCTCTCTCTCTCTCGATTCTCTCTCTCTCTCTCTCTCGATTCTCTCTCTCTCTCTCTCTCTCGATTCTCTCTCTCTCTCTCTCTCTCGATCTCTCTCTCTCTCTCTCTCTCTCTCTCTCTCGATTCTCTCTCTCTCTCTCTCTCTCGATTCTCTCTCTTCTCTCTCTCTCTCGATTCTCTCTCTCTCTCTCTCGATTCTCTCTCTCTCTCTCGATTCTCTCTCTCTCTCTCTCGATTCTCTCTCTCTCGATTCTCTCTCTCTCTCTCTCTCTCGATTCTCTCTCTCTCTCTCGATTCTCTCTCTCTCGATTCTCTCTCGATTCTCTCTCTCTCGATTCTCTCTCTCTCGATTCTCTCTCTCTCGATTCTCTCTCTCTCTCTCTCTCGATTCTCTCTCTCTCGATTCTCTCTCTCTCTCGATTCTCTCTCTCTCTCTCTCGATTCTCTCTCTCTCGATTCTTCTCTCTCTCTCGATTCTCTCTCTCTCTCGATTCTCTCTCTCTCTCGATTCTCTCTCTCTCTCGATTCTCTCTCTCTTTCGATTCTCTCTCTCTCTCGATTCTCTCTCTCGATTCTCTCTCTCTCTCGATTCTCTCTCTCGATTCTCTCTCTCTCTCGATTCTCTCTCTCTCTCGATTCTCTCTCTCTCTCGATTCTCTCTCTCTCTCGATTCTCTCTCTCTCTCGATTCTCTCTCTCTCTCTCTCGATTCTCTCTCTCGATTCTCTCTCTCGATTCTCTCTCTCTCTCGATTCTCTCTCTCTCTCGATTCTCTCTCTCGATTCTCTCTCTCTCTCGATTCTCTCTCTCTCTCTCTCGATTCTCTCTCTCTCGATTCTCTCTCTCTCGATTCTCTCTCTCTCTCTCTCTCTCTCTCTCGATTCTCTCTCTCTCTCGATTCTCTCTCTCTCTCTCTCTCTATTCTCTCTCTCTCTCTCTCTCTCGATTCTCTCTCTCTCTCTCTCTCGATTCTCTCTCTCTCTCTATTCTCTCTCTCTCTCGATTCTCTCTCTCTCTCGATTCTCTCTCTCTCTCTCTCTCTCTCGATTCTCTCTCTCTCTCTCGATTCTCTCTCTCGATTCTCTCTCTCGATTCTCTCTCTCTCTCGATTCTCTCTCTCTCTCGATTCTCTCTCTCGATTCTCTCTCTCTCTCGATTCTCTCTCTCTCTCTCTCGATTCTCTCTCTCTCGATTCTCTCTCTCTCGATTCTCTCTCTCTCTCTCTCTCTCGATTCTCTCTCTCTCTCGATTCTCTCTCTCTCTCTCTCTCTCTTCTATTCTCTCTCTCTCTCTCTCTCGATTCTCTCTCTCTCTCTCTCGATTCTCTCTCTCTCTCTATTCTCTCTCTCTCTCGATTCTCTCTCTCTCTCGATTCTCTCTCTCTCTCTCTCTCTCGATTCTCTCTCTCTCTCTCGATTCTCTCTCTCGATTCTCTCTCTCTCTCGATTCTCTCTCTCTCGATTCTCTCTCTCGATTCTCTCTCTCTCTCGATTCTCTCTCTCTCTCGATTTCTCTCTCTCTCGATTCTCTCTCTCTCTCTCGTTTTCTCTCTCTCTCTCTCGATTCTCACTCTCGATTCTCTCTCGATTCTCTCTCTCTCTCTCTCGTTTTCTCTCTCTCTCTCGATTCTCTCTCTCTCTCGATTCTCTCTCTCTCGATTCTCTCTCTCTCTCTCGATTCTCTCTCGATTCTCTCTCGATTCTCTCTCGATTCTCTCTCGATTCTCTCTCTCTCTCGATTCTCTCTCTCTCGATTCTCTCTCTCTCTCTCGATTCTCTCTCTCTCTCGATTCTCTCTCTCTCTCGATTCTCTCTCTCTCGATTCTCTCTCTCTCGATTCTCTCTCTCTCGATTCTCTCTCTCTCTCTCGATTCTCTCTCTCTCTCTCGATTCTCTCTCTCTCGATTCTCTCTCTCTCTCTCGATTTCTTTTCTCTCTCTCGATTCTCTCTCTCTCTCTCGATTCTCTCTCTCTCTCTCGATTCTCTCTCTCTCTCGATTCTCTCTCTCTCGATTCTCTCTCTCTCGATTCTCTCTCGATTCTCTCTCTCTCTCGATTCTCTCTCTCTCTCTCGATTCTCTCTCTCTCTCTCGATTCTCTCTCTCTCGATTCTCTCTCTCTCGATTCTCTCTCTCTCGATTCTCTCTCTCTCTCTCGATTCTCTCTCTCTCTCTCTCGATTCTCTCTCTCTCTCTCTCGATTCTCTCTCTCTCTCTCTCGATTCTCTCTCTCTCTCGATTCTCTCTCTCTCTCGATTCTCTCTCTCTCGATTCTCTCTCTCTCTCTCGATTCTCTCTCTCTCTCTCGATTCTCTCTCTCTCTCTCGATTCTCTCTGTCTCGATTCTCTCTCTCTTTTCGATTCTCTCTCTCGATTCTCTCTCTCTCTCGATTCTCTCTCTCGATTCTCTCTCTCTCTCGATTCTCTCTCTCGATTCTCTCTCTCTCTCGATTCTCTCTCTCTCTCGATTCTCTCTCTCTCTCGATTCTCTCTCTCTCTCGATTCTCTCTCTCGATTCTCTCTCTCTCTCTCTCTCTCGATTCTCTCTCTCTCTCGATTCTCTCTCTCTCTCTCTCTCTCTCTCTCTCTCTCTCTCTCTCTTCTTTTTTTTTTTTTTTTTTTACACAGGGTTTGACAAGGTTAAGGATCCCTAGCTTTATTGACAGCTATTTACAGGTTAAGGATTCCTAACTTTATTGCAAGCTAAGAGCTGTTACCTACATCAGCTCATTTGAAAGCATTTTTATTGTTATGAGACATACAAGTAGGGAACAGGATGAAGTTGGAGCCATCTGTGGGCCAGCATTTTCATTTGATCAACTGACGTTATCTCGTTGACATCATTATGCTGTACGAATGTGTTCCATACTCGAGTCATCCTGGGTATGTATGATCTCAGATGGAGTGATGTTCTGGAGAAGGGTACAGCCAGAGTGAAGTTGCTGCTTTCTGCCCGTCTTGTGGTATAAAAGCTTGTTTCACGCTGTCCTCGAAGTGGATCCAAGTGTGGTATTTTGACAATATTGGCCTTGTACATAACAGTAAGGCACCCACATCCCTCCTATGTTGAAGGCTCTGCTGAAATGACAGATCTATCCAGGATGGGTCCAAGCGAGAGATGAGACGTCTTGCTCTGTTCTCTCTCTGTCAAGCAGTCGCAGATGAGAGGGGGGGCAGGCAAACCAAGAAAGTGGAGCATACTCAAGGTTGTGAGCGTACTTGTGCCTCGTACAGGATCTTGCAACCCCTACTGTCAAGCAGATGCGAGATACGGCGAAGTGCTGTAAGCTTCCTGGCTGCCTTGTTTGCAAGATTTACAACATGGTTCTTCATGGTTAGTTTGGAGTCAAATTTCACCCCAAGGATATCAACTTCTTCTCCAGGTGCCAACATCGTCCCATTCATCCTTACTACTGCACCAGCATTACCATCATGGTGCTAGAGACGATCATCATTTGCGTTTTCTCAGGTGCAAATGTTACTTGCCATCTATTTCCCCAAGCTGATATAGCTCTCAGCTGGTGATTGATGTAGCTTAGAGCAGCTGGCATTTCTTCTCTTGGATAAGTGAATGTCAGTGTACAGTCGTCTGCATATGCATGTGATTCTGGGATGAGATGAAGAAGGTCGTTGAAGTAGACATTCCATAACAGTGGACCCAGCACACTTCCTTGTGGAACGCTTGCCCCAATAGGATGCCTTGCTGATTCCGTTCCATTGAGGACTACACTTAGAGATCTACCATGAAGGTAATCACTGAGGAGACATAGCGTAGAGCCTGCAATTCCCAGTGCTTGAAGTTTTGCTAAGAGGCCCTGGTGCCACACCCGGTCGAAAGCACCAGCAATGTCCAGTGTCTCTCTCTCTCTCTCTCTCTCGATTCTCTCTCTCTCGATTCTCTCTCTCTCGATTCTCTCTCTCTCGATTCTCTCTCTCTCGATTCTCTCTCTCTTCCGATTTCTTCTCTCTCTCGATTCTCTCTCTCTCTCGATTCTCTCTCTCTCTCGATTCTCTCTCTCTCTCGATTCTCTCTCTCTCTCGATTCTCTCTCTCTCTCGATTCTCTCTCTCTCTCGATTCCTCTCTCTCTCTCGATTCTCTCTCTCTCTCGATTCTCTCTCTCTCTCGATTCTCTCTCTCTCTCGATTCTCTCTCTCTCTCTCGATTCTCTCTCTCTCTCTCTCGATTCTCTCTCTCTCTCTCTCGATTCTCTCTCTCTCTCTCTCTCTCGATTCTCTCTCTCTCTCTCTCGATTCTCTCTCTCTCTCTCGATTTCTCTCTTCTCTCTCTCGATTCTCTCCTCTCTCGATTCTCTCTCTCTCTCTCGATTCTCTCTCTCTCTCTCGATTCTCTCTCTCTCTCTCGATTCTCTCTCTCTCTCTCGATTCTCTCTCTCTCTCTCGATTCTCTCTCTCTCTCTCGATTCTCTCTCTCTCTCTCGATTCTCTCTCTCTCTCTCGATTCTCTCTCTCTCTCTCGATTCTCTCTCTCTTCTCTCGATTCTCTCTCTCTCTCTCGATTCTCTCTCTCTCTCTCTCGATTCTCTCTCTCTCTCGATTCTCTCTCTCTCTCGATTCTCTCTCTCTCTCGATTCTCTCTCTCTCTCGATTCTCTCTCTCTCTCGATTCTCTCTCTCTCTCGATTCTCTCTCTCTCTCGATTCTCTCTCTCTCTCGATTCTCTCTCTCTCTCGATTCTCTCTCTCTCTCTCTCTCTCTCTCTCTCTCTCTCTCGATTCTCTCTCTAACACCCTTATCCTTATTTTAAGCTTTAACTTCTTTCCTTGATCTCCTCTTCTACTTCCTCCTCCTCCTCCTCCTCCTCTTGGGCATGAGAGCATAAGCAAAGTAATGGAGCATGAATTAGTATAGTTACTAGCCACTGCACTTACAATAGGTCCTCCCACCACTCAGCGTCTCACCAGCACACATTAAACGCTCACTAATACTCCCACACGAGCCCCAACGCCACTTAATTTGCCAGAATATACAGTAATACGCCAGGATATACGGTAATACACACACACACACACACACACACGGGGGGGGCCAGGAGCTAAGACTCGACCCCTGCAACCACAAATAGGTGAGTACATTCCGATACCTAAGAAAGGAATCTTTCAAGACACTGTACATCTGTACGTCAGGCCCATACTGGAGTATGCAGCACCAGTTTGGAACCAGCACCGGGTCAAGCACGTTAAGAAATTAGAGAAATTGCAAAGGTTTTTGACAAGGTTAGTTCCAGAGCTAAGGGGAATATCCTATGAAGAAAGGTTGAGGGAAATCAGCCTGACGACACTGGAGGACAGGAGGGATAGGGTCGACATGATAACATACAAAATACTGCTTGGGATACACAGGGTGGACAGACAAGATGTTCCAGAGAGGGAACACACAAACAAGGGGTCACTCTTGGAAGTTGAAGACTCAGATGAGCCTCGGGGATGTTAGGAAGCATTTCTTCAGTCACAGAGTGGTCAGGAAGTGGAACAGTCTGGCGAGCGACGTAGTGGAGGCAGGAACCATACATAGCTTTAAGACGAGGTATGATAAAGCTCATGGAGCAGGGAGAGAGAGGACCTAGTAGCATTCAGTGAAGAGGCGGGGCCAGGAGCTGAGTCTCGACCCCTGCAACTACAATTAGGTGAATAATAAACGATAATAAGCCAGAATACACGGTAATAAGCCACAATATATACAATAAACTAAAATATTCGATAAAACAAAAGATACGGTAATAAGCCAGATTATATGGAAATTAGCCAGAATATGCGATAATAAGCCATGATATACAGTAATAAGCCAGAATCTATTGTAATAAGCCAGAATATACGTCTACCCTGGTTTAAGCATCATCCCTCGAGGCTTGCTGGATATTCGCCTGCGAATGTTAAACGTCGTCTGCCTCACACGGGGTCTAGCGTCATCTGCCACACACGGGGTCTAGCGTCATCTGCCACACACGGGGTCTAGCGTCATCTGCCACACACGGGGTCTAGCGTCATCTGCCTCACACGGGGTCTAGCGTCATCTGCCTCACACGGGGTCTAGCGTCATCTGCCTCACACGGGGTCTAGCGTCTACACGGGGTCCGGCGTCATCTGCCTCACACGGGATCTAGCGTCATCTGCCTCACACGGGGTCTAGCGTCATCTGCCTCACACGGGGTCTAGCGTCATCTGCCTCACACGGGGTCTAGCGTCATCTGCCTCACACGGGGTCTAGCGTCATCTGCCTCACACGGGGTCCAGCGTCATCTGCCTCACACGGGGTCCAGCGTCATCTGCCACACACGGGGTCCAACGTCATCTGCCACACACGGGGTCTAGCGTCATCTGCCTCACACGGGGTCCAGCGTCATCTGCCTCACACGGGGTCCAGCGTCATCTGCCACACACGGGGTCACACGTCATCTGCCTCACACGGGGTCTAGCGTCATCTGCCTCACACGGGGTCCAGCGTCATCTGCCTCACACGGGGTCCAGCGTCATCTGCCACACACGGGGGTCCAGCGTCATCTGCCACACACGGGGTCCAGCGTCATCTGCCACACACGGGGTCCAGCGTCATCTGCCACACACGGGGTCCACCGTCTGGCTGCGCTCTAAAATTTATGAAATTTTAAGTAGTAGCACTTCTGCAGGCCTACTGATCCATGGTAGGCAGGTCCAACTCTCACCCACCGACAGTCACTCGTGTAGATAAATGACACTTGTGCAACGTTTGGGTATTTGCATCTGGCTTCTTCAGTCTAACACAAAGAAGAACGGTGGAAGATGAGAACTTTGATGTAATCAGTCCCTCAGCCAGGAATCGATGTGTTCTGTCCACTGGCTGGCGAAACGTTTCCAAAGTACCGAAATGTTGTACAGGTGTTTTATTTATCAATTTGTCGGCTTTATAAATCCTTCAATGGTGATGGACTAGTTATATCGTCTTTACATCTCTACTGATGCTGCTGCCACTTCTGTATGCGACTGAAGAAGCCTACTGTGAAGGCGAAACGTTTCGGAATAACGATAAGCAATTGTTGCACATGTGTCTTATCAACTTGTCGATAATGTGTACCGTTTTTATATTCACAATCAATGCGTCGACAGGCAGTGTCTACACAAGCATCAGCAAAATCGGTATTAAATACCACTGATGTACAATAGCAAAATCGTTGACATATAAGAACAGTAACATAACCTGGCACTACTGTACCACACTCAGCCTTAACTTAACCTGGCACTACTGTACCACACTCAACATTAACATCACCAGGCACTGCTGTTCCAGGTTATGTTACTGATACACAATAACAAAATCGTGCCATATAAGAACGACCAGATATACGAAGGAGGGAAAGATTCGAAATAGTTAGTTGCTAGTAAGAACAGTGCAGCGTTAGAATTATTACAATCAAAACTAAGCTCCAAGCCCACAAGGGTCATACAGCACAGCGTTAGGACATGCCCTCAAATTGTCCAAAATTACGAGAAAATTACTGCATTCGTGGTGGGGGATGAGCGTTAAACCCATTATGTTGCGGTGTCCGACAGATTGTAATAATGTTGGTAGAACTACCGACAATATGTAAAGTAAAAGGACACAAGTGCAACTAATATGACATTTTATTGTGGCAACGTTTCGCTCTCCAGGAGCTTTGTCAAGCCCATTTGTTTACTTAAACTCCTAAGTCAGCCTCTGTTAATGAATGTCTAATTGAATAATGAAAAACTGCCTGAGAGGCTTAATAATTAGGCTTGAGCTAAGACAACAGTAACAGTAAGATCACCAGACACTACTGTACCATGTTATATTTGTGTTCTCGTGATCGATAAAAACTGCAATAACTGTTTAATTATCAAAGAGAATGCAGACGTAAATGTTTAGGCTAATGGGTCCATGGTAGAACAGCCCTTTCGAAACTCAAATTGGTGAGGGAGAGAGAATTTTGGGTTTCTATGCTCCCTAATACAGGGGTCCCCAACCTGCAGCCGGTGGGTCACATGTGGCCTTTCTAGGAAATGGATGTGGCCCTCACAAGAAATTATGAATTCACATATGTAGATTCCACACTGCACAGTGTCAACAATTACAAAATATTTAAAGCCATTTCGCAGTTAGTTTAATATCTTTATTATGCACCCCATACCCATCCTGTGGGCGGTAGTCAAAAGATTACAAAGGTACATAATGGGTTCAGGGACTGGACCCCAAAGTTATGATAGCTGAACTAGTTACAAAGGTAATGAACTCCAGGTAGATCTGGTCACAATCATGGCAAGTTACAAAGGTAATGAATCAGCCTCACTCGCCAAAACTTTATCGCAACTTCTAACTACCTTTCACTTTTGATCAGTATGGAATTTTTTTACATAATATTCTCAATGTAGAACATGTAAATGTAATTGCATATTAAAATGTGATGCTATTTGGGCCGTTCGAGAAATTTTAAATGAAGGGGTGTGTGGAACAGCCAGAGAGTGATGCAGACAGGGGGATGCCATATTGAATTTAATGTGTGAACAGTGAACTTAATTGTGCAATGTGATCGGGCATTCTCAAAGGTCAGTGTTTTTTTTTTGGGGGGGGGGAGCCTGAATTTGTAATTAGGAACCCGTGTTAATGTCCCCCACTAAAGAATTGGGATGGCGGAAGAAAAGGGATGCGAACATCACTCACAGGAAAATGCACCATTAGTCCTTGCATTTAGATATCTAGCTGGCCAGTGTAGGGTCTAGGTGTTAGGCAGGTGTTGCAGTGTGATCCATCCATAGTAATTAAATGGTAAGTGTTAATACTAATTATTTTTTGTGTAACCAGCAAGCCTAATTATATACAATCCACGGTTTTAATTACCAGAGTAGCTGGTTTTAATATAATTTAATGCCAGGTCTAGTTTTTTGTGAAAGTGATAGGGAGTGGGCTTCGAGGGAGTGACAGTTTGGTAGTCTGCTGTGACTTATGTCCCCCAAATTACTTGCAGGTAATAATTCAGGTAATACCATATAAATCTCATGCAGGTAATTTACTTGCATAATAAGGGCGTTGACCCCCGGAACACTCTCCAAGTATAGCAAGTGGCTTTCTCTGTAGTAGTATGTCATTGATGTCGCCTAGGCCTGTATACCTTGTACATATACGCACTTGAAGAAATTAAGATTATACGCATATTATATTATATGATGTACCAATATTGAACCCCCCCATTCAAAGAAGTCCAGGGATGTTATTGCAGTATACAAGTTCTTCATCTTTGTCATACATGGGGGTCGAGAACAAGGTAATATTAGAGAATAAGGATAGTAAGGGAAGGGAGTACGAAGAGTGACAGGAGCGGGGGTAATGTGAAGTCACTGGTGACACCACCACCTTTCAGTATCACTTTCCTACTCTCACTACCTTAGACTTTACCCACCCCCACTCTCACTCCTGATTAAAACAAATAATATGAAGTTATAAAAATGAAGATACAGTGGACCCTCGCATAGCGCTATTAATCCGTTCCTGAGAGCTCAATGTTATGCAAAATTATCGTTATGCGGATGAATTTTCCCCATAAGAAATAATGGAAATCAAATTAATCCATTCCTGACACCCAAAAGTATGAAAAATTTTTTTTACCACATGACATAATAATTTTAATACACACAAACTGAAGACATGACAGTTGCATGACACTTACCTTTATTGAAAAATTGGTGATGATTGATGGGAGGGGAGAGTGTTGATGGTCTTAGTGTTTAGAAGGGGAATCCCCTTCCATTAAGACTTGAGGTTTTACCTGGAGTTTACCTGGAGAGAGTTCCGGGGGTCAACGCCCCCGCGGTCCGGTCTGTGACCAGGCCTCCTGGTGGATCAGAGCCTGATCAACCAGGCTGTTGCTGCTGGCTGCACGCAAACCAACGTACGAGCCACAGCCCGGCTGATCCGGAACTGACTTTAGGTTGCTTGTCCAGTGCCAGCTTGAAGACTGCCAGGGTCTGTTGGTAATCCCCCTTGGGTTTTGTGGGAGGCAGTTGAACAGTCTCGGCCCCTGACACTTATTGTAGGGTCTCTTAACGTGTAGTGACACCCCTGCTTTTATTGGGGGGATGGTGCATCGTCTGCCAAGTCTTTTGCTTTTGTAGTGAGTGATTTTCGTGTGCAAGTTCGGTACTAGTCCTCTAGGATTTTTCGGGTGTATATAATCATGTATCTCTCCCTCCTGCGTTCCAGGGAATACAGGTTTAGGAACCTCAAGCGCTCCCAATAATTGAGGTTTTTATCTCCGTTATGCGCGCCGTGAAAGTTCTCTGTACATTTTCTAGGTCGGCAATTTCACCTGCCTTGAAAGGTTTCTGTTTGTGTGCAGCAATATTCCAGCCTAGATAGAACAGTGACCTGAAGATGTCATCATGGGCTTGGCTCCCTAGTTTTGAAGGTTTCTATTATCCATCCTGTCATTTTTTTTAGCAGATGCGATTGATACAATGTTATGGTCCTTGAAGGTGAGATCCTCCGACATTTTCCGCTCCCAGGTCTTTGACGTTGGTGTTTCGCTCTATTTTGTGGCCAGAATTTGTTTTGTACTCTGTGAAGATTTAATTTCCTCATGTTTACCATATCTGAGTAATTGAAATTTCTCATCGTGAACTTCATATTGTTTTTCCCGCAGCCCACTGAAAGATTTGGTTGATGTCCCCCTGGAGCTTTGCAGTGTCTGCAATGGAAGACACTGTCATGCAGATTCGGGTGTCATCTGCAAAGGAAGACACGGTGCTGTGGCTGACATCCTTGTCTATGTCGGATATGAGGATGAGGAACAAGATGGGAGCGAGTACTGTGCCTTGTGGAACAGAGCTTTTCACCATAGCTGCCTCGGACTTTACTCTGTTGACGACTACTCTGTGTTCTGTTAGTGAGGAAATTATAGATCCATCGACCGACTTTTCCTGTTATTCCTTTAGCACGCATTTTGTGCGCTATTACGCCATGGTCACACTTGTCGAAGGCTTTTGCAAAGTCTGTATATATTACATCTGCATTCTTTTTGTCTTCTAGTGCATTTAGGACCTTGTCGTAGTGATCCAATAGTTGAGACAGACAGGAGCGACCTGTTCTAAACCCATGTTGCCCTGGGTTGTGTAACTGATGGGTTTCTAGATGGGTGGTGATCTTGCTTCTTAGGACCCTTTCAAAGATTTTTATGATATGGGATGTTAGTGCTGTTGGTCTGTAGTTCTTTGCTGTTGCTTTACTGCCCCCTTTGTGGAGTGGGGCTATGTCTGTTGTTTTTAGTAACTGTGGACGACCCCCGTGTCCATGCTCCCTCTCCATAGGATGGAAAAGGCTCGTGATAGGGGCTTCTTGCAGTTCTTGATGAACACAGAGTTCCATGAGTCTGGCCCTGGGGCAGAGTGCATGGGCATGTCATTTATCGCCTGTTCGAAGTCATTTGGCGTCAGGATAACATCGGATAGGCTTGTGTTAATCAAATTTTGTGGTTCTCTCATAAAAAATTCATTTTGATCTTCGACTCTGTCTGGTTAGCGGCTTGCTAAAAACTGAGTCATATTGGGACTTGAGTAGCTCACTCATTTCCTTGCTGTCATCTGTGTAGGACCCATCTTGTTTAAGTAGGGGCCCAATACTGGACGTTGTTCTCGATTTTGATTTGGCATAGGAGAAGAAATACTTTGGGTTTCTTTCGATTTCATTTATGGCTTTTAGTTCTTCCCGCGATTCCTGACTCCTAAAGGATTCTTTTAGCTTAAGTTCGATGCTTGCTATTTCTCTGACCAGTGTCTCCCTACGCATTTCAGATATATTGACCTCTTTTAGCCGCTCTGTTATTCTTTTCTACTCCTCCTTTCTCTTAGAGGAATAAGCCTTGTGCATACATCGAGTGCCACCGAGTTAATCTGTTCTAGGCATAAGTTGGGGTCTGTGTTGCTTAGTATATCTTCCCAGCTTATATCGGTTAGGACTTGGTTTACTTGGTCCCACTTTATGCTTTTGTTATTGAAGTTGAATTTGGTGAATGCTCCCTCGTGACTAATCTCATTATGTCGGTCTGGGGCTCCGCGCATACATGACTGAACCTCAATTATGTTGTGATCTGAGTATATTGTTTTTGATATGGTGACATTTCTTATCAGATCATCATTGTTAGTGAAGATGAGGTCTAGTGTATTCTCCAGTCTAGTAGGCTCTATTATTTGCTGGTTTAAATTGAATTTTTGCAGAGATTTAAAAGCTCGCGTGAGTGTGAGTTTTCATCAGAGCTGCCTCCTGGTGTTATTACTGCAACAATATTATTTGCTATATTCCTCCATTTTAGGTGCCTTAAGTTGAAATCCCCCAGGAGCAAGATGTTGGGTGCAGGAGCTGGAAGGTTTTCCAGACAGTGGTCAATTTTTAACAGCTGTTCCTGGAATTGCTGGGATGTTGCATCCGGAGGCTTGTAGACTACCACAATGACTAGGTTTTGGTTCTCGACCTTTACTGCTAAAACTTCCACTACATCATTTGAGGCATTTAGCAGTTCTGTGCAAACAAGTGACTCTGCAATGTACAGGCCAACCCCCCCTTTTGCCTGTTCACTCTGTCACATCTGTATAGGTTGTAACCTGGGATCCATATTTCGTTGTCCAAGTGATCCTTTATGTGGGTCTCGGTAAAAGCCGCGAACATTGCCTTTGCCTCTGCAAGCAGTCCACGGATGAAAGGTATTTTGTTGTTTCTTGCTGGCTTTAGACCCTGTATATTTGCAAAGAAGAATGTTATCGGACTGGTGGTATTGTTGGTACTGGGGGGGGATTTTTTTTCCGGCATTAGTATCTGTATCTGTTGGTTTGGAGTGGAGGCCATCGACTGTGGTTCCACTCCAGGAATGACTGGATTTGGTGTACGATTTCTGCCATTTCCTGCCAGTTTGTTTTCCTTCCTGGCACTAAAAAACCTCTCCCTCTTGAGTGGCTGTAGCTACCCAGGTTTTCCCATGGCCTGGATGTTTTGTATCTTTTTGTCCCTTTAGATGGTATGCCTGGCAATTTAAGTTATAGCACAGTCTTTCCTGTACTGAAGAGGTACACAGTTCAGGGTGAAAAAGCTTACAGGAAGGGAGTTTGCATTTTCCTGTTGTCATATGGGCATGGCATTTTCTAGGGTGGTCATAGTTGCACGTCCCATCTGTTTTTCCAGATTTTCCCATGCCAGCAGATACCGAGTGCATAGTATGTGCACAGGCTTGGTTTCCGTTTGCCTTGGGTTTCTGTGACTGTATTCCTTGTTGGTGCATGTTTCCCTGTCTTACTTCTATCCTCCCTAGCACCAACAATGGAGCTCCCACCAGTTGTTTTTGGTAATATATCCTCACTATTGCTAGTGGAGTCCTCTTGTTTGCTATTTCCTGCGGTATTTCTAGTTTTCAATATTGGTTTTATCTTATCTTTGACTACACTTGTTTCCCTACTATGGCTCCTGTCCCCTATGAGGTCATTTATATGTATTCCTTCCTGCGTATAATTCCCGACTACCTGGACAAAATCTCCAGCTTCCCCATTACTGTCTCCCAGGACAGCATCTCCAGCTTCACCATTACTGTCTCCCAGGACAGCACCTCCAGCTTCACCATTACTGTCTCCCAGGACAGCACCTCCAGCTTCACCATTACTGTCTCCCAGGACAGCACTATCAGCCCCCCCATTTACTGACTACCAGGACATCATCTCCAGCCTTACAGTTTCTGACTACATGGCCAGTATCAAGGGCAGTACCATTCAGCCCAGACTTTTTATGTTCCCATCTGTTATAGAAAGCTTCCAGGTTTTCTATGAAAGCAGCTTTGATGTTGACCTCTTTAATACCCTTGTGATTTAGTCCACAGATTTATCTCATTTGGGCATACCCAAAAACACTTCCCTGTTTTAATACTGCTTGTAGCTAGTTCTTGGATATCTGCACAAGGGGCGTGACACCAATTTCCACAAAAATGACAATTTATGCATGTGGAAGCCCGTTTGTTTGACTGACCACAGACTACACACAGCTTCATAATGATTTGAATGGTTGATTTACTGCAATTCTACTAGCAACCTCTTGAATATTCTATTAATAACCTGCTAGGTAGTGCACGACGAAACCGTTTGAAACCAGTCCAGGGTTCGGACCAGTCCAGGGTTCGGACCAGTCCAGGGTTCGGACCAGTCCAGGGTTCGGACCAGTCCAGGGTTCGGACCAGTCCAGGGTTCGGACCAGTCCAGGGTTCGGACCAGTCCAGGGTTCGGACCAGTCAAGGGTTCGGACCAGTCAAGGGTTCGGACCAGTCAAGGGTTCGGACCAGTCAAGGGTTCGGACCAGTCTATCTGATCTGATCAGTGGGTCACTTATTTAAACCATACTGGTCAGTGATTTGAGCTAACACATGAAGGATCTACTGGAAATTATCTACCCGAGTAATATGTGATTTGATTGATACAAAAGTATAACTTGCGTGTTGAAGAGCCGGTGACTGCTGGCACTCCTACAATGACGAACGGTCGACCTCCACCCTTGTTTATCAATCGCTGTATCTAGCTTTTCTATTTTTTTTCGTCTCCACCACAATAAATGCTATATTATCACTATAGTTGACTGGTGCAAATTTTGGAGGAAGGACGCTTTTTCTGTAGTAATAATTGCTTCTCGTTGTGTATATTGCGACCGCTGGTAACTACAGGTTATATGAAATTCACAGTATACGTCTGGTATTTCAAGAAAAAAGAAACTAATGAAAGTCACTCCACTAAGTACCATCATAATACTGGTTAGTTGCTACTACAACACTGTATTCTGCTATTCACTGGTATCACTAGATTATATGCGAGTACACTAGCAGGCCAGGAAGATTATTAAAAACAGCTGACCTGTGGTAAGTTTCTGGCGACTTCTGGCACCTGCCTCTATAGGCTTATCACTTCATTTACAAATTCACCTGTTTTCAAATGACACTTTAGCCTTTATCATCAATATACTAGGGAGCCACTGTAGTACACACTATACACTATGTATACTCAATGTTTTCAGGGAGACTTTCTTTCCTCTGACACAAAGTTCAATTATTATTTTTTCACACGGGACACAGGCCTATGATTCCCCTCTGGCAGTAAACTCTGCTAGGTAGTGCACACTAATTCTCATTTTTTGACTCAGTATATAATGTTTTCCGCCCAAGATTGGTTCCAGGCGCTAGAGGGATGTATCGTATAGGATTGATGACACAAATTAAAGTTCTAGCACGTAAGAGCCACCGTGAAAACACCAGAAAACCCGGAGCACAACGAGGCACGCTGACACTGTCACGCTACACAGGATTGGTGTCAAGTCAAGGTGTCAAGTCCTTTTCTGGGGTTACTTCCCTTCTTCTTCTAATGCCACTAGGACCAGCTTCAGAGTCACTGGACTTATGTTGCACAACATATCTGTCCATAGAGGTCTGTACCTCTCGTTCCTTTATGACTTTCCTAAAGTGGTTCACAACATTGTCAGTGTAATAGTCACCAGCACGGCTTGCAACAGCTGTATGAGGGTGATTTTCATCCATGAAGGTTTGCACTTTAAGCCACATTGCACAGATTTCCTTAATCTTCGAAGTAGGCAACTTCTTCAATTTCTCTCCCCTCCTCCGAAGCAGTTTCCTCAGGTGTGGCCTCATGCTGATGAAGATGATCTAGCAGCTCATCAGTGGTTAGTTCTTCATTGTCCTCCTCCACCAACTCTTCCACATCATCCCCACTAACCTCCAACCCCAAGGACTTTCCCAATGGCACAATGGATTCCTCAACTGGCATAGGATTCCCAGGGTTAGCCTCAAACCCTTCAAAATCCCTTTGGTCTACACATTCTGGCCACAGTTTCTTCCAAGTAGTGTTTCAAGGTCCTCTTAGTCACTCCTCCAAGCCTTACCGATAAGGTTTACACAACTGAGGATATTAAAGTGCTCTCTCCAAACCTCTCTTAGAGTCGATTGAGTTTCTGAGGTCACTACAAAGCACCTTTCAAAAAGAGCTTTTGTGTACAGTTTTTTGAAGTTTGCAATAACCTGCTGGTGTGTGTGTGTGTGTGTGTGTGTGTGTGTGTGTGTGTGTGTGTGTGTGTGTGTGTGTGTGTGTTGTGTGTGTGTGTGTGTGTGTGTGTGTGAGACTCAACAATCAATATTTGCACCAATAACTCACTACAGTTGTGACCGGGTGTGGAAGTGTGAATTGCTCATTACTCTAAAATTTGTTCATGATTGTAGCCATGTATAAACGTAAGTAACCATTCTTACAGTATTCATTACCTTGTACCTAGTTCAGCCATCACAACTTTGGGAGCCCAGTCCCTGGACCCATTATGTACCTCTGTAATCTGTAAATACCTTTGTAACTTGTCATGATTGTGAAAAGACCTACCTGGAGTTCATTACCTTTGTAAATTGTGAGTTCATTACCTTTGTAAATTGTGAATTCATTACCTCTGTAACTTGCTCAGCTATCAAAACTTTGAGGCCCAGTCCCTGGACCCATTATGTACCTCTGTAATCTTTTGACTATCGCCCACAGGATGGGTATGGGGTGCATAATAAACATATTAAACTAAAACTCCATGGGCTGTAGGAGAGGAGTGGTATTAGGAGGCAAAAAACTTGACCTTAATGAAGCTCATGTCCCCACAAAGTCGCTCTGCCAAGTCTGTAGGATGACCAGGGGCATTGTCTAACACCAGGGGGCACTTAAGGTCTAATTTCTTTTCAGTTAGGTAATTTTTCACGTTGCGGGCAAATGCGTGTTATAACCAGTCATAGAAAAAGTCCCTAGTGACCCATGCCTTACTGTTTGCCCTCCACAGCACACACAAATTAGCCTTGAGGATATTCTTTTGCCTGAACGCTCTGGGGTTTGAGTGATACACTAATAAAGGCTTCACTTTGCAATCACCACTAGCATTGACACACATGAGAAGAGTAAGCCTGTCTTTCATAGGCTTATGTCCTGGGAGTGCCTTTTCCTCCTGAGTAATGTAGGTCCTGCTTGGCATATTCTTCTAAAACAGGCCTGTTTCGTCACAATTAAACACTTGTTCAGGTTTCAGTCCTTCACTGTCTATGTACTCCTTGAATTCCTGCACATATGCACATATTTTTCAGCTGCTTTGTGGTCCGAACTGGCAGCCTCACCATGCCTTCTTAAATCTCTCAAACCAACCTTTGCTGGTCTTAAATTCACTCGCATCATCACTAGTTGCAGGCATTTTTTTAATTAAATCCTGATGCAACTTCCTAGCCTTTTCACTTATGATCGCTTGAGAGATGCTATCTCCTGCTGTCTGTTTTTTGTTTATCCGCACCAATAAGAGTCTCTCAACATCTTCTATCACTTGCGATCTCTGTTTCGAAAACACAGTTGAACCTTTGGCAAGAACAGCTTCCTTGATTGCTGTTTTCTTGGACACAATAGTAGTGATGGTTGATTGGAGTTTACTATACAACCTGGCCAGCTCGGAGACACGTACTCCACTTTCATACTTAGCAATGATCTCTTTCTTCATCTCTATAGTAATTCTCACCCTTATTCCTGTAGGGTTGGCACTAGAAGCTTTCTTGGGGCCCATGGTCACTTATTTTGCAGATAAAATTGCCAAAAACGCTGTAATAATACGAAATGTTCCGATTGTTTGCTTGGATGTTACCGCGGAGGCTGGCTGGTAAACAATGCCACCGCGGAACATGCGAGGCTGGCTCAGGCCCGCACATTAGACGCGTCTCGGACGAATAGCGTTGAGCGAGTTTTTTAGCGGTATGCGAGGAAAAAATCTTAGCGATAAAATGTATCGGTATGCGGATTTAATGTTATGTGATGCCAACGGTTATGCGGGGGTCCACTGTATAAGGATGGAAACAATGAATGTATTCCACTCGAATATATTTAATTCTTGTACAATAACATGCTTGGGAACAGAAGAAAATGGATTTGATACCAAGATAAATGTTGATGATGCAGATGTTACCGAGACAGCAAATAGTTATTGATGAAATCGAACATATTAACTTGCAGTATAGGATTAGTCGGACAGTTCTTTGGTTCACTGTCTCCAGCCACAGGTCTGGAGACCACATACTAGCGACAGCTCTGTGCAACAGAGCCTCCAGGTCTCTCACCTCAGCAAGATTAGTGCCCTATGCCAGTCCTCTCCCCCCAGGTTTCCCTACAGAGCTCTGCACACCGGCCAGAGCTCTTTGTTGTTTAATGTTTGCCAGTACACAGCCTGTCATGAGTCTTAAACATAAGATGACCCATCAGTGGTGCAGCATGCAAGTTGCAGGCAGGGTTGTAGCACGAGTCCATGGTCGCAGCTGTGCTGACGTCAACTTGCCCTCACTCTACAGTGTGTAACTCTACAGACCAGCATTTCTCAACTGGGGTTTCCCTGGTAACCCTAGGATTCCGCAAGAGTTCACTAAGGGTTCCAAGTGAAAGTGATAAACAGGGTAATCATATGTAAATGCATTTTTGAGTAATTTTTAATTAATTTTTTATTCTTAATTTTACTATACATGTACAGAATATTCTTGGAAAATTTCTTGTCCATTATACAGTGGAAAAAATTTTAACTTCAAACGGTGAGGGTCTGGGTTCAGTTCTCAGCAAAGGGGTGGAAACATTGGATGTGTTTCCCTACACTGGTTGTCTATGTTCACCCATCAGTAAAATGGGTACCTGGGCATTAGTTGACTGGTGTGGGTCACATCCTGGGACAAAACTGACCTAATTGGTCCGAAATGCTCAGCATAACAAGCGGCTTTCTATATAGTAGTATGTCACTGATGTCGGCTACGGCTGTATACCTTGTATGTACATGTACTTGTAATAAAGAAAGATATTATAATAGTCTTCAACCTGTTACATCATTTAAAAGTATAATGATCATAGGGAATACATTTAGTGATGTCTGTATGGCACCACTGTAAAACTGCCTTAGTGGTCAGTGGACAGGACCTGTACCAGATGGATTTGTGTATCAAGTGACTCGAGCAGAGGATGCATGCGTGGTCTCAATCAGTCCTGTCTGTGCTTCCTGGTGTGCAGGTACAGTCCCTCTGTGGAAATTTTTTAATAATTTTCATAAATGTGGAGTATGTACAATGGAACCTCGGTTTTCATCATTAATTCGTTTCAGAAAGTGACGAAAACCGAATTCAACGAAAACTAAAGCAATATTTCCCATAAGAAATAATGTAAATCCAATTAATCTGTTCCAGACACACAAAAATGTTAACAAAAAACACATTTTATAGAGAATAACTATAGTTTTACATACAGAACACAATGACAAATAAATATAAAGTACTAATGAAATGGATAAATGAACATTTAACATCACTTTTACCTATATTGAAGACTCTTGTTGGCATTATGGAAGACAGAAGGGGGGGAGAGAGAGGAGGGGTATCTCACCACCATCACTACTACCCTCTACCACCATCGCTACCATTACCACCCTCTACCATCACAACCACTGTCACCTTCTACCATCATCACAACCACTGACACCCTCTACCACTATCACAACCACCCTCCCCCATAATCACAACCACTGACACCCTCTACCACCATCACAACCACCCTTCTACCACCATCACTACCATCCTCTACCACCATCACTACCACCCAATACCGACGAGAAACAAAGTCAGGCTGACTTAGAACGCATGGGCTGCTTTGTGTGGGTGTGGGAGGACATGTTCAGTACGGCAAACCACTGTCAACTTGACGAAAGCAGAGGTGATGAACGAAAACTGGGCCAAAATTGTGATTAAAAAAGTCGTCAAAAACTGAATTCAACAAAAACCAGGACAAAGAAAAACAGAGGTTCCACTGTATATGAATGTAAATAGATGGTATGTGTGTAAAATTGTAATGCTGAGTGGACCTCTAGAAATTTCAAATTGAGTGGGGGAACTAGCATCACAGAGGAATACACAGGGAGATGCCATATTCTGAGTAATCTGGGAACACTGGTCGTGACAATGGTGAAGTGTAATCAGGCATCAACAAGGCCAAATTTGGGTGTATCAGCCTCAAACTGTAATTAAAAAGTAATGGAACGTTCCCCACAGAAGAATTTAAATATTGTATGAAAACCAATATAATAGTGGCATGAATGAAAAAATGGAGGATGCCAGAGCTTCCTTTAGCACACCTTAGATAAATAGCACTTACCCATAAATTACAGTAGTTTTACTTTGGCCTTCGTAATTTCTAGCTGTTAGGGTAGTGTCAGGGTGTTTCACTAGTAATGTTGGTGGTGAGTGTTAATATTGCAATTATTTAATAAATGTATGGAAGAGGGTAAGATACCTAGGGATTGGCAGAGAGCATGCATAGTTCCTTTGTATAAAGGCAAAGGGGATAAAAGAGAGTGCAAAAATTATAGGGGGATAAGTCTGTTGAGTGTACCTGGTAAAGTGTATGGTAGAGTTATAATTGAAAGAATTAAGAGTAAGACGGAGAATAAGATAGCAGATGAACAAGGAGGCTTTAGGAAAGGTAGGGGGTGTGTGGACCAGGTGTTTACAGTGAAACATATAAGTGAACAGTATTTAGATAAGGCTAAAGAGGTCTTTGTGGCATTTATGGATTTGGAAAACGTTGACGGGTGGATAGGGGGGCAATGTGGCAGATGTTGCAAGTGTAGGTGTAGGAGGTGGGTTTTTCCTGAAAGCGAAGATTTTTACGAGATAGTGGGGCCCAAAGTTAGAGAAAGTGGAAAAAGGGGAATTTTTTTTTCCCATAAAAGTAGGCCGTAGACAAGGTGTATGTCCCGTGGTTGTTTAAATTTTTATAGATGGGGTTAAGAAAGAAAATGCGGGGGTTTTGGCAAGACTGGATTAAAAAGATAAAAATCACCACAGGGGGAGTTGTCCAGCTGCTTTGCGAGACACTGTGCTTTTGGGGAGATTCTAAAAGAGAAGCGCAGAGATTGGGGGATGAATTTGGAGGGTGTGCAAAAAAGAAAATTTAAAAGGGGTAAATACGGGAAAGAGAAAGGTTATGGGGATAACAAAAAGTTTTGGGTGATAAAGTTTGAATTCAGTTTAGGGAGAGAGTATGGAGGGTGAACTATTCAAAATTTTTGGGAGTGGACGTGTCAGCGGATTTGGGGTCTATGAAAGATGAGGTGAATCATAAAATTGATGAGGGAAAAAGAGGAGTGGTGCATTAGGGGTCTTGGAGACGAGAACTTTGTCCTTGGGGGCAAAGAGGGAATGTATGAAAGTATAGTTTTAACCACACGCTCTTATATGGTGTGAAGCATGGGTGATGAATGTTTGCACGAGGAGAAGGCTGGAGGCAGTGGAGATGTCTGTCTGAGGTCAATGTGTGGTGTGAATATAATGCAGAAATTCGAAGTTTGGAAGTTTAGGAGAGGTCGGATTACAGCCGGGGGGAAAAAGGTTGGGTCCGAGGGGGAGGTGGCGTTGGGAGGGGAAGGGTTGTTGAGGTGGGGGGGGGGGGGGGGGGGGGGGGGGGTTTCGGACCATGTAGAGAGAATGAGCGAAACAGAATAACTTCATGAGTGTATCAGTCTGTAGTGGAAGGAAGGCGGGGTAGGGGGTCGCGGCTAGGAAGGAGTTGGAGGGAGGGTGTAAAGGAGTTTTGTGTTCGAGGGGCTTGGACTTCCAGCAGGCATGCGTGAGCGTGTTTGAAGGAGTGAATGAGACAAAAAGGTTTTTAATACTTGACGTGCTGTTGGAGTGTGAGCAAAGTAACATTTATGAAGGATTCAGGGAAACGGCAGGCCGGACTGGAGTCCTGAGATGGGAAGTACAGTGCCTGCACTCTGAAGGAGGGGTTTAATGTTGCAGTTATAAAAAACGAGTGAAAGAACCCTTCTGGCAAGACAGTGGATGGAGTGAATGATGGTGAAAGTATATCTTTTTCGCCACCTGCCTAGTTGGGAATCGGCCAGTGTGATAAAAAAAAAAAAAAAAAAAATAATAATTTGTATAACAATTTTTTTCACCATATGTAGGTATAATGCTAATAATGTATGTAGTGGACTCGATATTCTTATACATTCAAGTCCACAAATAATAATACAGCCTCTCTGTTTTAACGACGGAGTTTCATTCCTATGACCACGTCAAGTAAACGAATTCGTCCCACTAATCAAGAGCTTACTATAGTGAGTAGTGGGTTTGTTCAACCAGTCTTAGATATGTGTTCATATCACCTTTGCAACCATTTATAACATTATTATACAGTTTTTTAAATTTTTAAACGTAGTGTACAGTACATTGTAATAAACCGAATAGAGGAGAATCAGCTCAAATATACCTTATTTAAGGTAATGCAAACTGGTCAGAGATCCCAACGCAAGACCAATTCGTCGTAAAGAAGTACAGTATGTCCCGCTAGTGAGAGAGGCTGTATACAGTCCACTATCATACATTTCAGTGTCACTGGTATTGATTTTTATACATCTTAAATGTTCATAGCCGAATTTTTTTTACTTGTGGTTGAGAAAAGTGGTGTGTAAGGTCTCGGACAGGCATGGTGCCAGCCCTAGTGTGTCTGAGTACACTCTAAGACTGGTAAGTTCAATAATTGGTTCTCGGTTGTACCCCCCCTAACCCTTAAATTATGTGAATGAAATATTTCAGGAATGTACCTGAAATATTTCTTTCCAATAATTTCCCACACCCTCATTCAGCCACATTATTTAGAAAATTTTACTCATCATTTAGGGATGTTATATGAATGGGATGTTATATAAGTAGCTGGATTGATGGGATAAAGGCAGAAATGTTAAAAGCAGGTGGGGATGTAGTTTTGGAATGGTTATGTGTTTTTATTTAATAAATGTATGGAAGAGGGTTTGGGTACCTAGGGATGGCAGGAGAGCATGCATAGTTCCTTAGTATAAAGGCAAAAGGGACAAAAAGAGTGTAAGAATTATAAGGAATAAGCCTGTTGAGTATACCTGTTAGTGTGTGTAGAGAGTTACTGAAAGAATTCAGAATAAGATGGAGAGCAGGATCGCAGGGGAACAAGGAGGCTTTAGGAAGGATAGGAGGTTGTAGACAAGTGTTTACAGTGAAACAAATAGGTGAACAATATTTAGATAAAGGTAAAGAGGTTTCTGTGGCATTTATAGATTTGGAAAAGGCATATGATAGGGTGGAGAGGAGGGGGGCCATTGTGGCAGATAATGCAAATGTATGGAATAGGAGGTAGGTTCCTGAAAGCAGTGAATAGTTATTATGAGGATAGTGAGGCTCTGGTTT
Source organism: Cherax quadricarinatus (assembly GCF_026875155.1). Taxonomy (NCBI): domain Eukaryota; kingdom Metazoa; phylum Arthropoda; class Malacostraca; order Decapoda; family Parastacidae; genus Cherax; species Cherax quadricarinatus. Next base: position 20,490,783 of record NC_069490.1, on the reverse strand, counting down.
GAGTTTGTAGGAGAGAGGGAGATTATTTTCCAGTAAAAGAAGGCCTTAGGGATGTGTGAAGTCACCATGGTTGTGTAATGTATTTATAGATGGGGTTGTAAGAGAAGTGAATGCTAGGGTTTTGGCAAGAGGCTGGGATTCAAAGGTAAAGAATCTAACACAAAGTGGGAATTGTCACAGTTTCATTTTGCTGATGACACTGTGCCTTTGAGAGATACTGAAGAGAAGTTGCAGAGTTTGGTAGATGAGTTTGGTAAGAGTATGTAAAAGAAAGGAAATTAAAAGTGAACGTAGGAATGAGTAGGTGATGAGGATAAAAAATGTAGGTAATGAAAGACTGGATATAAGATTAGAGGAAGTATGAAGGAAGTGAATGTTTCCAGATATTTAGGAGTGGACTTTGTCAGTAGATGGGTCTGTGAAAGACGAGGTGAATCAGAATTGATGAGGGGGAAAAAGGCGAGTGGTGCATTGAGGAGTCTGTAGAGACAAAATGTAATTCATGGAGGCAAAAAGGGGAATGTATGAGAGTATAGTCATACCAATGCTCTTAAATGGGTGTGAAGCATGGGTGGTGAATGTTGCAACAAGGAGAAGGCTGGAAGCAGTGGAGATGTCATATCTGAGGGCAATGTGTGATGTGAATATAATGCAGAGAATCTGTAGTTTGTAAATTAGGAATGGGGTTCCTAAAACTATTATCCAGAGGGCTGAGGAGGGGTTGTTGAAGTGGTTTAAACATTTGTAAAGGACAGAGTGAAATGGAATGACTTGGAGAGCGTATAAATCTGTAGTGGAAGGAAGGCGGGGTAGGTGTCAGCCTAGGAAAGGTTCGAAGTATAGAGTAAAGTAGGCTTTGTGTGTGAGGGGCTTGGACTTCCAGCAAGCATGCGTGAGCACATTATATAGAAGCGAGTGGAAACAAATGGTTTTAAGACTAGAGGTGCTGTGGACTGTTGGAGTGCGAACAAGATAACATTTATGAAGGGATTCAGGGAAACTGAGGCTGGACTTCAGTCCTGGAGATGGGAAGTACAGTGCCTGCACTCTGAATGCGGGGTGTTGATAAGTTGCAGTTTTATAACTAGTGTAGGCACACCTCTGGCAAGACAGTGATGGAGTGAATGATGATGAAAGTGTTTCTTTTTTTCTGGGTCACTCTTCCTTGGTGGAAAATGGCTGATGTTGTATGTTATGATTTTTATTTATTTTATATATATCTGTAATAGTCCTTGTGGCTTAGCGCTTCTTTTTGATTGTAATAATAATAATATTTTATTTATATATTTTTATTTTTAGGGAAATGTCTGACCATCCAATGTGACTATTTTCTTAGAGGAAACATCCAGACAATTTTGATGCTAGTGATGAAAAATCGCAGTCTCCTTACAAATTTCACTGCACTAGTGCAACACCGAGCACAAGTCCACATTTACAAGTCCATCTTTACAATGAGTCACTACTGCCCCAGCATCCAGGTCTGGGACCGAGATGCTGAGGCAGTAGTCAAACATATTCACCACAACCCAGACGATCAGGAACTGTTTTGAGTAATCTGTAAAATTCCCTCTTGAAGATAGCTAGGGGTATTTTGGTAACCATTCTGAATAAAGTGCGCTGAAGACTCATGGTCCCTTAACACCTACTGAACTTTATCTGTGTACTCATGGCTCCACTGCTTTTCATAGGAGGTATCCTGCCAAGGTAAATAAAGATTTGATCTGTTGAATGTTTATTTACCATGCCCATACCTAGCAACATATGGTTAGCAAAGGAAGTATCCTAGGTCCTTTTTATTTCTTTTCTACATCAATGATCTTTCTACCCATACCTTGCAAACAAAGGGGTACATAAAAGCAAATAGGCCCTTATTGTTTATTAAATAATAAAAAGGCCTAAATTTAAATTTCCTTAA
>NC_069490.1:20439764-20488368 GCF_026875155.1 Cherax quadricarinatus | reverse complement strand
TGTGTTATGAATTTGATTTGTGTGTGGAGAGAGAGAGACCGCAATCAACATTTGCCCCAAAAACCACTACATTTTTGTGCCCGGGTGTAATGTAAAATTCTCATTACTCTAAAATTTTTTCATGATTGCAGCCATGTATAAACGTAATAACCATTCTTACTATTTTTACCTTTGGTAATTTGGAGTTCATACCTTTGTAATTTGTAGTTCATTACCTTTCCTATTCAGCCATCAAAACTTTGGAGCCCGGGCCCCGGGACCCATTGTGTACCTCTTAATCTCTAAATACCTTTGAAACTTGTCATGATTGTACAACCCCTGGAGTTCTTTAAACCTTTTGTAAATTGTGAATTCTTGCCTCGTAACTTGCTCACTATCAAAATTTTAGGCCCACCCCGGGCCCAAATTTATGTACCTCTGTTCTTTTGACTACCGCCCCAGAGGGTATGGGTCATAAAAACATATTAAACTAACTAACTTTTTTTTCGAGGGGCAGGCACTGTACTTCCCCCTCCGGGTTTAAAGTCCGGCTAACCTTTTTCATAAACCCCCTTTTCACAAATGTTTCCTTGCTCACATTCTAAACAGCATGTCAAGTTTAACACCACTTGCCTCCATTCACTCCTGTCTAACATATGGACACACGACTGCTGGATGTTCAAGTCTCTCACATAAAAAAATCTTGAACACCCCTCCCCGTTCAAATGTTCCCAAGGCGTCCCCTACCCCACCTTCCTTCCACTACACCTAAGTCATCATATTTTGCTCCATCCTCTCTAAATATCCAAACCACCTCAGCAACCCTTTCTCAGCCCTCTGGATAATACTTTCAATAATCCCTCACTTCTTCCTAACCCCATCTACAAATTTAAACTGCACAATTTTTACCAACACATTTGCCATGTTTCCCTCCCTCCCTTCAAGCTCCATCGTAACCCTTCATAATCCTTGTTTCCCACCCAAAAAGTGATGGAAACCTCTGACCTCAACTTTTCCCCTTTTTTGAATCCATGATAACTTCTCCCTCCACGTTCTATTCTACAAAAAACAATTCTTTACTTCCCCCGTCTATCAATAGAACACTTTCCATCCTCCTACTCCCCCTTTCCAGTCAAAATTCCCAAATCTTTCATTTCCTTTTTTTTGTAACTCTTAGCTCTTGCTTTTTGTATTCACTTTTAAATTTCCTTCTTTACAACCCTCCCCAAATTCGCCACCAACCTTCACAACTTTTTTTCAAAACCCTTCCAATGCACAGTATCATCGAAAAAAGAACTGGACAATTCCCACTTTTATTAATTAGTTATTTTTAAGCTGCACCCCTTTCCCAAAATAACTAAAATAAAAATTTTTTAAACAGCTATACTAAATATCCACAACCTTTTTAAGGGCCCCTGCTTTCAATAAAATTATTTCTCTACAACCTCAACCAGTGCCTCATGTCCTGAAGATCCTTAACGCTTTCAGTTGTCTACTACCTATTCCAAACAACTTGCAACATTTGCCACATTGCTTCCCTACCCGCATCATATCCCCTTTTCTAAATTCATAAATGCAAACGAAAACTTCCTTAACTTTTTCCCTAATTATTGTTTCAGACATGCTTCAGTGAAACACTTGTGTACACACTCCTCCCCTTCCTAAACCTCCCTTTCATCTCATTCTTGCCCCCGTTTTCCCCCTTTAATTCTTTCAATAATAACCACCGAAATTTTTTTGTGATATAAACTTCAAAAACCGATAATCGAAGAAGTCGACACTTAACAAAAATTGGGAGTTTTACTGGGGAAACTTTTCCCACAAGGGCTTCTTTTACCAAAACACAAAGAAAAACGGTGGAAGTAGGGGGAAATTTTTGGAGTCATGGTTCATTTTCATCACTCTTGAGAAATGTACGCAAATGCGTGGAAAAGTGACAAAACACACAATCAGGTGGGTTGAAACTTTTTCTACAATTAAGGGTTTCCCAAATGTGTACAAATTCATATTCTTCACTTGTCGTTTTCTAAACCACATATTTACATCATTTCTGTCAGACACAGAGACATCTTGTGAGCTTGATAAAGACTTTTCTTAAACACTTAAACAGGGATTTTTTTCCAATGGGATTCCGCCGCCGCCCCTTATCTGACCTACTGCTCAACAAAGCACTCCCCCCTTCATACGTACATTTCTCAAGAAATTGATGTACTAACACTTTGGCCCGGTTGAGGGACTGACTACCTAAAACCCTCTTTGTTTTCCACCGTTTTTCCCGTGTTGGACTAAAGAACCACGGGCAGAAAAATTTTTTTCCACAATAAAGATTCCCCAATATTCAAAAATTTAATTATTTTCTTCACTAAAATTTACAGGTACACTCAAATTTTTTTTTTCCCCTGAAACTCACTCATTTGTCCCCATTCCTTCAACAAAGAATATGCACCTCCTTCCAATTCCCAAAAACCTTTTTCCTTTTTAAAATACATCCAAAAAATTAAAGCACCACCCATTCCATACAAAATCCCCACCGCTTTTAACATACTATCCCCTCAACCCTGCTCTTTTATTCCCTTTCTTTTATTCACTGCCTCAGGTTTCTTCCCACACTAAAATTTGGCTCTTCCTCACTCCTAAAATATATTTACCCCTCCCGGACGGGTAAAAACCTGCCTCCTTTTTCCCTTAAAATCAACATAAAAAAGCCGTACAAAAATATTTTAATTTTTATTAAAATGTCCCAAAATAAACATTATCCCAGTCACCACCAATCTCACGGGTCACTGTTACTACTTTCTTACGAATGATTGAATACTAATGTTACAAGCACAAAGGGGCGCAGATTACCCTGAAAATTAGTGCATGAGGGGAAGGGAGAGAGAGAGAGAAGAAAAGAGATGAAGAGCTAAACAAAAGGGACAGAGAAACATAGAGGGGGAATATGGAGGGGTCAACAATATATTATACACATACAATCCCTGCAGCTAATTAAAATACCTTTTTCAATTATTTGAAAATTTAAATTATATTATAAAACAATCAAAAAAAAATATCCAATTAACCGGCTGTTGTAGTGTCAGTTTTTTAATTAGGAAATTTTTTTATGTTTTCGTTGATTCTAGGGAAAAATTTTAAAGGGGGGGGGAAGGTAATAATAAAAGGGGAAAATAATTATCTGTTTTATTTGAAGATCATCAAAAATTTCCCGTAATTCATCTGTAAAATTTGATTGCAAAAGCCCAAAAATTTTCCATCTTTTTTAAAAAGATATAAAGGGAAAAATTTCAAAATTATTTTTACAAATTTGGAAAAAAAATTTTCGTCTTTTCGGTAGCGGTGCTTTTAGGTAATTACAACTGATTTTTGCAGTGTTTTTTTTTTTTCTTAGTTAGGGTAATTTTTTACATCGGGTGCGTGGGTTCAAAAAAATTGTTTTCCCCGATTATGTTGGACCCGGTTTTAAATTAACCTTTGGCCCCATATAGGGGTCACCCAAACCCCCAACCGGGAGCCCCACTTAAACCAAACCGGACCCAAAACCTTTTTAGTTTCACAGTGTATCAGCCCTTTTGTAGCACACAGTGAAATCAGACCTGTTGTAGCTCACAGTGTACAGACCTGTTGTCACACAGTGTACCCAGACCTGTTGTACCCCTTTTAAAACCTTTTGTATAAAGGACCGTTGTAGCACACAGTGTATCAAACCTTTTGGGTAGCACACAGGGTATCAGACCTTTGTAGTTTCCACGGTAACAGCCCTGTTGTAGCCCACAGGTATCAACCTGTTGAACACACAGTGAATAAAACCCTTTTGTAGCCACAGTGTAATCAAAACCTTTTGACCCTCACAGGTTCAAGACCGGGTTTGAAAGATCAAGTTTTATCCAAAGGAAACCTTTTTGTAGCCACATTGAAACAGACCTTTTGAAAGCTCACGGGGGTGTAAAAAGGAACCTGTTGTAAGGGCCACTCACAGTGAAATCGACCGGGGTTGTAGCACAATTTGTATCAGCCCTGTTGTAACACAGTTATCAGACCTTTTTTGTAGCTCACAGTGTATCCAGACCTGTTGAAAGCTCACATTTTTTCAGACCTTTTGTACACCAGTGTAATCAGCCCTTTTTGTACAAAACAGTGTACCCAACCTTTTGAAGCACACGGTGTATCAGACCTGTTGTACACACATTTGAACAGACCTTTGTAGCACCAGGGGATCAGACCTGTTGAAGCCACAGTGCCAAACCTATTGAAACACACATGTCTCAGACCTATTGTAGCTCAAAAGGAGAGGGGTGGGTTTGGATTGGATTTTCTTTGGACTGCAAAAAAGGTTTTTGGGAAACAGTTCCACACAAAAATTTTGGGGAAAAAACCCTGAGGCCCAAAGCAGGGGAAAACCCGGGGGAAAGGGCACTACAAGGGATCAGGGAAAATTACTTGTCAGGAAGACAGCACAGTCAGGGTACGTGGCGAGGTGTCGGGAGGGGGCACCTGTGACCAGCGGGGTCCCGCGGGTTTCTTTTCCAAGGACCATTCCTTTTTTCGGGAAATTTGGAACCCCATGAGGGAAAGGGGAATAGACTTTTGGGGGTGCCCCTGTTTGCGGGAAGACGTGAATTTTGTTTGGAAAAATTCACTCGATCGAAGACCAGGCAGAACAAAAATGGGATCTGGACAGGTTTGGCAGCCCCCTGGCCAGAAATTTGGGGCTCCGGGAAATTCCCAACCCCCACCAAGGTGAAAAGTCTTGAAGTTTGGGGCAAGGGCAAAAAAAGGGGCCGCAGAGGGAGAAACAGTCTAGGGGGTCAAGACTACAAACCTCCCCAAAGGGAAAAAGATCTGGGGGGAGTATAAAAACCGGGAAACATCTCCAAAAACGCACATAAACCCAAAAATAACTGCTGCAGCAAAAATGGGCGCCTAGCAAACCTCAAAACCAGCTTCCACACCCCTTAATAAGGAATCATTAAACCCCTTGAACCAACCCCCGTGTATTTTAAGGCCCATATTGGAGTATGGGGCCCACCATTTGGAACCCACCCCCCTACCAAGCACGAAAAAGAAACTAGAGAAAGTGCAAATTTTTTGAAAACAAGACTATTCCCGGGCAAAGGGGAATTTTTCCCAACAGGAGGGGTTAAGGGAAAAAAACCTGCACACTGGAGGACAGGAAATGGGGGGGGAAAAGAAAAACGACAAAACAAAATACTGAGAGGAATTGACAAGGGGGACAAAAAAAGGGAATTTTCCCAAGTTGGACACAGTAAAAAGGGGGACACGGGTGGAAGCAAAAAGCCCACAAAAGGGAATCCCCGGGATTTTTAAGGAATATTTCTTTAGCCACAAAAAAGTATCAGTAATTTGGAATAGTTTGGGAAGTGAGTATTAAGGCGGGATCCATACTTAGTTTTTAAGCAGGGGTTTAGATAAAGCTCACGGCTCAAGAGTGACCTATAGCGATCAGTGAAAGGCGGGGCCAGGAGTGGGGAGTTTCGACCCCCGCAACCTCAACTAGTGAGTAAAACTAGGGATCCCAAAACACACACACACACAAAACACACACAAAAAAACACACAAAACACACCATACACACACACACACATACACCCCCAACACCCCACGCACACACACACACACAAAACAAAACCCCACCCACAAACACAACACCACACACCACCAACAAACACCCCACCGACCACCACAACCGGACAAACCCACAGCCCCACCACCCCACACAGACCGCACACAAAACCCACACACAACAAAAAGCACACACACACACAACACCACAAACACCCACCCAACAACACACACACAACATACACCACACACACCACACCACACACACCCACACCCCACACCCCACACAACAAACCCCCAAAACCCACACCCCAAAACACACACACCACAACCCCACAAAAACACACACCACAACAAACGCCACACCCCACACACAGGGCCAAAACACACACCACACACCTTACACACAAAACAACACACACAAAACATCAAAACACGGGGAACCCACACACAAAACCACACAACACACAACACACACACCACACACACACACACACACACACAAAAACACACACCAAAACCCCACACCACACACACACCACAAAAACACACCACCCACACACCACACACACAAAACCACACACAACACACGCACACCACACCACACACACAAAACACACACAAAACACAAAACACCCACACACACACAAACCCCCACGCCCCACACCCCACACACACACCCCCCCACCACTTAAACACAAACACGTCCCAAACCCCCCCCCAAAAAACCACCTCCCCCTTTGGGCCACCACCCCTCCCCCAAACTACCTAACCCCTCCCCAAACCGCCCAAAACCCCCCGCCCAACAACCCCCTCCCTCCAAAAAACCATCCTCCCCCCCCAAAACCATCCCCCCCCTCTCCCCCCCAAAACCATCTAACTCCCCCCCCCCAACTATCTCCCCCCCTCCAATAACCATCCTCCCCCTCCCCCACAACCATCCTTTCCCCTCTCCAAAACCATGTTTTCCCCCACCCCCCCCCCTTAACCAGGATGAGAAAGGGGCCCCAAAGGACGAATTTGAGAGGGGGGAAAAGGGAGGAAAAGGCTCAAAAAAAAAGGGGGGAAGCCCTGGGAAGGAAAAATAGATGGGGCGGGAAAGGGAAGATGGAAGAGTTTTTACAGCGGAATGCAGAAGGTTGGAAGCAAAAGGGGCCACAGTACAGAAATCAAAAATGGGAGAGTTTAGAAAAGTAGCTGAGACATCTGAAACAGCACAGAGCAAAGATATTACGGGAAGTACATGGGGCCAAGGGAAAAACTTCGAACACAGACAACATTTCCAAAGGGAAAAGCATGGAAACAAAACTGTATGCAGAGGCCTGAAAAAACCCACGGGGGCCCAAAACAAAAAACGGGGGGCCATCCTAGGACAGAAAAAAGGGGTTTGGGAAGACATTAAAGGAAACTGGGACGTGTGCAAGGACCTTAACCAAAAAACCCGGGGGGCCAAAAAGGTGGGGCGGGAAAGGGATAAACCCCCAAGAACCCAATAGGGCCATAACGGGGAAAGGGGGACGAAGAAAGGAAACATTTCCCCGGGAAGGAACAAAAACACATCAGAGGATGCAATGGGAGTCACAGTGGGGGGTGGAAAGGAAAGACCCGTGTTTGTCATGGGAAAACGAAGCAAAAGGGGAAACTTATGATGAAAAAAAACGGGAAAAGGAAAAAAAAGGGCGATTGAAGACATAAAAAATTAAAAAGGCGGGGGGGAACATAACCGGGTTAAAAAAAAAATTTTCGGAGAAATTTGGGGGGTTTTCACAAAAAAAAAGGAATGGGCCCCCTTTTAAAAGTAATTTTTCAAGGCAAATCAACCCAAAAACCATGATCCGCAGGAAAAAAGCAGGGCTGAGATGCAAGCAGATTTCCGGGAGGGGGAAAACCTCAACCGAGACAGAACACAGGAAAAAAGGGAAGACAATAAAAAGGAAGATTTTCAAAAACAAAAGGGAGAAATGGGAGAAATAAAAAAATTAAGCAAAAAACCCCGGATCGAATGGAAGGAAAAGCGCACCCCCCAGAAACACCTGCAGAAGGACCCCCAGCCACACACCCCCAAGACAACGAACAACCCCAAACCAACCATCACACACCGATCCCCGTTTCCCCCCCCCCGCACCACATTTTACAGAAATTAGAACAAAATTTTAAGGTTTGGGTTACAAAAATTTGCAGATGGTTTAAACGAATAAACATGGGGAATGGCAAGAAAGAATAAAAGAGAAGTCCCCAACATCATAGCAGTTACAGAAACAAAATTTCATGGGGGACAATAACGGATGAAAATCTTCCCCCCGGGATCCCAAATCATGGGGAAAAGATAAAAGGGGAAAGGGTGGGACGGGGGGTTTGCTTTTTCTCGTAAAAAACAATGAAATTCGAGAAAAGGGAAAGGAAAAATTTAAAACGGGAAAAAAGAGACTACACAGAAATTTACCTTCAGTCGGGGGAACCCCAAAGGGGCTTGCAGTGATGTAAAATTTCCACCACAGAAGGGCAGGAGGCCAAGAAGGAATATAAGAAGCAACAGAGAAATGGTGGAAAACACTTGCTGAGGTGGCAAAAAGAGCTCACTCCACAGAGCAAATTTTGCTGGTTTTTGGGGATTTCAACCACAGGGAATTGACTGGGAAAACCGGGAGCCACGGGGCCCCCCAAAAAGGGAAACCCGGGGTTTTTTGGCCGTGGTGCGGAAAAACCTAAATGCACTAACATTTTTAAGGACACAACCAAGTGAGGGGGGAAGGTGAACCACAAGTTTGGACCTTGTGTTCACCCGGGCAGCTCAAACATTGATGACATCAATATGAAGTCCCCTGGGAGCTAGCGACCACGGGGTTTTCGGGCTTTGAATAAAAAGGGTAGAGCTGAAAGGGTTGGAGAGAATAACAGGAGTAAAAGGGGAAAAAGGGCCGACAAATAAAAGGGGGACTACATAGGGTTGAAGAATTTCCCCTGGGGGAGGTCCAGGGGGAACAGAGAACGGGCAGGAAAGCCAGTAAATAAAAAGATGAAAATTTTGCCCAAAATGCAAGGGGGCAGGGGGAAAGGTTCATTCCCAAAGGGGCCCAACAGTAAAAAGGGGAAAAGACCAAGAAGCCCCGGGTTTACCCGACGGTTTTAAGGGGGAAAAAACAAATGCAATAGAGAATGGAAAAATAAAGAAGGCAGAGAACAAAACGAAAATGGGGAGTTTCATTCGCAAAGCCGGGAAGGAGTACGCACAGGAAGGGGGAGGCCCCACGACAGTAAAAAATGCATAGCACGAGAATCAAAAACAAAACCCGAAACTGTTGTATACCACATCGGAGGAAACAATAGTCAAAAAAGGGGGGTGTAAATTTAAAAGACAGAAGGTGGAGAACCCACAAAAAATAAAACAGGAGGTAGGTGGGGACTAAAACCAGAGTTTTTAAGGAAGTTTTTACAGTAGAGAAAAGGAAAGGGCTTGGGAAGACAGACGGGAAGGGGAAAAACAGGGGGGAAAAATATACCAACAAGTTTTGGGTTTACATACGAACAACTGAGGAGGGGGTTTAAAAGCTTTTAAGTGACCTTGACACCTAAAAGGGGCGAGGGCCCGGGGACAACACTCCCCTTTGGGTCCTTATAAAGGGGGCAGAATCCCGTGTGTCCCCTCTAACCACAATCTTCAACACTTTCCCTTAAAACGGGAAACCCTACCTGAAAAGGGAAGACACTAAGGGTAGCCCCCCCATATTTAAGAAAGGAAACAAAACGAGGCACAAACTACAGCCCTGTGCCCTCTGACAAAAAATTGTGTGCAAAGCCCATGGAAAGATTATCAGGAGGAAGGGGGTCGAACACCCGGAAAGGAACAAATTAAAAAAATAAAAACCCGCATGGGTTTTTATGGGAAAGGGAAATCTTGTATCCCCAAACCTTTCCCGGAGATTTAAAGACAAGGAAAAAAGAATTTAAAACAAAGAGAGAAGGGGTTGGGGAGATTGGGGTTTTTCCCCAGACGCAGGAAGGCCTTTGACACAGTTTCCCCCAAGAGATTAGTGGGAGAACTGGGGGATCAGGGACACGTAAAAGGGAAGGGGGACTGCCCTGGATTAAAGGGGAAAACCTGACAGGGAAGGGAAACAAATCAAAGGTTTCGTGAAGAGGTATCACAGTGGCGCCTGTTTTCGAGCGGGGGGCCCAAAAGGGGTCAGTTCTAGGCCATTGCTATTTTTGATATATGTGAACGAAAATGAGGAAGGGGAAAAGACTCCCAAATGCCCTGTTTTTTTCAGATTACGTTTAAGTTGATGAGAAAAATTAAAACGGACGAGGATGAGGCAGGATGCAAAAGAGACCTGGAGGAGGCTGGACATGTGGCCCGGAAAATGGCTTCTCAATCATCCAGCCAAATGCAAAGTCAAGAAGAATTTTGGGGGGGGGGTGGTGAAACCGCAGACAGAGTATAGGGTAGGGGACCAAAAACAAAAGACCTCACCCCAGGGAGAAAGGGCTTTGGGGGGACCATAAAAACCGACACTCAAACCCACACACATCAAACCCAAAAAACCGGGCAGCATAAAGGACGCCCGGCAAACCCGAAAAGGCGTTTCCCATACCTTAATAAGGAATCGTTTTTAAGACACGACACTGTGTAAAGTTAGGGGGCCCTACGGATAAGGGAAACACCAGCTGGAACCCACAACCTGGTCAAGCACTTTAAAGAAGTTAGAGAAAGTACAAAGGTTTCAATAAGGGTAGTCCCCAAAAGCTCAAGGGGAAAGTCGGGACAGGAAAGGTTAAGGGGAAAACGGACGCGACACTGGGGGACAGAAGGGGCAGGGGGATAAAATGATAACAACATACAAGATACTGCCCGGGGAAAAGACCCAAATTGGGCAGAGATAAATTTTATCCGAAGGGGACACAGGGGCAAGGGTTCACAACTGGGAAACTGAAGAAAACCCGACGAGTCACAGGGACGTTTTGGGGAAATTTCTTCAGTCAAAAGAGTTGTCAGCAAGTGGGAAAAACCTAGCCCAAATGAAGTAGTGGGGGCAGGAACCATACATAGTTTTTAAAAAAGAAAATATACAAAGGGCCCGGGAAACCGAGAGAGAAAAGGATCCATACGATCATGAAGAGGGGGGGCCAGGGGCTGATTTTCGACCCCCCGCAACCACAAATTTTGGGGAGTAAAAATTTTGGGGGATTTCACACCCCACCAAAAACAACATTTGGGGACCTGTGACGATCGGGGTCCCACAGGATCGTCCTTTTTACCAAATGCTATTTTTTGGTATATTGAATAAAAATTTTGGGAAAGGGGTTTTTAAATCAGAAGTTTTCCCCTTTTCGGGAGATGAAAGTGAATTTTAAAGAGGATATTAAATCAGAAGGAACAGGCAGGGCTTCAAAGAGACCTGAAAAAGCTGGCCAAATGGACCCCCGCAAACTGGGTTCTCGAATTTTAAACCCGCCAAATGCAAAGTCAAAAATTGGAGAAGGGCCAAAAAAAGACCGGGATACAGAGTATAGGCTAGGGGGGCCCCAAAAACTGGAAACCTCGCTCAAGGAGAAAAATATTGGGGGGAGTATAAAACCGAGCCGTCTCCGGAAGCCCCACAACCAGATAACTGCTGCACACAGGGCGCCCGGCAAATGTGAGAATAGCGTTCCGTACCTTAGTAAGGAATTGTTCAGGGGGCACCCGTACACCGTGTACGTCCAAGGGCCCAAATTTGGGTTCGCACCTATTTTAAACCCAAAACTTTAACAACCGTCAAAAATTAGAGAAAGTGCAAAAAGGTTTTTCCGGGCAAAATGTTTTGTTACGGGGCTAAGGGGGAAAGTCCTACGAAGAAAGGTTTTAAAGGGAAATCGGCCAAAGACAAATGAAGGGCAGGAAAGGGTAGGGTAGACATGATAAAACAACAAAATACTGCGTGGAATAGACAAAGGGGGACAGCGGGCAGTATGTTCTCGAGAGGGGGCACAGAAAAAAAGGGGGCACAATTGGGGAAAATTTAAGACCCAGAAGATCAAAAAAGGGAAAGTTTGGAAAAATTTTTTTTCAGCCATTAAAATAGTCAGGAAGTGGAAAAGTCCCAGCAATAGGTAGTGGAGGCAGGAACCCAAAAATAAGGGTTTAAATGAGGTTAAAGATTTAAAACTCATAGAGCAGGGGGAAGAGAGGACCAAATATACTCAGGAAGAGAAGGGGGCCCGGAAATGAGTCCGAAACCCCCGCAACCACAATTAGGGAGTACAATTAGGGAGTACAATTTTTGGTTTATTTCACACGAAAAACCAGGGGGGAAAAAAAGGGAAATATTTCTTCTCACACAGTAGTCAGGAAGTGGAAAATTTTTGGGGAAAACGATGGTGGGGGCAGGAATCCATTCAAACGCTTTAAAAACAGAGAAAAATGAAAAACTCATGGGGTGGGGAGAGTGACCCCCGTAAAAGGGCCCCCTTTCATGAGCTTTGAATTTTGACCCCTGAAACCACAACTAGTGATTTAAAAATACCCACACAGGGAGTGGAAAAAAGTCAACCTGCGCGATTTAGGCGTGAATTTGCCCGGGATTTTCTTACTTAAACCCTAGGGAAAAAGAGCGAGGGATACAAACGTGCCAAACACAAGAGTGCATATAACACTAAAAAAACCGCACAAAAAGGAAAAAATAAGTGTCCCCAGAAGAGAAAAACATAAATAAAAGTGCCCAAGTGTTTAAGGGGGCCGGGGCCCCGGGAAAAGGGAAAGGGGGGGTTTTGGGGAAATAGGCCTACGAGTGTTTCCCCCACAGTACGTAGTGGAGTAATTTTTTAGGAATAAGTGCGACCCCCAAAATCAGGAGATTAGAGATAAGTAAAGGTGGGCCTGTAAAAAAAGATGCAGAAAAAAAATTAATGAACTTGTTACTAAATGCCTACAGCAAAGGGAGGGGCATTACCCTGATGAGGAAACCATCATGGCCCCGCTGCAACTATGCAGGACCCAGGTGCCCGGGGGGTGGTTTTTATGGGGGAGTTTTTGGGGCTGCCCGCAATAAAATAGCTGAGGGTTTTTAAAACCCCCGCTCTGGGGGAGCTGAATTAAAAAAAAATAAACCCAACACTTAGGGAAGGGGATAACCAGAGGGTCTTTATCGTCCACACACACCAACCCCAAACGAAGTGCACAGGGCCCGGAAAAACACAACCCCCCAAAATTTAAGCAAGTTTAAATTTAGGCAAACAAAATACTTGCATAAATTTTCCATAAATAGGGAGCATAGTTGTAGAAAATCAGTTTTAAAAGGAACTGGAGAGGGCCCAAAAAGCCAGACAGTGATTTAGTTTACCCCTAAATTAAAGGGAAAATCCTGGGAAAAAAGAAATTGGGGGGGACAGGGAAAAAAATGCCATACATATCCATGGGGCCCCACATTGAACGTAGGAAAGGGGTACAAATTTTACATACAAAAATTTTAAATCCCCCCCCCCTAGTGGGGTATTTCCCAAACCCTCATTTTTTTCCCCTTTTCCCACACCCTCTTACTAAAACTCAAAACCCCCACTTCCCCACCCACACCCCACAACCCCTCTCTCCCTCTCCCATTCTCCTTTTCTCTCTCTCTCTCCCTTCCCCTCTCCCCCTCTCCTCTTCCTCTTCTCTCTTCCTTCCCCCACCTTTTCCCCCCATCTCTCTCTTTCTCTTCCTCTTCCTCCTCTTCTCTTCCCCTCTCCCTTTTCCCCCCTCTCTTCCCTTTTTCCCCCTCCCCCTTTCCATCCCCCTCCCCCTTTCCCCCCCCTCCTTTCCCCACTCAAAACCTCCCCCCTCCCTTTACACCCCTCACAATATCTCTCCCCCCCTCAATTCCCACACTCTTTTACACTTCCCTCCCCCACTCTCTTTAACACCCCTCTCCCCTACCTCCTCACTCTTTTTCCCCCAAACCCCCCCTCCTCCCCTCCCTCACACCTTTTTACACACTCTTTTACACCTCCCTTTCACTCCCTTTCCCCCAAAACCTCCCCTTACACCCTCACCCCCTCACACCCCCCCCAAATCTCACAATAACACCCCCCTTCCCCACCCCCCACTCCCCCCAAACCCACCACAAATTTCCCCAATCCCACACCCTTTTCCCTTTCCAAATCCCCTCACCACAAATCTCCCCACACACCCTTTTCCCCCCCACAAACCCCTTTTATCCCCCCCCTTTTTTCACTACACTTCCCACACCCCCCACCCCCAAAAACCCCCCACCCACACCCCCCCACAAAAAAACACACACACAACAACACACCAACACACAACCCCCCCAAACACAAAAACACACACCACCCCAAAACCCAATAAAACCCCACCAACAAACAAAGAAAACAAAAAAAAAAACCGCAGAACTACAAAGGGGGAAAGGCTCAAACCCCCTTTAAGGAAAAATTTTGGGTGGGGTAAAACCCCACCAATTTGAAAAAGTAAAAAAATTGGGGAAGACAAAAAAGGGGCCGAGATAGAAGTCCGGGGGGAAAGAGCAAAAAACCAAATTAAGGAAAAAAATCCCCTTGGTTTTGGGGTTTTTACCCCCAGAAGGGCACTCTCCCGATAACAACCCCTTTTTACTAGAGGTTTTCCAAGGGGCAAAAATGAATGTTTGCCCCCGGTGGGGCAAAATCCGGGGACCCCTTTGGAAATTTAAGCACAATGGAAATTTTAAAATTCCCTTTTCCCCTTTTTAGGGGTGTTTTTCAAACCCCTTTTGAATAGGGGTTTCCGACCCACCCTTTTAAAATAATTTAAACCCTTCCGGGCCCTTCTTTTCAGTTTCCCGGGTTCCCCTTTAAACCTTCCCTTTTCCAAAAACCCCTAACCCGCCCCCTTCCCAAAAACCAAACCCCCGGGGCCCCTTCATTTCCGGCCGCCCAGTTTCCGGAATTGGGAAAAGGATTTTAAACAAAAAACTAAGACCTCCTTTCCCCCAAAAAAACCAACTTTTTCCGACCAAAGTAATTGGAAACCCCCTTTTCCAACCCCTTTTTGGTTTTAAAATGGGAAAATTTATTTACAATTTCTGCAAGTTATCCCAGACCCAAATGTAAAAAAGCCAAGGCTTAAGCCTTTTTTCGGGCTTCCAAAAACCCATCTTTTCCGTACTAAAACCAAAAAACCAACCCCCCCGCCAATTTCTTTTAGGGCCAAAATTTTTATTCTTCCCCCATTAAATTGTTTAAAAAGGGGAATTTTCCCCCCCTTGGGAATTGGAGTTTCTAGCCCCAAAAGGGAAACTCCCCCCAAATTTTTGGTTTTTAAAAGTTAACCCTTCCCCCTTTCCCTTTCCGCCCCGAGGCCCCAAATAGGCAAATATTTAAAACTTTTCGCCTTCGGGGCCCCCCTTCCCCTTCTCTTTTATTTTCCTTTTTTACAAAATTCCCGGGTTGACCCCCCCCGGGAACATTAAAAGCCCCTTTTTTTGGTTTCCCAAAAAAATACCCTTAACCAAAATCCTTTTTGGGGTGCCCCTTCCCCCTTTTTCCGGAATTTTTCCTTTTTGTTTTGTAGGTTTTTACCTCCCTCTTCCTTTCCTTGGGGGCCCCCCAATTTTTTCTTTTCCCTTTTTTTCCCTTTCCTTTTTCCGGTCCCCAATGCTTTTAAAAAAAAATTTTTTTTTCCCCCCTTTTCCGGGAAAAACCCTTTTCCCTTTTTTCTTTTCTAAAGAAATTTCCCCACCCAAACCTCCCTTTGGGGCCCTCTTTCTCACAACTCCCCGAGTTACCCCTTCCAAAAAAACCACTTTTTTGTTTCAAAACTTTTTTGTTTTCCTCTTAAACCCAACCTTTAAAACCCACTTTCTCGATTTTTTTTTCCCTTTACCCAAATCCCAAATATCGGAAAAGACCTTGGGGGGAAAACCCTCCCCAACCCCCCCCTCTTACTTATTAAAAAAAGTTCCCCAAAAAATCCCCATTTCTCAAGGGGCTCCTTTAACCCCCCTTTTTTTCCCTTTTAAACCTTAAAATTTTAAACCTTTAGTTTCTTCCTGGTTTTTAACCTTTCACCCGGGAAAAGGAAAACCCCTTTCCCTCCCTGGCCCTCCCCAGGCTTTCCCTTTTTTTCTCCCCTTCCCGCCCCTTTTCGTCCCTTCCCATTAATCTTTTTTACAAAATTCTTCCCCCCACCCCGTTTTTTAACTTGTTCTCCCCTTTTAAACCCCCAAATCGGGCAAGGGTTCCAAATCGTCCTTTTTCTTCCTGCTTTGCCGGTTGATTTAAAGGGTTTGGGGGGGTTTTCAGGGTTTTTAAATTTTTAAACCACAAATGTTTCTATTTTAAGGCAAATAAAAGGGCGGTTTCTTTTCCCCTTTACCCCACTTGCTGGAAGATTTTTAAATTTTTTTAAAAACCATAATTTCCTTTATTTTGACCCGGGGAAAAATACAAAACTTGGGAAAATATTTTGGGCCCCGCCCCTTTCCTTAAAAATCCCGGGAATAACCAAAACCCCCTTGAGTTTTGGGGGGGGGGGGGGGGTTTAAATTTTAAACATTTTTTGTTTGGGGAAAAATTTCTCCCGGGCTTCCAACTTAAGGGGCCCCCTTTATTTTCTTCAAAAATTTTCCTTTTAAAGAATTGCCCCCCCTTTCTTCCTCAAAAGGAAAACCCCTTTTTGTTTTGCCCTTTTAAACTTCGGGCTGGGGCCCCCAAACCCCTCTTCCCCATGCCCTCAACCGGTTTTAATTGGGCCCCAAAAGGGAAATTTTCCAATAAAAAAGGAAATTTTTCTTTAAATAAAATTTTACAAACCACCAGCCCTTTCTCCCTTAAATCTTTTAAAAATTTTTTGGTGGTTTTTGGTGGTGGTTTGAAATTTGTTTGTATTTGGGGGTATTGGGTGTGTTCCCTTTTGGTTTTAATTTTTTAAAATTTGGGGTTATTTTGGGAAGGGGGGGGATTTTTTAACTTAGGGTTTTTGGGGTTTTAAAGAGGAATTTAGAGGAAACCCCTTACTATGCGGGGATAGTATTTCGTAATGCCTTTGCGAATAACCACTAAGTTATTGCCATATTTTTTGACCTTGAGAAGGCATATGACCAATTTGGGAGGTATAATATTTTGACCCAAGCCCACTCCTTAAACCTCCGAGGCAATCAACCATCCTCCCTTAAGAGCTTCTTAACTGACAGACATTTCTGTGTTCGGGTTAATAATATGCTCTCCGTGGACTTCGTCCAAGCTGAAGGTGTCCCCCAGGGATGTGTTTCTGAGAAACAACACTTTTCTCCTTGCTATGAATTTGGCCCCCCTTTTTCCCATTCAGTATTTGGTCATCACTCTATGTTGATGACTTCGCTAAGCTTGTGCAGGTGCTGACTGTCACCTCATGCAGTTCTCTCCAGCATGCGGTCAACCGAGTTTCCAATTGGGCCACCACAAAATGGGCTTAAATTTTCCAGTACTAAAACGCCCAAATTACTTTCACTAGACGTTCTTACAGACCATTCTGGAAAAATTTATCCTGATTTTTGCCCCCTGTAAATAAAGCATTACAACGTGTGTGTGTGGTGGGTTGTGTGTGTGTGGTGTGGGTGTGTGTGTGGTGTGTGGTTGGTGGTGTGTGTGTGTGTGTGTGTGCGCCGTGTGTGTGTTATACAATTTGTGTATAATGTGTGTGTGGTGTGAGTGTGTGTGTGGTGTGTGTGTGTGTGTGTGTGTGTGTTGTGTATGACTGTGAGTTGTGTGTGTGTGTGTGTGTGTGTGTAGATTTGTTTTATTAGTGTGTATGAGTGTGTATATTGTATTTTGTGTGTATTGTACTCACCTATTTGTACTCACCTATTTGGGGTGCAGGGTCGAGTCACAGCTCCTGGCCCGCCTCTTCGCTGATTGCTACTAGGTCCTCTCTCTCCCTGCCCCATGAGCTCTAATCATACCTCCCTTAAAACTATGTATGGTTCCTGCCTCTACCACATCACCTTCTAGGCTATTCCAGGGCCTGACTACTCTATGACTGAAGAAATACTTCCTAACATACCTTTTATTCATCTTATCTTCAACTTCCCCAAATTTTGACCTCTTGTGTCTGTGTCCCCCTCTCGGAACATCCCGTCTTGTCCCCCTCGTCTATTCCGCGCAGTATTTTATATGTCGTTATCATGTCTCCCCTGACCCTCCTGGCCTCCAGTGTCGTCAGGCCGATTCCCTCAACCTTTCTTCATAGGACAGTCCCCGTAGCTCTGGGACTAGTCTTGTTGCAAACCTTTGCACTTTCTCTAATTTCTTGACGTGCTTGACAAGGTGTGGATTCCAAACTGGTGCTGCATACTCCAGTATGGGCCTGACGTAGATGGTATACAGAATCTTGGTGTGTGTGTGTGTGTGTGTGTGTGTGTGTGTGTGTGTGTGTGTGTGTGTGTGTTGTGTGTGTGTGTGTTGTGTATGTATGTGTGTGTGTGTGTTTAGTATGTTCGCATCGCTATTGGGCCGTGCGGACGTGCTGCGCAGTAGCTCCTGATTGAGTTGGCTTTTGCGCAGTGCTGACGTGTACTTGGCTCTGGAAGACCTGTTTGCGCGCTCTCTAGAATTGAAGCAAGATGCCCTCCATCGAGCAACTTTACCAACAGCTTAAGGAAGAATTAAGGAAGGCGAATATGGAAATTCGGCGACTGACCGAGGAAAACAGAAAGATTCGTAGTAGTCCTCCTGTTTTGAGTCCTCAGGTCAAGAAGGGAAACTGGTCAGTGGCTGGACAGCAGGGAACGAAGTTGACGATCAAGAAGACAAATGGAAAGGTAGAAACGATGAAGAAGAAAGAGACTGCCGTGGAAACTGTTGTGGAAACATCTAATACATTCTCAGTGCTACCCGACGAATGTGAGTCGACTACTGGGAACGTCACGACGAACGACACCAAGGAAGGTACGAATATTGTTGTTGTTGGGATAGCCAAGTTAGGTATATGGATAGGGCGTTCTGCTTGAAGGACAGGAGTAGGAGACAGAGAGTTTGCTTTCCTGGGGCTGGGATGGAGGATATTGTTAGCCGTCTGGATGACATAATGAGAGGTAATGGGAGCAATCCTATTATCTGTCTCAGTGCTGGAGGCAACGATGTTGGCAGACGTAGGAGTGAAGACCTGATTAGCAGGTATAGGTCAGCAATAGAAATAGGAGTAAGGGTGGGAACCCTCTCATATGTGGTATTTTGCCGAGGAGGGGAGTTGGAAATGAATGGTTGTCCAGGGCAATTGGTGTCAATTGCTGGTGGGACGACAAATACTGTAAGGAAAATGCGGTAACATTCGTTGACAACTGGGACCTATTCTATAGCAGAAATGACATGTATGCCAGGGATGGGGTTCACTTATCTAGGTGTGGGGTGGGAGCACTGGCAACTGCAGTGGAGGGAGCAGTTAGAACTTTAAACTAGGAATAGTTAGTGGTATGGGTTTTGGCAGGAAAACAGTGAAGTCCCAGTGTAGTAATATTACGAGTTCTAGGGGAACTAGTAATAATAAGAACGAGGTAGATATTGAAAAGCCAGGGACCTTGGGTGATAAGGACAGTAATAGGTTTAGTAGAAAAATAGAAATGAGCAGGAAGGGTAAAGAGAAAGGAGAGTCTTTCAATGTTTATTATGCTAATTGCCGTAGTGCTAGGAATAAAGATGGACGAGTTGAGATTAGTTGCTAGTGCAGGTAACATTGATGTATTTGCCTTAACTGAGACGTGGTTTAATTCAAAAAGTCGGGACATGCCTGCGGAATGTCATATTCAGGGTTTTAAATTGTTCCAAGAAGATAGAAGTATTGGGAAGGGGGGTGGGGTGGCATTGTATGTCCGAGATCGCTTGAACTGTTGCATAAAAACGGGTATTAAGTCTGAAGTAACACAATACAGAGTCTGTTTGGATAGAATTTCAGAGGGGCATGAAAAACTAATTTTAGGAGTGATATACCGCCCCCAAACTTAGATAGGGACCAAGGGAAACTACTATGGGAGGAAATTGTTAAGGCCACAAGGCACGATAATGTAGTAATTCTAGGAGACTTTAACTTTAGTCATGTTGATTGGAATTTCTTGACTGGGAATTTAGAATCATACGACTTCTTAGAAGTATTTCAGGATTGTTTTTTGAAGCAGTTTGTGACAGAACCTACAAGGGGAAATAACCTGCTTGACTTAGTTATGGCAAACAATGAATCCATTGTTAATAATTTAGAAATTTCAGAGGAACTGGGTGCCAGCGACCTGTTGCAACCCCTGAATGGGTTACAATGATTATTATGTATATATGTAATGTATATTACCTTTTCATATAATTTTATATTGCTTATATTTGCGATAATAGCTAAATCGTAAATATATTGCTTTATATTCTTATTTGACTTATGTTGTTAGGATGTACATAATACGTGCTCAGTTAGTCTTGATTGTCAAACTACTGTAATTATCGCTTGTCGCTCGTTATACTGCCGGCTTCTGAGCTGCAGTTGTCCACGTAGCTATCACGTGATCGAGGGGGGGTGTCCTCACCTCTCGTGAAGTTTTCAGTCTGCTGTAGACTCGCTTGGTGTTGGACAGATTGTCTGTCTCATTATTCTTGTTAGTTCTGTAGAACTTTGTTCACAGAACATTGTATAGACTTTGTGATTTTCGACGTTGTACTGAGGTTGTGTGTCACATTGACACTCTGAACATCTCAGGTCCTTAGCTATAGCTTCTGACCTAATTTTGTAATTTTTGTATTGTCACAGTCACAGTTTTACCTATGCTGAACATAGATTCAGTATTATGGGAGTTTTGTAACTTTTGTGGAGGATCTGCAGATGGTCCCTACTTAGTGTCGTTATATTATTTCCCAGTTTCTGATTCTGTGTCGCAGTCGCTTGATATTGCATTGCTATTGGGCTTAGCATTCTTTGTTGTTCAAGCAGACTGTTCGAGTTGCCAGTCGGTCAAGAAGTTAGTTTATTTGAGGACTTTGTCAGTCACTTGTTTAAGTCTTATTCGAGTCTTGAGACAGCTAACTACTTAAGAGCACTTACACGCATACACACTTACTTGTACATATTTGTAATATCTTATTAAATGTTAATGTACCTGACCGGTACTTAAGAATTATATATGTGATATGTGCTTTCAGCACAATAATATTGAACTCGAGAGATTGATTTTATTTTGATTGCTGTGATTTAATTTACTTTGATAATATACCTCTAGACAATTTATAGACTTAATAAATTTATTAAATTTTAATTTCTCTAGTTAGTAGCCTACCAGTTGTAATCCTAAAGCACTATTGAACCATACTGAATTTTAATGGATAATTGGACAAGGATACTGACTACTTGTTACGAAAACCCAGTAACAGGCTGGATGCTAGAAGGGCAGTCCTTTCTAGTATTCACTGGAGATCTCTAAGCTTTTAGAATCGCGTTTTTTGTAACAAATGGGGGCCCGTCCGGGATGCTCTTGATCCAAGGTGTTGGAGAAACTGTCCGGGAGGCTCTTGATCCAAGGTGTTGGAGAAATCGTCCAGTTTGACATACTAGTAACTCTATGATCAAACACTTTGAGTACTTTCCTAATCTGAAGACTTTGAGTTTAGTCTTGTACAACATACCAGGTGGCTGTATGTACCTGACTGAGTCTCTTGATCCAAGGAGATGGAAATACTGTTTATGAGCTCTAGCTCTAAGACAACCAACACTAAAATTCCTATTAGGATTATAGTTTCCCATAATCACTCTCTCGTAGTACAATTATTTTTGTGATGTATGCCAAAGTGAAACAGTTAATTGATACTCTGACTTTGTCTGAGTTAAGTACATTAAAACTTCAGACGTGTTAGCGAGTAGCCAAATATCTCGGTGTGACGTATAACAGGAATTACACCGCAGAAACTGTCAGAGCGTTAATTAAAGGTATATTGTTTCCTGGTCAAACAGAGATGTCTGATTATGATTCAGATTCAGAAAGCCTAGTGTCACAATTAGGAAGTATGACTATTTGATGAAGATGAAAGAGCAACTAGAGCAGAAGTGAGCCTAGTGTCGAGCCTAGTGTAGATCCGTTCTCGCTCGCTTCTTCCTTCACTGACACTATAGTACAGAGTATAGCTGTTAGTATGACACAGCCTAATACTAGTACAGTGTATGCTACACCTGTATCTACTTATCCTAGACCAGATCTAGACTCTCTAGGGACGACTGGACGAAGTGTCCGACCTAAGGACCGTCCAGACCATGTTAATATCCCTACTCCTCCATTACCCACTGGTCCTATCTCTCAGGAACATTTTTGAGAGGTTTGAACGCCTCTCTTATGTTGCAGACTGCACAAATAGAGCACAGAGGAAATTGAACGAAGAAGATTTCCAAAGAAAATGTTCGTCTGTTAAGACAACAGACTGATAGATCACAGGACACATTTAATGTGCAGAAAGCTGCATCCATGGTTCCTAAGTTTTTTGAAAGTGACTTAGACACCTATTTTGATGTGTTTGAGAACCAGGCACGTGCTATGAACTGGCCACGTAAGCACTGGGCAACATTGCTGCATACAGCGTTGACGGGAAGAGCTCAAACGTGTTCTGCAGCTTTGCCATTTGCCAAGTACATTAGTTATGACGCTGTCAAACAAACTATTCTAGAGACATATAACTTGTTACCTGTAAGTTATCAAAGAGCATTTCGTACGTTACAACGACGACAAGATCAAACTTGTGTAGAGTTTGCTCGTGAGAAAAAAGTTGCATTTGAGAGGTGGACTAGAGCTGCCAAGTGTAACAACTACGGCAGCCTTGTTCAGTTGTTACTACACGAAGAGTTTAACAACTGTATGTCTGCTGACATACAAGAATATCTGATCGATCATACTACCTCAGATATTCTGAAAACTGCAGCATTAGCAGACAATTACGAAATTTCTCACAAACTTGTACGTATTAAAACACACAGAAACAAGGTAACTAAAAATTGTCCTAGAAGTTGGCAACCTAAATCAGCTGTTCATTGCCGGCCTGATGTACCTGCTACTGTAACTTCTCGTACCTTTACCAGGAAAACTCACAATCCTGAATCTGTCTCTGTGGTTAGACAGAAATCTGATATCGAGAAGAAAAGTAAATGTACCTATTGTAACAGAAAAGGACATGCTATAGAGTATTGCTATAAGTTAGAAAGAGATACGAGAAGCAGTCGTGCGGCTGGCGCCCCCACACAAGTCGTATCCTCTTCCGAGCAACAAAGGCACCAAAATCCTAGCAATACCTCTGAACCTACTGTTTTAGATAATGTTACTCAGATAGATGACTAGCGTCAGAAAGTGTAATCTGACGAAAAGATTCGTTCAGCGATGAGTCCTTACTTTTCGAGAGATAAAGTAGGATTTGACGAATCACATCTGAGATAATTTCTTTCAGAGACACTGGCAGTTATCTCACGTTATTAAGAGAAGATGTACTGCCCATAACTGACGATACCTATTGCAAGATAGATGTATTGTTAGAAGCCTATGGAGGGGCTGTTATAAAAGTGCCTCTGCACAAAGTTTATATTGAAACAAGCTATTATACTGGTTATATTTCAGTGGTATATCCAGTGGTGTATTTCCCTCAGGTCAGTGGACTTGTTGATAGGGAACGATATCCTTCATGCTGATATATGTAAAGAACCACTTGTGATTGATAATAACACTGATGATAATATCCTTGAACTGCAGAGAGAAACCTATTTATTCCTCTCAACGCAATTACTAGAGCTATGTCAAAGATTCAACAACCATCCTTGTCTCCTGTTGAGTTAGTGGATGACAATGATTTGGGGTTGAATATGTTGTTTAGTGACGCTCTGCGCCCAGGATCATTAACACTGACTCCCCCTGGTCATCAACCTAGTCAAGACACAACTGACGTTAAATTTCTAACTCATGATGATTTAATCAAGGATCAGTTTGTTGATCAGTCACTGGAAAGACTGAGAGATATAGTCAGTTACTGAGAGTGAAGCAAAGGATCTCGATAATTGTTACTATTATAGTAACGGTGTACTGATGGAGAAAAATACATGTAAGTTGTCAGCTGATAGTGTTTCCATCACAGTCAAGCATCTAGCAGTGTTACCAGTTACATTTCGTGAACAAGCCATTGATTTTGCTCACAATAGTCCCATAGGAGGACATTTGGGTGTCAAGAAGACACTCGGTAAACTGGCAAAACATTTTACTTGGCCAAAGATGAAGGAAACAGTAGCTGATCATGTGCGACGTTGCCACGTGTGTCAAGTGACAGGCAAGCCAGCGCACACACCTCCACCTACACCTCTCACTATGAGCTCTAGTAGCAAAGTTCAGTTCATCTGGACAAGTGATTGTTCAAACTCGTTCAAAAGGTTGAAGCATCTGCTTTCCTCTGCTCCAGTGTTGAGTCCTAATTTCAATCTTCCCTTCTTTTTACATATAGATGCGAGTGGCTATGCAGTGTGTGCGCTGTGCTGCTCCAACAGTCAACATCCACTGATATCTCCATCCTATATGTACTATTCATCTAAGCTTAAACGACACCAGAAAAATTATGCCACTATTGAGAAAGGGGCTCTAGCTCTTGTGGTGTCCTTGGAACATTTTGACGTGTATTTGGGCACTTCCCCATTTAAAATTAACGTTTTTTTCTGACCACAATCCACTCACTTATATAAACACTATGAAAAGTAAAAATGCTAGGATCATGAGGTGGGCCCTCAGAATCCAACCTTATTCTATTAGTATAAAACACATAAGTGGTCATTGTAATGTAATTGCTGACGCACTGTCTCGTCCTTAATAATTATCAGTTACATTAAATTAACGTAATTTTATGCCCAAATACCTTTTGTTACTTGCTATGTCAAATTCAGTAAAGTAACTTAATCCCTCCAGCCCATATTAACTATATATACTCATGTCATGTCTAATTATTATATTTATATATTCACAGTAATGTTGTGTGAGGAGGAGACAAGCTGAGTGTTGAGTGGGTAGTGTGGTGCGGGTGATGTACTGCGTGACGCAACTCTGTCCTGCCGCAGACCCCCCCCCCTCACTACACACCTTAAGCTGTTTTCATACTCAGATGTTCATACTGCCGTCGCATTCCACACCACTACTTAAGAGTGGAATGCAGTCTCCTCTACTATGATTGAGCCTCAATGTGCCCTCCTTGTCAGCGCTATCCAGTCTCTACACTGATGTATATAACCACGAGTATGCAGATACGATACTGTGTACTGCCCTAGTACTAGGGGCATATCCTAGTGACAGACGCTGTGAAATTATAGAAGTGCTTGGGACGAGAGTGACTAAATAATTTTTATATTATATAATATTGATATGAGTAATCAGAAATAATGTGAAAGACATTAATGCAACTCCTAGTGCGACCCTCTGTCGTGTTGGGGGGGGGGGTTGCAACCCCTGAATGGGTTACAATGATTATTATGTATATATGTAATGTATATTACCTTTTCATATAATTTTATATTGCTTATATTTGCGATAATAGCTAAATCGTAAATATATTGCTTTATATTCTTATTTGACTTATGTTGTTAGGATGTACATAATATGTGCTCAGTTAGTCTTGATTATCAAACTACTGTAATTATCGCTTGTCGCTCGTTATACTGCCGGCTTCTGAGCTGCAGTTGTCCATGTAGCTATCACGTGATCGAGGGGGGGTGTCCTCACCTCTCGTGAAGTTTTCAGTCTGCTGTAGACTCGCTTGGTGGTTGGACAGATTGTCTGTCTCATTATTCTTGTTAGTTCTGTAGAATTTTGTTCACAGGACATTGTAGACTTTGTGATTTTCGACGTTGTACTGAGGTTGTGTGTCACATTGACATTCTGAACATCTCAGGTCCTTAGCTATAGCTTCTGACCTAATTCTGTAATTTTTGTATTGTCACAGTCACAGTTTTACCTATGCTGAACATAGATTCAGTATTATGGGAGTTTTGTAACTTTTGTGGAGGATCTGCAGATGGTCCCTACTTAGTGTCGTTATATTATTTCCCAGTTTCTGATTCTGTGTCGCAGTCGCTTATTTTTCATTGCTAGGGGTTTAGCATTCTTTTTGTTCAGCAGACGTTCATTGTTCGAACCCTTGGGCCGACGGACGGGCTGCGCAGTACCCTGACTTTTTGATTCTGCCCATTTTCCCCCGTGCCCACAATGGCGAAGGTAAACGTAGCGAGTCAACACCGTCTCCTTAAAATTGGGACAGGCTCGTTCAACAATCAAATACCATCACGCTTACCCGAACCCCGGAATCAAATGGTACTAATAAGATTTTTAGGGTCCCCTTTGAAGGGAAAATTCAGGTTTTTTTTCAAATTCAGACAAAATTACTTACGAAAATAGGGTTTTGCCATTTATCAGTTATCAAAACTTAAACCTGGTGTACTGTTGCCTTCCCCGCTCCCCCTTTTTTTACACCGGGATAAAGGTACAAACGTTCCTTTTGAGGGGACGAGAGTGTTTTGGGGAAATGTTTTCCCCTTTATGGACGGTTCATATGGCAACTAGGGGACGTGGCATGAGGTCCTCGGTTGTATCTGGGGGTTTTTCCCCCTAAAAAATGCCCCTCAAGCCCCCTTTTTCCGTCTATGTGGTTATGGAGGCTTTCGTACGCAATGTACGTTACACTCGGGACAAAGCGCGTGCAGGCTTTGTGGGAAAATGCCATAGGGGGCGAAATCCCACAAACGGTAAAACGACGGAAAAAAGGGGGTTTTGATTTTTTCAAGGGAGCACGTTCATATCTGCTGCTACAAAACAACAATTTTGCCTCGTAAATCATGGATGAGGAGATAAGGGGGGTTTGAAGCCCCGCCGATTTTACCCCTCCCTTGCGGGGGAGGACGTGGGGGGATCGGCACACAGAAAGATCATTCATACTCAGTGACGGGGACAATCAAACAAAAGTTCGAATTTTTTATTGGAGTTTCCACATCTGAGGGCTTCACGGGTTTTAGGGGAGTAAGTGTAAAAGGAAAAGGGGGGCATCCCCGGGCAATTGTGAACATCGGGTTTTGTGTCGTGGAATTTCATAGAACAACATTTTCTGAAGAGAGATGGTACGGGCCGCAGTTTCGTAAAGATGGCGGGTGATTTTCGACTCAAGATTTTTTGACCCCAGACAAGGGTCGGGAACAAAGCATGGCGATGTGACCGTAGAAAAGGCAAATCTACATGTGTTCAGCATGTAAAGGAGAACGACCAGGGGGGGGGGGGGGAAAAAGTGAGAACACAAAAGGGGAACCAAGAAGCAAGGTACCCAAAGGTAAACCTCCATAAACTTTTCAAGTGTATTACTTTAAATATAAAGGGTTACGGTCTGGAAAAACGTAATTTTTTGGGGGTTTTTTTAAAAAATTAAGTACCCAAAGTTTTTCTTACAAGAACACAATTATAAATTTAGGTAATTGCGTTTTCCTGAAAATTTTTTGTAATGGGCTGTTCTAAAAAACTGAAAGGGGGTGTAGCAGTTTAGTTAAAGAGGCTACCCCGTTTCTTTGCAAACATATGAGGTGGAGAGGAGGGGGGTTTTTTTGGGTTGATGGGGTTGGGGGGGGTACGGGGGGCCCTTTTCCGGGGGGTGAAAGGACGGGGGAAGGTGACTCGGTAAAAATGCGTTTTTTTTGGGGCGTTTTGGGTCCCCATTTAAATCACTGCCAGTCGTCACGTTTTATTGGGGTGTTTGGGAATTGGACGATGTCGCAAGGATGTCAAAAACCGAGAAGAGTTTTTTTTTTTTCAGGATATTTAGGGGACCTTTTGGGGAGTGTTAATGTTACATTTGGGGGGGGGGAGAGGTGGGTGGGGTCAGCATACGTTCGTTAAAGGGAAAAAGGGCAAGCGGGTTTGCATATACGTTTCTAGAGGGTCACGCAGGATGACTGTCAAATTGGAGCTTTTCTTCCAAGGTGTTAGGGGGAAAAGTTGACGGGTAGGATTACCGGGGCGTTACAGAGGTTTCTGGAATTGAAGTGGATTAATGCACAAAAGGGGTGTGAGGGAAGTTTTGTGAGTGCTTGGAGAGGTGGGGGGCTGAATGGCAGGAGGGAATTAATAGTCGAATGGGGGATACGGTGGGAAAGGGAAGGTGAGAATTTTTTTATCAGCAGCAAGGAAAAGAAACAAGAAAAAGCAGTAGGGCCTGAACTATCTTGAAAATCAACTGCAAGCATTTTATACAAAGGGTGGGGGAGTGTATCCGGGGTTGAAATTAAAAATTTAAAACGCTTTTTAAGACTTTCACAATCGATTTTTGATGCGGCGGGGATAGAAAGTGGAATTGTAGGTTTTATGGGGACCGTTTTTCGGCTTTTGTTTTGCAGAGCAGGCGACCCGAAGGCGACAGAATAATGGATTAAGGTTCAGGAGTCATTGGAAACTTTAGTGGGGGCGGGTCCTTCGTCAACGGGGGCCCTATAAAATCCTTTGTAACGCATGGAATGAATTGCAAAAAAAAATGCTGGGATTCTAAGGGGCCTGGGAAAGGGGTGAATATTATGTTGTAAATCTAATACAGGGACAGGTTGGTTTTGAAGGGACCTAAAAGTGAAGAAGAGTTTGGGTTAGCGGGAGGTATGAGGTAGGAAGTCCCCGGGGATTGACGGAACCCCTTTGATTTTTAAAAGGGAAAATTTGGGATTGTATTCGCGTTTTTTTGGGGGATATTTTAATCCATGAAAAAGTGGCTTTATGGACAGAAACAAAGAACAGGGGGTTTTTTCTAGTCCCAAAAAAAAATTGGG
This sequence comes from Cherax quadricarinatus, assembly GCF_026875155.1. Classification (NCBI taxonomy): domain Eukaryota; kingdom Metazoa; phylum Arthropoda; class Malacostraca; order Decapoda; family Parastacidae; genus Cherax; species Cherax quadricarinatus. The sequence goes on along the minus strand of NC_069490.1, from coordinate 20,460,059 downwards.
AAATTTATAACATAATTATAGGAAATTTCATTTAATGTTGGCGACTATAAAATTTTTGCAAATTTTTAGGAAATAGGATAAAAGGGGTTTTTGGAGAGATTTCGGGACGAGGGACAATATGTGGGGCCAGCATCTATTGTGTGGGAAAAGGGAAATTTTTCCGGGTTTCATTGGGAAAGCGGAGGGGTAAAAAGGGGGGAAAATTAGCTTTAGTTTGGGCACCTCTAGTTTTGCTTAAAGGGAGATGCATTATGGAAGTTTATCATTGGAAAGGGTTTGGGAAAGGAAATTGTTAGTTGGGCACAGTTTTGTACAGCAGCACGTTTAGGGGCAGGTAAACGTAGGGGGGAAAATTTTGTTAGGAGCATAGGGGTTACGGCAGGGTTCCTATATCCAAATTTTTTTTTCGTTGATTCAGGACCCGTTTTTAGAGCCGTGAGGGGGATTGTACACGGGGATGACAAGAAAGGTTGGGGGGGGGGGTACAACAGGAATAATGGTTACTGGACGACACTAGGGTTTTTTTTTTATTCGTGACCAAGGTTTTAGAAAGTGACGAATTGGTGGAATGTTTCGGGAAAAAACCCGGAGAGGGTTTAAAAGGGAAAAATCAATGCTTATGGTGGGGGGATTGTGCGGGGTGATTAGCCAAAGGGGGAAGGCTGGCCTTTAGAAAATCAAATTAAGGGTGTGGATTGGCAAGGAAACATACGGGATGCAGAAGGAAAATTCAAAGTAGGCTGTAGAGAGGGTTTTGGTCGTTAACAGGTTTGAGGGAAGGGAGCTTGTCTAAACCCACCGCAATTGTGTGAATTGATTTTGTTCATAAGTTGGGGCATGGGCATGAAATTATCCGTTACATCCTTGATGAAAAGCGTATTTTTAACGCTGAAATTAGATATATTTGGGGTTCAGGTTTGTTTGGGGTTAACGAGGATGGGTTCCTCCCGGGTTTGGCCGGGTGGCCTGGGCTAATAATCTGCAAAATAGGATGTTACATTATTCAAGCATAGCACTTGAGAGAGGGAAATGGCTGGCACGGGTTTGCCCTGGATAAAAGGGGATTTGGGGTACTTGGTTGACCGGAAAGGATGAAAAGAATTGAGGACATTTAAAGGATTTAATTTTATGAAAAGACCCGCAAAAACAAAAAATTGGCAAATTGGCACGGAAAGGGGGCAGGGAGGTAGGGGCTAATTTTGAGGGAATAAAATCCAATGTATGCTTTGGAAGGACATATGGGGTCTTTAAAAAACATTAAGGTTACGAGCCAAGTCAGGAGAAAATTTTTTAAATTTTACATAATATAGCCGTCCGGGAAGTTTTAGCGAAAAGGCCATCAGAGGGGGGCTTGTTGTGTTGTGGAGACCGATACGGTTTTCATGCATTTTATTTCTTAAGAGATTGGAACGCTAAGGTTTTTGGGGTTTGGTAAGGTGTTAAGAATGGTGGGTGGGGGGGGTTTAGTGTCTTAAGAGCTTTAAGTTTAATGGGGGGGGGGTCGAAACACCGTACAAATGCAATCGGATATTTAAAGGAGGGTTTTTGTATATACTCAGGGTAATAGGCATTTACTGTGAGGGAGGGACAGAGCACTGGAGCGATTTTTTTATGGTACACAACAGAGTAAAAAATTTAACGGAAAATAGATGGTTTTCTTTTTTTCAAAGGATATTGCAGATTCAGGTCGGGTTTTAGGGATTTAAATACCTTAAAAGGTACACGGGGTGGTTTCTTGAATAGTTGAGTGAAGGTGGAAAACGATGGTATGGGGGGGTTTTTAATGAAATAAATGATGGGTAATCGTTAGTTTGGATGATGTTTTATCAAACAAATAAATACATTTCTTGAAACTAATTTTTGTTCTTAAATTGACGGATTAAAAGAGGGGTCTCTTTGAAGCAACTCATGAACGCATAAAAGGGTTATGTAAAACACCTTGTGCAACTATATATAAAGTTTTTCATTTATATTTTCCTTGTAAACAGCCCTGTGGGGATACCCGGGAACGTTCTGCTTGGGACTCCTGGGATATATGTTTTGGAATGTGATCAATATGAGGGTAACAATTTTTTATTATGTTACATAATCCTTTATGTGGTGTTTATATGTGATAAGAATGTGGTGTTGTATTTGCATAATGTTACTTTTTGGGAATTCAATTTTCCATGCTATTAAGTGAACCCTTTGGTAATGTACTGAATATTTTTGTATCTTTGCAGTAGTCAAATAAATTTTTCTACCAGTTTTTATTACATATCTTTTGTTTTGGGTATTTTGTTATAATGCACTTTTTTTTATGTATTAGTCTTTTCAAAGGTTTTTATTGCATAAAATCAAAAACTAAGGCATATTATTGATGAATATTTCCTTTTTTATAATGAATAAGAGGGTTTTAATTAAGGAACGAAGAATTTGTAAAAATTTTTGTGTTACCTAGGATAGGGAAAAAAAATAGGGGACTGCAATATTTATAACCGTTCAAATTATATATTTTCAATTTTTAAAAAATTTTCATTAATCAATGATATTTTAACCTATGATTATTAATGTATTTTATATTTTTTAAAATTTTAAAAAAAAAAAAAAAAAGTTTAAGGCTTTTAAATTTTTGTTAAAGTTAACGTTTTGTAAGCTTTTTTAAAAATTTCACATGATGGTTTAGGGGAAAACTAGTTGGCTTAGGTAAAATCGGGTAGTGCGCAGCATACTTTTAAGGGTATTATGTTCATGTATTATGTTTTGTATACCTTTTAATGAAGGGGGATTTTTATATTTAATATGTTTTTATATGACTTTTTTTAAAAAAAATAAAAAAAAAAAAAAAAAAAATTCCAACCCTCTCCGTTACCTCTAAACATGGGATAGCTGTTACCGCCTCCTATGCTTTTTTTATGCCGCAAAACCACCTTTTACGGCTTGTCGCCCCAAACACCTCTTTCCCCCCTGCCCGCATCCTTACAGCTTGAACGTTTCATTTTTCAACACCCTCAACCCCCCTTATTTCAGCTATTTCACCATAGGAAAATTATCCCACCCACCCCCCCCCCATAGCAACCCTAACCTACCTCTAAATAGTTAGCCATCCATATTTTAAATTATTAAAACTTTTCCTCTCTCACATTAATTTTAAAAACCTTTTTCCTTTTTAACACATCCCACCCTGTCACAATGTATCCACTCCCCGTTTTTTCCCACTAAGCCCCTCCAAGGACTAAAACTCCTCCAACCCCTCCTCATCACCTAAACACTTTTATTTTAATTTCCAAAACTTCTATATAGTCCGCGAGCGTCCCCACCCCAACCTCCACCACCACGCCCTAGATCTGACATTTTTAGCCTCAACGTACGAAAATTTCACATCCAACCCCCAGAAAGGTAACCCCGTCCCATCTCGCAGCATATCCACTCCTAACAACGTATAAACAGTCTCCCAAAAAAAGGAAATAAAAAAATTTAACACCCTTTTAAACCCTAAGAGCCACGACATATTCCAGCCCCTCTTGGGTCCACATCACCACCCTGATTTTCAACTATTCCAACCCCACAACTATCGCCACCCGGAGTGCACTTAAGAAAAAAACAAGATCCTCACACACAAAATCATTCTTTTTTTTCCCTTTATGTTATTTTCTCCGCGCATACACACTCACAAAAGACACACCTTACCCATCCCCACCCACCACAAACCAACCCCTCCCCCCCCCTCCTCCCTGCTTCTCTGCAAAAAAAAAAGGGCTCGTCTCCCCTTTTTAAAATTCCCCCACCACCTTTTAGACGGGAGATGCAGGGTAACTACCGAAAACCTCCAACCCCAAAACCCACCCCTTTAAAATTAACTCCTGCAGGGAAAACAACTCCACTCAATTTATTCGGAAATTACAAACCAATCTCCTTCATTTACAGCTACACCCAAGGGGCCCATTAAAAATTTCCACCCCTGCTTCCCTCATCACTCTTACAACCCAGAGCTTTAATTTAATTTTCACCTTCGATGCTCTCTTTTTCCCCTTTCCCCCCTTCCGGGGCCTCCTATCATGGCTACCACCACCTACACACACCCACACTTCACCTCACCGTTTCCCCGCCTTTGTCAGGCGTAAGAACGTCACAAATCTGATGTAGCCGCCCCCTTTTTCCCTGACGTCAGTACACAGATGTTGCCTCCGATGACCCCACCCCACCTGAGAAGGTTTTTAAAGATTCAACGACGACTCCAAAACCCCCATCATCCCAAATTACATACCCGACTTTCTGGGAACGACACTCTCCGGGCACCACCTCAGAGTAACGCCCCCCTCCGGGTGACAAATCTTCAAAACCTCCCCAATTCCCCCTCAATCTCAAGAACCCCTTTTGTAATTGCGCCCTCCTTATCCCCCAGAGACGACACCGATCAGGGAGCGGGGGGGGGGACCCAACCACCGGGCCCTCCGTTTGCCCGATCACTATCTCGTCCCCAATACACCACGCCCTCCATCCGATGTTTGTTTCCCCACCTGCAAAGTTTGAAGCAGGGGCGCGCGTCCACCCAGTCCACACACGTCTTCGCTTTCACAGGTCCCGCTAGTGATCATACCACCACATACGGCATGTACGCGTTGTCCTGGGACATTTACCATTCCGCTCCTGAAAAACTTTTAATACACAAGGATGGTATTGGTTGCCTCAAAGTCATTTTGAGGGTTTAAAGAACCCCTGGAAAACCCGCATAGGCACCCCCCCCCACGTACCATGTTTGAGCAATTATTAATTATAAAAAAAAAGAAGCGCCAAGCCACAAGGGGATACAAAATGGGCATAAGCACCGTTCCATACATCTCAAAAAATTTCCTTTATCCGCCCGTCCCCTCAAAGGGAACGTTGCGTAACTTGATCCACGTATAATGCCGTGAAACACAAACATTTTTACACTACACTGTGGACCTAAGACTTACGTCCGAAACCTGTGACTAACGATTTTAACCTACAAAAGCATTTGACGAAAATTTTTTGGCCTCCATTAATCTACACCAACAAATCACTTCTTGATCCATATGTCTCTCGGATGATCTTTTGGGAATAAACTGCGCAGAACTAGGGTTATCGTTCCTTTAAGTAGTTCAATGCCTAGAATTTATCCGGGGCCCCAGATAACCGCCATCTTAAAATCACAGTGCACCTATGTTTTAGCGAGGCGTGCAGCACCACTTTACACCCCGCACCAGGGAACGACAAAGGGCTCGCCTACAAAAACAGAGGGGTCAGAGCACAACCCACTCTACTGTGGTCAGCAGCGAATGTCAAGTTATCAAAAAAAAGTTAATAAACGACACACAAAGGTTATCACAAAAGTAGAGTCTTTTTTTATTTTTCAAATCCCGAAAAGAAAACAAATAGGTGAGGGAAAATAGCGGCGTGGGGTTAAAGGTTGTTCCAACCAGGGAAACCTTTTGGGGGGGGGTATCGCGCACCCCCCCCCCCCTTGCGGCTGGGGCAAACATTCTTGGGGGCTATTTTTTCAAATTTCTACTGGAATATTGACTTACCTTGGGGTTTTTAAATTGGAGATCACTTTACCTCCACCTTCTCCTAACAGGTAAGGTGAACCAAATATAGTTTTTTCCTTTTTTTGTTGCTGGGTTTCCAGTAAAATTTTGGATTTATCATTCTTTTTCCCTTTTAAAAGTTAATTATTATGACCATGGGGAACCATTTTTTTTTTATTACCACTCTGTTCCGGCGTGGTCACCAGGGTAAACCCAGATAAAGGGGCAAGACATTTGTTAATTTGCTTATAACAAATATTAGACTACTACCGCCCTTGTTTATTCTGCTTTTGGGGGCCCAACCAAGTGAGAGGAGATTCCCCCAAAAACCGGACATCACCACCCCCCAGGAAACCTTCACTTTAATTAAAAGGGGGGGGGGCCCCCGTTTTTATGTGCCTTTTTTTCCAAGAAGAGGTTTGGAATGAAGGTTGTCCAGAGCAATTGGTATTAATTGTTGGCTGGGTAAACACTAAGGATAATGCAGTACCATTCATTGACAACTGGGACAACTTCTATGGCCGAAATGACATGTATGCCAGGGATGGGGTTCACTTATCCAGGGCAGGTGTGGGTTTTTCTTGCTAACTCAGTTGAGGGGTTGTTAGGACTTTAAACTAGGATTAGTTAGAGGTATGGTTTTTGAAATGATTAATAATGAATATGGATATATTGACTTATGCTGATATTAAGAATCTAATAGTAACTGTCATGGAGTAACTCTGGGTAATGATAATTTCAGAAATTGTGTAAAAACAAAGATGAATAGGAAAAATGTGCAGAAGAAAAAACATATGATGGTATTTTATGCTAACAGTCGAAGTGCAAGAAATAAAATTAATGAACTACGTTTGGTAGCATGTGCTGGGAACTTTGATATCATTGCATTAACTGAAACGTGGTATGATTTAAAGAGTCGGGATATGACTGCTGAGTGTAATATTCAGGGATTAAGTTATTCAATGTGGATAGATGTAATGGGAAGGGGGGAGGAGTTGCATTGTATGTTCGAGAAAATATTAATTGTTGCATAAAAAAAGGTATAAAAATAGATGGAGCAGTAACAGAGTCTGTTTGGGTAGAGTTCGTGGAGGGTCAAGAAAAACTAATTCTAGTGTAATATACCGACCTCCAGGCTTGGATCACGATAGAGGGAGACTTCTTTGGGACGAAATTGTTAGGGCTTCTGGACACAATAACGTAGTCATAGTAGGGATTTTAACTTAAGCCAAATTGACTGGAATTCTTTGACAGGTAATCTAGAGTCCAGTGACTTCATGGAAACAGTTCAGGACTGTTTTCTGAAACAGAGTGAAAACTGAACCAACCAGGGGTAATAAATTTGCTAGACCTAGTCTTGTCAAATAAGGAAAACACCGTGAATAATCTGGAGATCACTGAAGAGCTTGGCGCAAGTGATCACAAATCCATCACCTTTAGCTTTAAATTTGGGGAATGCAAGAATAATGATAATACAGTAAAAATCCCCGATTTTCGTTCTGCCGATTATAATGGACTTAGGGAACACTGTCTAATCTTGATTGGGGTTATCTAGCTAATGATTTTATTGACGATAATCATACTTATGAATATAAAAGGGAAATCTGCTTTTATGTTTGTTTTCTTAATAATGTACACAGTGCCCAGGTATATACATTCCCCAGAGAGAAATTGGGTCTAATTATAACAAACCCAAATGGTTAACGGGAGGCTAAAGCATCTATTAGGGGAGAAAAGGGGAATTATAGGCGCATCAGAAGAGGAGAGGTTAACCTTACTGACCAATATGTTCAGCTTAAAAGAGAAGTAAAAAAGGCGATTAGAAAGGCTAAACGTGACTATGAAATTAGAGTTGCTAATGAATCAAAGACTAATCCAAAGGGGGTTTCTTTCAAGTGTATAGGACGAAGGTGAAGGAAAAGTAGGACCTCTGAAATCTGGGAATGGCCCACTGACAGATAATGAACTGGAAATGTGTTTCCTTTTTTAATGACTATTTTTTGTCAGTTTTTACACAGGAAGATGTAAATAGATTCCAGTAATTAACAATTATTTAGTTCCTGATGAATTTAAGTTAAAATAATATTACTGTCACGAGGACATGGGTTTTTAAACAGATAGACAAACTGAAACAAAATAAGTCCCCGGGACCCGATGAGTTGTTTTCAGGGTACTTAAGGAATGCAAGATGGAGCTTTTGTCAGCCATTAACGGGGTGTATTCAATGCGTCCATCCTTACCAGTGTTGTGCCAGAGATGGAAATGGCTAAGTGGGTTCCTATATTCAAATCAGGGGATAAGTCCCTACTCCTTCAAATTACCGTCCAATAAGCCTGACATCTATAGTGGGCAAGTTTTTTAGAATCAATTATGGCTGACATTAAACAGAAGTCCCCCTTGAAGAGCATAACTTGATAAATGAATCTCAGCATGGATTCACGAGAGGTCGTTCCTGCCTGACAAACTTACTGGCGTTCTTCAATAGAACATTTGAGGCAGTTGACGTGATAAGGAATATGAATTGTTTATTTGGATTTTAGTTTAAAACCTTCGACAGAGTACCTCACAAGAGACTCTTAAGAAAAGCGGCAGCTCATGTATAGGAGGTAAAGTTCTAGCATGGATTGAGGCATGGCTTACCAAAAAAAGCAGAGAGTTTTCCATTAATGGAGTGAAATCTGAATGGGGATTAGTCACTAGTGGCGTTCCACAAGATCAGTTTTAGGGCCCTCTCTTGTTCATAATTTACATTAATGACCTTGATGAAGGGATTACTAGTGACATGAGTAAGTTTGCTGATGATACAAAGATAGTCCGTAAATTTCACTCTGAGGAGGATATCAATGAACTCCAGGACGATTTGAACAAATTTAAATGTCTTGGTCTAGAAATGGCAGATGAGTTTAATGTGGATAAGTGTAAGGTACTTGCCCTTGGAAATGAAAATAACCCTCGAAGCTAATAATCTAGGTGAAGTAGAGCTTGGTCATACAGAATGTGAAAAAGACTTGGGAGTCAGGGTAAGCAGAAATCTAAAGCCAAGACAGCAGTGCCTCAGTGTGCCAACAAGGCCAACAGAATTACTTGGATTTATCTCAAGAAGTATAAGTAACGAAGTCCAAAAGTTATTTTACAGCTCTATACATCACTAGTGAGGCCTCATTTAGATTATGCTGCTTTATTTGGTCCCCTTACTACAGATGGACATAGACTCATTAGAGAACATACAGAGAAGAAGACTAAAATGATTTCTGTGTAAGGAACCTCCCGTATGAAGATAGACTTAAAGCCTTAAATCTCCACTCTCTGGAGAGGCGTAAATGAGGGGAGATATCATTGAAGTGTATAAGTGGATGACGGGCATAAACAAGGGGGGACATTAATAAAGTACTGAGGGTGTCGAACCAGGTAAGAACCAGGAATAAGGGATTTAGGTTGGATAAATTTAGTTTTAAAGAAAGGACATAGGTAAGTACTGGTTTCTAACAGAGTTGTAGTTTGCGGGAACAGTCTTCCCAGTGGGGTGATAGAGGCTAGGACCTTGGGTAGCTTTAAGAAGAGACTGGACAAATATATGAGTGGGAGGGGCTGGGTTTGATTGGTGTTGGGGGGTGCAGGAGTTGTTTCCTGAGTAGCTTTAGGTAGAGGTCGTTTTGATAAGGACCTGCCTCGTATGGGCCAGTAGGCCTTCTGCAGTGTTCCCTACATTCTTATGTTCTTATGTTCTTATAAGAACAAAGAACGAAGGAACACTGCAGAAGGCCTACTGGCCCATGCGAGGCAGGTCCAAGTCTCCTACCGGCTTAAGCCAATGCACCCAACCTAGTCAGGTCAGGTCACATTGACTTAAGGGAGGAACACGGCAACCGACCTGGTAGCACAAGTTATCAGGTCCAACTCACACCCGCCCACATCCACTCGTGTATTTATCCAACCTATTTTTAAAGCTACACAACGTTCTGGCCTCTATAACGGTACTTGGGAGTTTGTTCCACTCATCCACAACTCTATTACCAAACCAGTACTTTCCTATACCTTCCTGAATCTGAATTTTTCCAACTTAAAACCATTGCTGCGAGTCCTGTCTAAACTAGATATTTTCAGCACACTATTTACATCCCCTTTATTTATTCCTGTCTTCCATTTATACACCTCAATCATATCCCCCCTAATTCTAAAGTCCTTTCTAGAGAGTGCAGTTTCAGGGGCCCCTTTTCTATCCTCATAGGGAAGGTTTCTGATAAAATGGGATCAACTTTGTCATCCTCCTTTGTACATTTTCCAGAGAATTTATATCCATTCTGTAATACGGTGACCAAAAAATGTGCAGCATAATCTAAATGAGGCCTAACCAAGGATGTATAGAGTTGAAGAAAAACCTGAGGACTCCTATTGTTTATGCTTCTTGATATGAAGCCAAGGGTTCTATTAGCTTTATGCGAACACTTATGCACTGTTGTCTTGGTTTCAGATTACTGCTAACCAGAACTCCTAAATCTTTTTTGCAATCCGTAATATTAAGATCTACATTATTTTGTTTATATGTGGCATGGTTATTATCCTGTCCAACATTTAGAACTTTGCATTTGCCTATATTAAACTGCATCTGCCACTTCTCCGACCACTGCATCAGTCTATTCAAATCTTCCTGGATGCTCGAATGTCCTCGTCAGAATGAATTCGACGGCCTATTTTGGTGTCATCGGCAAACTTGCCGAGTCGCTCTTTATGCCCTCATCTATGTCGTTTATGTAATTGTGAACAGCAGGGGGCCCCAACACTGACCCCTGTGGAACACCGCTCGTGACGCTTTCCCCACTCTGATTTCTCCCATTTATGAAAAACTCTCTGCTGCCTATTTGTCAACCATGCCTCTATCCAGGAAAAAATTTCTCCTCCTATTCCATGTGCTTTAATTTTCCTCAACAGCCCTCTGATGTGGGACCCTGTCAAAAGCCTTACTGAAGTCCATATACACAATATCATTTTCATTACCATGATCTACCTCCCCCAATACCTTAGTAAAAAAAATTTAATAAATTCGTAAGGCAGGAACGCCCCTTTGTAAAACCATGCTGAATCGTTGTTTAAATTTATGCTTTTCAAGGGGGCTACGAACTGCCTCGGCAATTATTGATTCCATAAAAATTTTTCCCCCTATGGAGGTTAGGCTTATTGGTCTATAGTTCGAAGCTAAGGACCTGTCACCTGTTTTTGAAAATAGTATCACATTTGCCATTTTCCACTTATCTGGCACCATGCCAGTTTGTAGTGATATGTTGAAAAAATTAACCCAAGGTGTGCTAAGCTCCCTTTACATTCCTTTAGAACCCTTGCATACAGTTCATCAGGGCCTGGGGATTTGTTTTGGTTTTAATTTATCTATTTGCCTAAGGACCATGTCACTTTTGACCCTAACGTGCACAGTTTTATTATCGTCCTGTTTTAACCCTAATTTATCATTACTGGAATATCGCTGGTATCCTCCTGTGTAAAAACTGAGAGGAAGTATGTGTTAAAAATTTTTACACATTTCCTTATCACTGTCAGTGACTGACCCGAGGAACTTTTGAGTGGGCCTATTTTTGTCCCTGATTTTTACTTCTGTATACCTGAAAGAATCCTTTTGGGTTAGTCTTCGATTCTCTTGCAACTTTAACCTCATAATCTCTTTTTGCTTTTCTAATTCCCTTTTTTATTTCTCTCTTTAACTGAATATATCGATTTCTTAATTGCCCCTCTCCTCTTTTGATTTGCCTATATATGCCTCTCTTTGACCAATCAGATATTTTAATCTATTGTTCATCATTTAGGATAATTTTTGTTTGATCTGATTTCCCTATTTGGAACATAATTTGACTGAGCAGCTAGAACTATGCCCTGGAAAGCATCATTTTGGGCAACCATAAACCACCTACCTGACCCTTAGTCAGGTCATTCCAGTTCAGCCCACCTAATAATTTTTCAGTCCTATGAAATCAGCCAAGCGAAAGTCGGGGACGGAGACTTGATTGCCATTATAGGGAATTCCATGATATATTAAAACTGAGTGATTTGTGACACTTTCCCCAAGCTCATCATTAACCTCAAGATTATTAATTAGTTTTTTCCCTACTGGCAAGAACCAAGTCAAGGAGGTTATTTCCCCTAGTTGGCTCGTCACAAACTGTTTTAAAAAACAATCCTGATCGTATCAAGAAAGTCACCTGACTCTAAATTTCCTGTCAAATTGCTCCAGTCAATCTGTCTATAGTTAAAAATCCCCCATTAACACAACATTTTCGTATGTAGATGCCTTACGAATTTCGTCCCATAGAAGTTTACTGCACTCCCTATCAAGATTTGGGCCCTGTAAATCACACCCAAAATTAGTTTTCTCGGCCCTCGAGAAGCTGTAAAACCCAAAAAGATTCAGTGGCTGACGCTTTCTAATTTAATATCTTGTCTAACACAACAATTTAAATTGTCTCTGACATACATCGCTACTCCACCACCTTTCCTGTTGACCCTGTCAGTGTGGAATAATTTATAGCCTTGTATGTGACATTCAGAGGGCATCTCTCTATCTTTCAGATTGAGCCAGGTCTCTGTTATAGCAATAATATCTATGTTTCCTGCACTTGCAATTAATCTTAGCTCATCTATCTTATTTCTTACACTCCTGCTATTAGTATAGTAAACCTTAAGGGAGCTAGTCCCTTGCTGCCCTTTGTTTGCTGACCTGATCTATTGTCTTTATTTATAACTTCATGCTGAATGCCTTTTATACATTTACTGTTTCCAACCCAAGTGTTGCAACCTGCTTGTTTCCCACACACACCCATACCTCTATCTTCCATCAGTTTAAAATCAGAAGATCTGTCCAGGGCCTTACCTACTCCTGCCCAACTACAAGAACCAATGGCCACTTTTTTTATATTTAAATTTAAAGTAAAATCCTCAAAACTCATTATTCTTATTTTTCCTAGTCGTTCCTTTATTTATTTTTCCATTAGGTTTTTTGTTCAGATGGAAGGCGTTCTACTGACAAATAGAACTAAATAATTAAGAAAACTTAATTTCACTTAACCTTAGGGGAAACTAATTTATTTTATTAATAGTATCTAGGGCAGACAAGTCAGTCACCTTGAAGTACATTACTCGATTTAAACTATAATAACAGAAAAAACCCAACATAATTGTTTATGACCAGAAAAGTCTTTCACAAAAACCCAAACCCTTCATTAATAAAAATTGTATTTTAAAACTTACAAAACCCTACCTCAAGGAACTTTTGTCTTCCAACACAATACTAAAACTTTAATTTTTTAAAGGCTGATCACTAAATACTTATTCTTTTATTACACAGAAAAGAAACAATTGCACCACACAGTTTTAAAAGATAAGTTGTTTCTCTGGTCATCAATACCCAAAAAAATAGTTGGGATTTTTTTTTTTTTTTTTTTTTATTCGCCGGGTATTTTCCCGGGCCCCCAGGTCTTTTCCAAGTATGGTGCCCCGGGCCCTTGGCTCCCTTTCTGGGGAAAATTTCGTTGGGTTTATATAGAAATTTGGGAAAATGGAAAGTACTCAGCCCTTTCACTTAAGAATTGCCCCTTTAAAAAGTAGGAGTCACTCGCCGCCCAGTCAAGGCCCCCAACCCCAGTGCTTGATGTATCTTGTCACGGTTTCCCAACCCCGGGTTTTGTGTATCGTTGTTCACGGGCCCCCAAACACCATGCCCTACGTATCGTTGTTCACGGGCCCACCAAACCCCAGTCCCCCAGTATTATTTTTCACAAGCCTCCAACACCAGTGCCTATGTTTCATTGTTCCCCGCCCCCAAACACCACAGCCCTATGTATCATTTTTCACAGGCCCTCCAACACCAGTGCCCTATTATCATTTCCTCGGGCAATAAAACTCCAGTGCCTTATGTATCTTGTTCCCAGGTTCCAACATCGTACCCTTGTAATCATTGTTCACAGGCCCACCAACACTAGTGCACTATGTATCATTTTTTCACAGGCACCAACACCAGTCATATGTATATTGTTCACAGGCCACCAACACCAGTGCACTATGTTCATTTTTCACAGCCACCAACACGTCCAATATTCCACAAAATGTTCTATATACTTTTCATAAATAAGAATGTTTAAAAGTTATCAAATAAGACGTTTTCCAGAGAGAATAAAATGCTTAATATAGAAAAAAGTTTTTCCGAGAATGTTCCGAAAATAATCAAGTCTCTCCTTGATACACAAAAATATTTAAATATAAAACATTTTTAGCGGGTTTTCTTTACGTTTATATTCAATTATAAATTATCTCACCTCATTTAAAAACTTGACTTTTATGTTTCAAGATTTTTTTTTCACAAAATTGCTTAAAAAATCAAACTGGCAATTTTCAGTCCCATTCAATGAAAAAAAAATATTTCCCCCATCACAAAAAATTTTTTGGTTATTACACTGGAATAAGGAATTTTTAAATTTTGGAAAGTGAAATCTCACAGGTCAAAGTTAGCGTCAAAATTGTAAAAAAAACCACCAGGGGAAAAAGTTTGAAGACGATGGGGAGAGACATTGGAGTAAAGGATCAAATTCCAAATTTTATGTATTTCAAAAATTTTTTCATTTTTATTTTACTAATTAAACTTATGGATGGTCATCACATTAAAATGATTCATTAAAGTTTCTGGCGATCAGAAAAATTTTTTTAGTTATTAAATGTAAATATTTTAATTTTTTTTCAAAAAAATTAAAAAAATCGAGATTTTTTAAGTCATAAGGGGGGGACGTTTGAGCCGATCAAACAGTAATTCTCCAGTTATGGTAGTTTATAATGTTTCGAATTTTCTTTAAACTTTGTTAATATTTATTAACCCCCCTCCCCCCCTCCACAAAAAAATTTTAAACGTGAACTTTAAAGGGGTCAGTTTGGCCCCAGACTTAAACACTAAAGGGACGGTTACAAAAGGACACAGGGAATGATTTTTTTTACTTTTTTTTTCAGCAATAAAACCACAAACGGGGCTTTTTTAAAAATAAAGGACGCCGTTGAAAGACAGAAACAGAAAAGGGAAAATTTCCCTTTAAAGCAAGACAGATGGTTTCAGTAACCCCCTTCTGCCTTGCCGAGAATATGTCTACTTTATTATCATATTACTATAATCGGGGGAGCGCTAAACCCGTAGGTTTACAGCGCAGTGGGGGGGAGGGAAAGGGTATTCAGGCTCTTTCAAGAACCGGGCACAGACCCAATTCCCTAGATCAAGAGACCCACCAGCGTCAAGGAACCCCCCTTAGGGGTATTACCGAACTAAGGCAAAAAACCCGTAAGGGTATACCTTGTCCTCCTCTTGTTGAGTCTTGAAACAATTCATTGTTCGTGGGAGCACGAATGGAAAATCTGAGTAAAAGGACTTGCTCTCCGTGTGGCTGTTCCATTAAATTTACATATACAATGATCAATCTACACCAACATCCTGAATTTCACTCTGTGTCTGTGACTGAGAGGAGCTTTTATTTTGTTAAAAGATGGAGAAGGTTACTGGTAATAACTCCCCACGGTGGGGTCTGTGACCAGGCCTCGCCCGGTCTCGTCTCTGACCAGGCCTCGTGTTTGCCAGAATGAAGGCAGTTGTTTAAACAGTTGGACAGTGACGTCGTGCACTTGTTTATCCCCCATTAATCTGGCTCTAGTAACCCTACACAAGTTTTTATAGGCTTCTCGCAGTGGACGAAAAACAAAAATTTGGGAAATTTAAAAAACAAACTGAAAACACTTAAAAATCCCTTCTGAGGATGCAAATAAGGGAACATAGAAGGGTTATCTTGTGACCCTACCACTAACACTATCTTGTACTTCCCTAAAACCTTTTTGCAAACACTAAATTTCTTGACACCCCCCTTTAAACCCACCCCTGCAACACTATATTTTGTGACATCCTAAAACACTGCAACTATATCTGTGACATCCTACACATGCAACACTAATCTTTACATCCTAACATGAAACACTATTTTGTGACATCCGCACACTGAAACACTATTTGTGACACCCACACTGCAACACTGTATCTTGTGAATCCTACACACTGAAAACACTGTATCTTGCGACATCCTACAAACTGCACATTCCTAACACTAACACTATCTTGGACACTACACCGCAAACTATAAAAACTGTTTGATTTATCCACATATAAATAACACTTTGGTTTACTTTCCAACTATATCACTCACTGTATCACTAACATTTAAACAAAATATTACGCACTCTACACACATTTTCGGTCACTACCTCACAAAACGCAAACTGACACAGTCGCTGACACGTAAGGGGGAGGCAAGCACTGAACCAGCTCTCTCAGAACACTGTTCACCTGTCAAGTGTTTTGTCATATTTCTGTAAGGGGCTGTCGTGGTCAAAACAAATTTTGGAATTATTTGAAATTTTTATTTATTAACAGCTCATTTTTTTATTTATATTACGAAACTTAATCTAAATAACTTTAGCTAAATACGAAATTTTTCAATGACCAAAATATTAAAAAACGTTTTCACGACGATTACTAATGAGTACACCCACCCTGCTGTTAGCCTTGTGGGTTAGCCTTCTTTTTTTATTAAAAAATAATAATAATCACTACCCGTGACGTCAACTCCAAGTGTTTTTACCTAACTTCTGGGCAGTGTTTTTAAACCCGGTCATATGTCTATAAAAAAAGGGTTTAAAACTTAGAGGTTGTATTTCCTCCCAAGAAAATACATCCTGAGTTTTTTCCCCCTTTTGTGATTGAAATTTTTTGTGTGTTTGTGAACACTTACCAAACAGCCTTTATGACCCCTGTAGTTGAAAGCAATTCATGTAATTGATCGGCGATCATGACCCGAACCAGCTTTTTCAGAGTCACTTAACAGTTATGGAAAATTTAAAATCGCCCTGTTGGCGATTGACAGATCAAATAGGGTTAAAGGGAAATCACAGGTAAGGGCCCCCTAAGGCCCCAGAAGGAAGTGGGGTAGGGGCAGAATTGGTGGGGGGAAAAGGAAATAATAAAGAAAAAGAAAAAATGTCCGGGGTAAACCCAACCGCAAGGATTTTAAGGCATAAATTTGGGGTAAAAATAAATCTTTTGCTTTTCTGCTCTGTCTCGCATTCTATCTGTATCAACGCAAGAAAGTCACGCAAATCGGGCTAAAGGGAGGAGGAAGGTGGCTCCCAAAAGACACCAGGGGAAGCCCCTCCACCGTACTGCACAGAGAAAGCCTCTCCCCACAAAGGCAGTTAAAGAGAGGTGGGGAAAATAAAAAATAAATAGGCAAAAATGGGAATCTGTTGCAAAGAAAGGAAGATTGCTGGGGAAAAATTTAAATGTATCGAGGAGGGGAACAGTTCGTAAAGGCTCGAAAAGATTTAAAGACTGTGAGGGCATCTGACGATTCGTCAGATAAAAAAGTTCTGTGTTCGTGGTATGTCCAAGTCGTCAACGCCCGATTCTGGATACGTTGGGGCTTCAGGCGTTAGCCTTAGTGGTTAAGGCAAAAAGGGGGTGTAAGTGATGAGAGGCCCGATAAGTGCTGTGTAAAGTGAAGCTTGGTGGGGAGGACCTGCACTCTCAGTTTATTAGTGAGAGAGTTCAATCCCCCGGGAACAGCTGTTTTTGGAAGTGATGTGTGGTCTAAAGTCACCCCGGGGTCAAGGATAACTCCAAGTATACTGTAAAAAGTTTATGATATGAGTTTCGTAAAGGACAGGTTTTAAAATTTTTCCCCCCCTTTTTTTTTGTCTTTATTTTTGTTTTTTTTTACCCAAAAACCCCGGGGTTCCCATCGGTTCTTTTTTTAAGGAAAAGTGTTGCCTTGTTGAATGTGTTTTTTACATAAAGGGGGGGGGAATGGTTTTAATTATGGCAGGAGTTCTTGGGTAAAGAATTAGGTGGGGGGCCGAACTTTTGGGAAGGCTAATAAGAGTGAGGTTTTTTTGTTTAAAAAATATGGGGGTCAAAGGAAACGCATAAAATTTTATAATTTAGGAAAACAAAGGAGGGGGGACTTGGGCCCCGAAGTGAAATTTTCAGGGGGTTTTCTTTTGAACTTTTCCTATTTCCCAAACCTTTTTGGAATTTTTCTAATATTTTTTGGGTTTTTTTAAAGGAAAATCCCAAGATTTTTCAGGGTTTGGCCTTTTTTTGGGTTTTTAAATCTTTTTTGGAAAGGGTTTAAAAGCCGCTTTGTAAGGGGGGCATCCATGCCCGGGGAAGTCGGGGATGCTTTCAAGGTTAAGTTCGAAAACAGTAAAGGCCAAAAACACCAGGGGTTTCTTGGGGGGGGATTAAAGGGGGTAATTTTTTGTTGAAAGGGAAGGTTAAGGGTGGGGAAAAAGGGAATTTGAATAAAGGGGTGGGAGTGGGGGAAAAGCATGGGGATCCGGTAATAGTGACCACCAATTTTGTTAGGGTCGAGACCCCGTTTGGGCCCCAGAGCACAGGTTTTTCTTGGACAAAGTTAAAAGAAATTTTTCCCCCTTTCGTTGGTAAAATTTTAGAGAAAGAAAATTTAAATTTTATCTGGGGTTTAAATTTTACCCCCTTTTTTTCTGTGTCCATTCGGAAATTTTTTCGGTTATTAAAACCTAATTGTTTTGGTTTTCAGTTTTGACCCCTTTTGCCCCGGTTTTCAGACCGTTTCCCCCTTTCCTGGCTTCCCCCCAGCTTAAAATACCCTTTTAAACCTTTATTTCTTATTTTTTCTGTTTGCCAGGGTTTTTCCAAAATTCTCTCTCCTATGGGGAGAAATTTTTCTTAACATTCCCCTTTATCCAACGATTTTTTTCCAGCCCCCATTGGCCTTTTTGGTTTTGTGTCTTTCTGGGGAACTCTTTTTCACCCCGGCTTTTCCGAGTATTTTGTTTGGGGGTAACCCGTCTTCCTTTCCCCCCTGTCTTCAGTTTGTAGCGGGGGTTTTCTAACCTTTCTATTTTAAATTTCCCCTTAGGCTCTTTTTGGGCCCGCTTGGGTTTAAACCCCCTTTTCACTTTCTCAAAAAATTTTTTAGTTTTTCCATTGGGGGGTTTCCAAAAAAAGTGCCCGCCCGGGCTCCCCTTGGGCCCCCCGACCGGGCCCCCCTGGATACCCCTTAAAGCCTACTGTGGTCCCCAGGTATTCTCATTTGCGCCCTTCCCGGGGTTTTCTGTGTTCCTCTGCTTCTGTATAAACTTTTAGGCTTTCGAAAGGTTCCTTGCTCCGTGGTCCCCCCTCCCCCAATTTTTTACTTGTTTTCCGTTAAAATCTAGAGGTTTTTCGGATTTTTTCCTTTCCCGCCGTCGGTTCTTTTAAACTTTTTTTCATGGTCCGCGTGTAATTCCTCATATTAGGGGGAATTTGCAAAAGGGAAAACTCGAAGGCCCACCCCTACAGGTCCTTATAAAAGAATTTCCTGTCCCAGAAAAAAACCCCTACCCCTGACACCAATCAAACCCAGCCCCTCCCACTCATATATTTGTCCAGTCTCTTCTTAAAGCTACCCAAGGTCCTAGCCTCTATCACCCCACTGGGAAGACTGTTCCACGCATCTACAACTCTGTTAGAAAACCAGTACTTACCTATGTCCTTTCTAAATCTAAATTTATCCAACTTAAATCCATTATTCCTGGTTCTTACCTGGTTCGACACCCTCAGTACTTTATTAATGTCTCCCTTGTTTATGCCCGTCATCCACTTATACACTTCAATGATATCTCCCCTCATTCTACGCCTCTCCAGAGAGTGGAGATTTAAGGCTTTAAGTCTATCTTCATACGGGAGGTTCCTTACACAGTAAATCATTTTAGTCATTCTTCTCTGTATGTTCTCTAATGAGTCTATGTCCATCCTGTAGTAAGGGGACCAAAACTGAGCAGCATAATCTAAATGAGGCCTCACTAGTGATGTATAGAGCTGTAAAATAACTTTTGGACTTTTGTTACTTTATACTTCTTGAGATAAATCCAAGTAATCTGTTGGCCTTGTTGCGCACACTAAGGCACTGCTGTCTTGGCTTTAGATTTCTGCTTACCATGACTCCCAAGTCTTTTCACATTCTGTATGACCAAGCTCTACTTCACCTAGATTATAGCTTCGAGGGTTATTTTCATTACCAAGGCAAGTACCTTACACTTATCCACATTAAACTTCATCTGCCATTTTTCAGACCAAGACTTAATTTGTTCAAATTGTCCTGGAGTTCACTGATATCCTCCTCAGAGTGAATTATACGGCCTATCTTTGTATCATCAGCAAACTTACTCATGTCACTAGTAATCCCTTCATCAAGGTCATTAATGTAAATTATGAACAGGAGAGGACCTAAAACTGATCCTTGTGGAACGCCACTAGTGACTAATCCCCATCCATTCAGATTTCACTCCATTAATTGTAACTCTCTGCTTTCTATTGGTAAGCCATGCCTCAATCCATGCTAGAAACTTTACCTCCTATACCATGAGCTGCCACTTTTCTTAAGAGTCTCTTGTAAGGTACTCTGTCGAAGGCTTTACTAAAATCAAAATAAACAATATCATATTCCTTATCACTGTCAACTGCCTCAAATGTTCTATTGAAGAACGTCAGCAAGTTTGTCAGGCAGGAACGACCTCTCGTGAATCCATGCGAGATTCATTTATCAAGTTATGCTCCCCAAGGTGACTTCTGATAATGTCAGCTATAATTGATTCTGGTTTAAAAGGACACTAAGCAAACACTATAACATATTATTAGAAAACGTTTCCCTGGGGTTTATTC
>NC_069490.1:20395886-20439264 GCF_026875155.1 Cherax quadricarinatus | reverse complement strand
CAAACCAAAAACGCCCGGGGGTTAAAAAGGCCCGGGGAACAAGAAGAAATTTTAAATAAAAAGCCCCCTCCCAAAAAAACCTTTCCAAATTTTCTCTGACGAAAAGCATTATGGTTAGAGAAATGGGAAAACGCGAACTAAAACTAATTGCATTATAGTCAAGGGAAAGAACTTGGAAAAAAAATTTTAAAGGGGAATTATAAAAACCCGTTATAAATATGTTTTTTTGAGTTAAAAACTAATCCATTTGGGTTTTTGGCCCCAGTTTCTCCAGCAGCTGGGGAAATTCATTAGGGTGGTCTGGAATGCGGGAAAAACAAAAAAAAATTTAAAGGGGGACAAATTTTTGCAAAGGTTTATTTTGCAAATGTCAAAAAAAGGGAAAAACGGGTAAAAGTAGGCACGTGGTTTTTTTATTTTTCTTTTGAATGTAAAAGATTATTTTATAAAGGGAAAATCAAGGCAAAAAAGATCAACCAGGTTGAGGGGATATGTGGGTCAGGGGGATCCCGTAGAAACAGCCTGGTGGCCACTGACCTGAATTTCCCTTCTGAAATCCATCCATAAAAAATTTTCCCCAAAACCTTTTAATTTTTTTGCTACCCAATCATAGCTTTTGTAACCTTTTCTCATTTTCCGGGCTGATTTTTCCACCCCAATGTATACAAACAACCCCTACTTTGTACTACACCTCACTCAAACCCTTTTATAAACACGTTTCCTGCATTGTTTGAAAAACGGTTTTAATAACCCTCCGGGAGAGCAAAACCTTTGCCACAATAAAATGTCACTTTATTGAATTTTTTCCCTTTTGCTTAAAAAGCAACACCCCGGTTCTCCGGGCAAGCCACCAACATTTTGGCCCAGGGCCCCGGGCCCTTAAGGGGGTAAAAAAACCCCTCGAAACTCATAAAAGGTAAAGGGTGCTGCCTTCAAGGCTCGGTAGTCTTTTCAGGGAATTTTTTCTTCCCCAAAGGCGAAGAGATATACTAGAAAGGGGATCTATGTGGGAAAAATAAAAATATCATAAAGGGGGAATCCACTGGGGAAAAACAACAAACCCTTTTCAAGTTTAATTTAAAAAAAACCGAGTCAACAGTGGGCCACAGAAAACAGTGCGATCAAAAAGGGACAAAAGTTTTTCATTACTCTGGTATGGGAAATTTTAAAAAAATTAAAAATGTGGCGAGCGTGAAAGTTTTGGGAAACCTGGCGGGGTCGAAGATTTTTTACAGGTTATTGTGTGTGATGTTTAAAAAAATTTTTTTTAAAAAAAAGCCTATGCAACAAACTCAAAAAAAAAAAAAAAAAGGGGGTTGGGGAAAAAGGGGAAAAACTTACATTCCAAGGAAAAATTTTTAAAAACCCCAGCGAATATGAAAAAATTAAAAAAAAATTTAAAAAAAAACCCCGGGGGGTTTGGGGTTTTAAATTTTTAAAGCACCCGGGTTTTCCCCAAAAAAAAAGACAAACCAAAAAAACCCAAAAAGGGAAAACCCCCCCTTTTTTTTAAAAAAAAATTTTTTTTTAAAAAGGGGGGGGGAATTTTGGCCCCCCTTTTTCCCCCCTTTTTTTTTTTTTTCCCCCCCCCTTTTAAAAAACCCCCCCCCCCCCAAAACCCCCCCCCCCCCCTTTTTAAACTCCCCAAAAAATTAACCCCCCCCCCTTTTTTTTCCCACCCCCCCAAAAACCCCCCCCTTTTTTTTAAAAAACCCCCAAACCCCCAAATTTTTTCCCCCCCCCCCCCCCCAAAATTTAAAACCCCCTTTTTTATACAAACCCCCCATGAAAATTTCCCCCCCCCCTTTTCCCCCCCCCCCCAAAAAAAAAAACAAAACCCCCCCCAAAAAAAACCCCCCCCCCCACAAAACCCCCCCCCCCCCACACCACCCCCCCCCCAAACCCCCCCCCCCCCAAAAAAACCCCCCCCCCTTCCCCCCCCCCCAAAAAAAAATTTTTTAAAAAAAAAAAACCCCAAATTTTAAAAACCCCCCCCCAAAAAAAAAAAAAACCCCAAAAAATTCCCCTTTTTTAAAAAAAAACCCCCCCCAAAAAAAAAAAAAAAACCCCCAAAAAAAAAAAAAAAAAAAAACACAATTTTTTACCCCCCAATAATTCTTCACACAAACACTCCTTCACCCACACACTCCCCAAACACTCCCCCACACACTCCCCCACACACTCCCCCACACACCCCCCAACACCCCCAAACCATTTCCCCCCCCCACTCCCCACACACTCCCCCACACACCCATACACCCCTCACACACCACCACTCCCCACACACCCAACACTCCTCAACCCCTACACCCCTCCACACCCATACCCCCCCTCACACACCCCAACACTCCTCACACCCCCCAAACACTCCCCACACCCACAAAACTCCTCAAAACCCTCACAAACCCCCCCTCACTCCCCTCCACACCCCCCTCACATTTCCCTCCCCCAACCCTCCCCTCACACACCCCCAACCCCGCCCCCCACACCCCCCCAACACACCCCTCACCACCCCCCCCACACACCCTCACACCCCCTCCCCCCACCCCACAAGAGTCCTGTCCTTAAAGGCTTTAAAGGGTCTTAATGGGAAAACTGTTGTCCCCGGTGGACTGGGGGGGTGGAGGGGGGAAGAAAGAGGTGGTGAGGGTGATGGTGGTGAAGGGGGATAAAAGGAAGAGGACGAGAGGTTGTGGTGGTGAAGGGGACCAAAAAGAAATAGAAAGGGGAGCATATCGATAGCAAAGAAAATTCTGGATTTTTCGAAAAAAATAGTTACTTGGATGAGAAAGAGGAAGGTATTATGGAGAGGGGTTAGAGACGAGAGAGGATGGGGAGGGGGGGTAGGAGATGGGAAGAAAATGTGGGGGGAAGAGGAGGGGGGGCCAAGAAAAAAAATTGTGAGGGGAAAAGGGAGGGAAAGGGACGAAAGGGAAAAGAGAGAAAGGATAAAAAGGTAATTTAAAAAGGGCAGATTTGGACAGTTTTCCCCAGTGGAAATGGAAAATAACGGGGTTTTTTAACGACAAATTATTATACTTAATATGAAGGAACCAAAACATAAAACCCACCCAGTGATAAAACACTGTTTAAAAACCATCATAGAACCACCCCAGAATACAACACGGTAAACCACTCATAAACCACCAGTATAAACAATGGTAAACGACTCATAGAACCAGCCCACAATACAACAGGGTAAAACCACTCAAGAACCACCCAGTAATACTACTGTAAACCACTCATAAACCAGACCAGTGTAAATACTGGTAGAACCCTCAAGAACCACCCCTTTGTATCCCTTTTTGATCCCTTTGAAGAATTTCGAGATATATCTACTCTGAGCCACAGGGCCCAGGCTCTTTGGTGTTGCCGGGTCAGCCAGACTGTTGCTTGGGGGCCCGCTCCCCCCCACATATCTCCACCTGGTTACGGGCACCTTGAAGATCTTGTCTATTTTCCTCTTCAAGGTTCAACCTTGTTCCAGATGTTTTGAATCTTCGGTGGGGTTTTGAAAAGTCTGGCCCCCATGTTGTACAGTGTTCCCTTATTCCCCCCACCGCACCCGGCCCCTCACTGGGTTTTTTTAAAACCACTTCCCAATCTCTCCTCCAGTATGTTTTTGGGAGTGTCAGATTTGGGGCCAAACCCTCGATACCTTCCAAGTAAAATTTTATCATGTACCCTTCTCCTCCGCTCCCTTGAGTACATGTTCAAGACTTTAGGGGGTTCCCATGTTTAGGTGCTTTACTGGGTCATGTGAGCCGTAAACATCCTGTATTTGTTCCAGTCCCATATTTCTCTGCCCCGAAAGGGGGGCAGCACGAGCATATTTAGTGAGGGAGCACTGCATTTAAAGGTGCCCATCGGCATTTTTCCCCTTTTTTGAAAGTTCTCAAACCCCCCGTCATTTTCCCGGCTTGTGATCTTGCTTTTTTGGTCTTTTAAAAAAAAGGTCGGGTACATAAATTTTTCCTATCTTTTACGTGTTCCTTTCGTTCGTTTTGGGGACCCCCTTGAGTTTTGGATTATGTGCTCCTTTTGAGTTCTTCTTCTTTCCAAACCTAAGCAGCTGGAACTTATCACCAGTGAACGTCATTTGTTTTTTCCAATGCCCACTTGAAAAAACCCCGTTTGTCTTCCTGACTTTTTTTAGTGTCCTCTACCGTAAGCTCTCATGCTTATTTTATGTAATCTGCAAATGATACAAAGTGTCCGGGGTTTTTGTTTTTGCTATAAGGGTGAGGAACCCGCAGAGGGGGCCCGGGCGTCCTTTGGGGGACTGAGCTTTTGACCTCACTGATGCTGGATCTTGCCCTGTTCACTACTACTTTTTGGTGTGTGTGTCAGGAAACCGAAAATCCATCTGCCTACCTTCCCC
The DNA here is from genome assembly GCF_026875155.1 of Cherax quadricarinatus. Classification (NCBI taxonomy): domain Eukaryota; kingdom Metazoa; phylum Arthropoda; class Malacostraca; order Decapoda; family Parastacidae; genus Cherax; species Cherax quadricarinatus. The sequence goes on along the minus strand of NC_069490.1, from coordinate 20,434,883 downwards.
GTAATGCCCATGGCCTTCATTTTGTGCGCTATCACTCCATGATCGCATTTGTCAAACGCCTTTGCAAATTCTGTGTAAATCACATCTGCGTTTTTGGTCGTCTTCCAGTGCCTCCGTAATTCTGTCATAATGGTTCAGCAGCTGTGACAGACATGATCGTCCTGCTCTAAAACCATGCTGGTTCGGGTTATTTTGGGTTGTGCTGCTCAATGAAATTTGTAACCTGTCGTCTCATCACTCTTTCGAAGATTTTTATGATGTGAGAGGTTAGGACTACTGGTCTGGAATTTTTAGCTAGTGCTCTACTACCTCCCTTGTGCAAAGGGAGCTATGTCTGCGCTCTTTAAGGCCCCCGGGTATTTCACCTAGATCTAAGCTCTTTCTCCAAAGAATACTGGGGGCTCGTGGCTAGTGGTACTTTGCACTCTTTATAAATAGAGCATTCCATGAATCTGGTCCAGGTGCTGAGTGAGTGGGCATGTTTTCCATTTCTTTTTCGAAATCTATGGGATTTGTACTAATGTCAGTTTGTTGGTCTGCGCGGCTTTCTTCTGGAGTGAAAAATATTTCAGCATTTTCTACCTTGCTGTCATTTAGTGGGTTGCTGAACACCGACTCATACTGTTCTTTTAGGATTTCAGTCATTTCCTGTTCATCGTCAGTATATGAGTCTACTCTCAGTAGTGGTCCAGTTCTACAGGTAGTTCTTAGCTTGGATTTTGCGTAGGAATAGAAATATTTTGGATTTCTTGCAATGTCCTGGATGGCCTTTTGTTCCCTTTGTACTTCTGTTAGGTATGACATCCTAAGTTTTTGCTCTAATTCAGTGATCTCTCTGTTAAGTATATCTTTCCTCTGTTGTAGCATATTTGTGTAATAATAAACAAACACCTGGGAAAAAAGGTAGAACCACTCATAGAACCAGCCCAGTAATACAACACTGGTAGAACCACTCATAGAACCAGCCTAATGATACAACACTGGTAGAACCTCTCATAGAACCAGCCCAGTGATACAACACTGATAGAACTACTCGTAGAACCAGCCCAGTGATACACAGTGGTAGAACCTCTAATAGAACCATCCCAGTGATACAATGATGGAACCACTCGTAGAACCAGCCCAGTGGTGTACACTGGTAGAGCCATTCATAGAATCAGCCCAGTGATACAGTGGTGGAACCCCTCGTTGAACCAGCCCATTGATACAACACTGATAGAACCACTCGTAGAATCAAAGCAGTGATACAACGCTGGTAGAACCATCCAGTGATACAATGGTGGAACCACTCGTAGAACCAGCCCAGTGATACAACGCTGGTAGAACCACTCGTCGAACCAGCCCAGTGATGCACACTGGTAGAACCTCTCATAGAATCAGCCCATGAGAAAACACTGGTCGAACCTCTCATAGAACCTGTTCAGTGATACAACACTGATAGAACCAGCCCAGTGATACAACACTGATAGAACCACTCGTAGAACCATCCAGTGATACAATGGTGGAACCACTCGTAGAACCAGCCCAGTGATACAACGCTGGTAGAACCACTCGTAGAACCATCCCAGTGATGCACACTTGTAGAACGTCTCAGAACCTCCCCTGTGATCCAGCCCAGTGGTAGACTGAGAGAACTCAACCTGACGACACTGGAGAACAGGAGGGATAGGGGAAGACATGATAACAACGTATAAAATACCGAGATGAATTGATAAAGTGAAGGACAGAATGTTTCAGTGATGGGTCACAGGAACAAGAGGACACCAGTGGAAAACTCAGATGAATCAGAGGGATGTTAAGAAGCATTTCTTCAGCCTTAGAGTTGTCAAGAAGTGAAACAATCAGGAGTGAAGTAGTAGAAGGCAGGATCCATACGAAGCTTTAAGAAGAGGTACGATAAGACTCTTGGAGCAGGTAGAGAGTGGATATAGTAGCGACCAGTGAAAAGGCGGGACCAGGAACTATAAATCGACCCTTAACCACTTATAGGCGAGTTGACAATCAAAGGATCTCATAGAAGCAACACAGACTGTCATAGAACAAGAAGGGCCTTTGAAATATGACCTGCCGTTTATAGAACATTGTACGATAAATGGAGCGAAATCCAGGAAAATGACACTGGATTATGAGAATCAACACAAGACATGCCAGTGATGGTTCAGCTTAAATCATTAGTGCTCCCACTGTTTGAATATTCTGTGCTCAGTGCTTAGGAAAGGATTAGCTTTTAGATTTTGCCACCGAAGTGGCTAGTTTATTGTGCATCACATATCCATCCTGTGGAGGGTAGCGCAAGAGCATATGGATACACAAAAGGCCTAGGAACTAGGCCCCAAAAGGGTTAACAGGAATACATCTGGATTTACATTTACAGTTCACTTATTCATTACAAGCAAATTTAGGAAATTTGCTTGTAATAAATTTAGGAAATTTGCTTAATATATATCGGGATCTTATTTTCGTTAATAAGATATCTTGACATGTCACATAGGTTATTATAGTGTCTTTATATTCTTGGCCAGGAGAGACAGCAGAACTGAAAGTGTAAACAAAATCGTTTTGGGCCAGACGGCTGCACAAAAAGGCCCTGGAAGGGTTACCAGGAGTAAGTCTGGAAATTTTTATCTACTGACACGAGGAAGAGAGAGAGTTGATGATTATCATAACGACGTACCGGAATGAGTTGTGGGAGGAAGTGGACAAATTCAGTGAAGAGCAGGGGGACCGTGGAAACAATAAGAGAACACTGTGTCAACATCAGTGGTCCAAGACTAGTCGACCTGCTACCGGTAGATATCTGTAATATTGGCAGAACAAGTGAAGGAGTTTTTATGAGGAAACTGGACCAGTACCTGCGAGAATTTTTTGATTATCCAGACATTGATGTCCAGCAGTAGCCTGGTAGACTAGGTAATACGATCGTAACAATTAAAAATATATCACGTAAATAAGACATAGTGTGGGTTGTGGATTTATATCACGAAGACGTTTCGCCACTGATGGATGAAACGCCAGGTGCACTCTCCCCATATTTCACTCTTCAATATTAATTCCAAGCATCATCCATAACTGTGTATGGGTGGGTTAATTGGATTTAAAGCCTGTCGGCTACATGAAAGTCTTTGAAAGGCTCCTTGTTCCCTTCACCAGTCAGGAATACTCTCATACACCGAGAGACATACACAGCGAGGTGACTCACGAAATCGTAATGCCACGATTGCAAACAAGCCATACCACGGGTGGGGTTTGAACCCGCGACGGTCTGGAGTTTTGTGACTCTGATCGCAGGTTAAAACCCCACCCGTGGTATGGCTTGTTTCACAGCGAGGTGTGTGTATCCTGTGCGTATGTCCAGTGTTTGTTACGCCAGTCTACAGGGTAACTACCATTGTTATCTTCTGAAATATACACACGAGAGAGAGATCTCATTAAAGTCTCGGTTACCTGAAGATTATCCCCCTCCATCCCTCCCCATACACAGAACACTGCTTAGGTTGTCTACCTGGTGTCTATCCTGTTGGTTCCTTGGACCGTCTACCTTGTTGATGGTTCCTTGGACCGTCTACCTTGTTGATGGTTCCTTGGACCGTCTACCTTGTTGATGGTTCCTTGGACCGTCTACCTTGTTGATGGTTCCTTGACCGTCTACCTTGTTGATGGTTCCTTGGACCGTCTACCTTGTTGATGGTTCCTTTGACCGTCTACCTTGTTGATGGTTCCTTTGACCGTCTACCTTGTTGATGGTTCCTTGGACCGTCTACCTTGTTGATGGTTCCTTGGACCGTCTACCTTGTTGATGGTTCCTTGACCGTCTACCTTGTTGATGGTTCCTTGACCTTACCTTTTGAGGTTCTTGGACCGTTACCTTGGTGGTTCCTTGGCCGTCTACCTTTTTGATGGTTCCTTGGGCCGTTACCCTTTTTGATGGAAATTTTTTTAAACCCGGGGCCCCCCCTTTTTTTTAAAAACCCCCCCCTTTTTTCCCCTTGGGGGGGTTTTTTTTTTTTTGGGCCGGAAAATTTTTTTTTTTCCCCTTTTTTTTTTGGGGGCCCCCTTCCCCGGGAAAAAACCCCAAAACCCCCGGGTTTTTAAAAAAATTTAAAGGGGGGGGGGCCCCCGGGTTTTTTTTGGGGGCCCCCTTTTTTTCCCCCCCTTTGGTTTTTTCCCGGGGGGTTTTTTGGGGGTTTTTATTTTTAAAATTTTTTTTTTAAACCCCCTTTTTTTGGGCCCCCCCCCCAAAAAATTTTTTGGGAAAATTTTTTCCCCTAAAAAAACCCCGGGGTTTTTTTTTTCCTTTTTTTTTTTTTTTGGGGGTTTTTTGGGGCCCCCCTTTTTTTTTTTGGGGGGGCCCCCCCTTTTTTTGGGGCCCCCCTTTTTTTTTTTTTCCCCCTTTTTGGGGTTTTTTTCCCCCTTTTTGGGGGTTTTTTCCCCCCCCCCTTTTTTTTTTTTTTTCCCCCCCATTTGGGGTTTTTTTTTTTTTTTTGGGGGGCCCCTTTTTGGGGTTTTTTTCCCCTTTTTTTTTAAAACCCCCCTTTTTTTTTTTTTCCCCCCCTTTTTTTTGAGGGTTTTCCCCCCCTTTTTTTCCTTGGACCGACTACCTTTTAAGGTTCCGGGGGCCCCCCTTTTGGGGTTTTTTTGGGCCCCTTTTGGGTTTCCCGGGGGTTCCCTTTTTTTTTTCCCCCCCCTTTTTTTTTCCCTTCCCCCCCTTTTTTTTGGAGGGTTCCTTGGCCCCCCCTTTTGGGGTTTTTTTTTTTTGTTTTTGGCCCCTTTTTTTTCCTTGGACCGTCAAACCTTTTAAGGTTCCTTGGCCCGCCCTTTTTGGGGGGTTTTTGGACCGCCCTTTTTGGGTTTTTTTCCCCCTTTTTTTTAAAAGGGGGTTACCTTTTTTTTGGGTTTTTTCCCCTTTTTTTAGGGCCCTTAATTTTTTTTTTTGGGGGGGGGGGGGGTTTTTTTTTTCCCGCCCGGGGTTTTTTTTCCCGGGGCCCCCCTTTTTCCCCCCCCCCCCGGGCCCTTTTTGGGTTTTTTCCTTTGGTTTTTTTTCCTTGTTGATTTTTTTTTTTTGGGGGATTTTAGGTTTGTTTTTTTTTGGGGGGGGGGCCCCTTTTCCGGTTTTTTTAAAAAAAAAAACCCCCCCCAAAAAATTTTTTTTTTAAAAAAAAATTTTTTTTTCCCTTTTTTTTTGGGTTTTTTAAAATTTCCCCCCCCCTTTTTTAAAAAACCTTTTCCCCCCTTTTAAACCCTTCCCCCCTTATTTAAAAAAAATTTTTGGGGCCCCCCCTTTTGGTTTTAAACCCAAATTTTTTGGGTTTTTTTTTTTTTAAATTTTGTTTAAACTTGGGGGCCCCCCCCAAACCCCCCCCCCAAAAAAACCCCCGAAACCCCCCCCCCCCCCTTTTTTCCCCTTTTTTTCCCCCGGGGGGGTTTTGGAAAAGGGTTTTTTTTTTTTGGGGGGGGGGGAAAAAAAAGGTTAAAAAAAAAAAAAAAAAATTTTTTCAAAAAACAAAAAAAAAAAAAAAACCCCCCAAAAAAAAAAAATTTTTTAATTTAAAAAAAAAATGGGGTTTTTAAAAATTTAAAAAAAAATTTTGGGGGGGAAAAAAAACCCCCAAAAAAACGGTTTTCCCTTAAAAAAAAAAACCCGGTTTTTTGGGAAAAAAGGGGAAAAAAAAACCCAAAAAAAATTTTTTTTCCCGGGGGGGCCCGGGGAAAAAATAAAAATTTTTAATTTTAAAAAAAAATTTTAAAAACCAAAAAAAACCCTCCCCCCCCCAAAAAAAGGGCCCCCCCCCCCAAAAAAAAAAGGGGGGGGGAAAAAAAAAAACCCCCCGGAAAAAAAAAAAAAAAAAAAAAACCCCTTTTTTAAAAAAAAAAATTAAAAAAAAAAAAAAAAATTTTCCATACAAAAAAAACCAAAAGCGGAAAAAAAAAAAAGGGGGAAAAAAACACAAAAAAAAAAAAAAAAATTTTTTTTTTTAAAAATTAAAAGGGGGGGAAAAGGAATTTTAAAGGGGGGGGGTTTTTTGGGGTTTTTAAAAAAAGGGAAAAAAAAAAAAAAAAAAAAGGGGGAAAAAAAAAAAAGGGGGAAAAAAAAAAAAAAATTTTTTTTTTTTTTAAAAAAAAAAAAAAAGGGGGGGGAAAATTTTTACGGGGTTTAAAAAAAAAAGGGAAAAAAAAAGGGGGGGAAAAAAGGGGGGTTTAAAAAAAGGGGGGCCCCCCCCCAAAAAAAACCCCCAAAAAAAAAAAAAAAAAAACCCCCCCCCCCCCCCCCCTTTTAAACCCCCCAAAAACCCACAAAAAAAAAAAAAAACCCCCCCAAAAAACCCAAAAAAAAAAAAATTTTAAAAAAAAACCCCCCCCCCTCAAAAAAAAACCCCAAAAAACCCCCCAAAAAAAAAAACCCCCCCCCCCAAAAACCCCCCCAAAAAAAAAAAACCCCCCAAAAAAAAACCCACAAAAAAAAAAAAACCCCCCCCAAAAAAAAAAAAAAACCCCAAAAAAACCCCCCCCAAAAAAAAAAAAAAAAAAAAACCCCCCCAAAAACAAAACCCCCCCAAAAAAAAAAAAAAACCCCAAAAAAAAAAAACCCCCCCCCAAAAACCCCCCCAAACCCCCCCCAACCCCAACACACACACACACCCACAAAAAACCCCCAACCCCCCCCCCCCCCCAAAAACCACACACAAAACCCACACACACCCCCCCCCCCCCAAAAAACCACAAACACACCCCAACCCCAACCCACACACAAACCCCACACCCCCCCACAAACACACCCCCCACACACCCCACACCACACCCCCACACCCCCCCCCCACACCCCCACACACCCCCCACACCCACCCCCCCCCCACCCCCCCAAAACCCCACCCCCCCCACCCCCCCCCCCCCCACCAAAACCCCACCCCCCCCCCACCCCCCCCCCCCCCCCCCCCCCCCCCCCCCAAAAAAACCCCCCCCCAAAAAACCCCCCCCACCCACACCCCCCCCCCCCACCCCCCCCCCCCCCAAACCCCCCCCCCCCCCCCCCCACCCCCACCCCCCCCCCCCCCCCCCCCCCCCCCCCCCCCCCCCCCCCCCCCCCCCAAAAACCCCCCCAACCCCCAACCCCCCCCCCCCCCCCCAAAAAAACCCCCAAAAAACCCAAAAAAAAAAACCCCCCCAAAAAAAAAAAAAAAAAAACCCCCCAAAAACCCCCCCCAAAAAAAAAACCCCCTTTTTTTGGGGGGGGTTTTTTTTGGGGCCCCCTTTTTTTTTTTTAAAATTTTAAGGGGGTGGGGGGTTTTTGGGGGGGGGGAAAATTTTTTAAACCCCCCCCGGGGGGGGGGGCCCCACTGGTTTTTTCCCGGGGCCCCCCCCGGGGGGGGGGGGCCCCCCCTTTGGGGGGGCCCCCCCTTTTTTTGGGGGGCCCCCCCTTTTTTTTGGGGGAAATTTTTTTTTGGGGTTTTCCCTGGGGGGGGGCCCCCGGGGGGTTTTTGGGGGCCCCCCGGGGGGTTTTGGGGGCCCCCTTTTGCCCCCGGGGCCCCCTTTTTTTCCCGGGGGGGCCCCCGGTTTTCCGGGGGGCCCCCTTTTTTTGGGGGGGGCCCCCTTTTTTTGGGGGCCCCTCCCCCTTTTTTTAAGGGGCCCCCCCCGGTTTTTTCCAAGATTTCCCCCTTTTTTCCCCCCTGCCACTTTTTATCTAAAATTTTTTTTAAATTTGTTTTCTAAAATTGTCTAAAGGGGTGGGTTCAGTTGCTTCATGCTCACCTAGGCTGATTGCTGAAAAAAAAAAAACTGAAAAAATACAAGGGCACAATAAACCCTGGCTGGAACAATACAAAAAATAAAACCCCGGGGTTTGGGGAGGGAAAATTTAAAGAGTTTTTTGGTCCGACTTGGGGCATTAACTAGTCCAAGTCAGACCGAACTTTGTCAAAGTTCCTTTTCTTTCGTGTTTGTTTTTTTTGTGAATTTAAACATATTTTTTTAAAATTTTGTTTTTTTCAAGTAAAGGGATTTTTACCTAAATTTTTATTCCTTTTTTGGGAAATATGGGAAAAGTTACGCAGCAGATGAGAATCGAGACGGCCCATGGGCCCGGGGTCCGGGGAGAAAATCTCTGGGGAACCCCCCCCCCCCCATCAAAGGGGAAAGCGCCCCCGGGGGCCAAAAACAGGTTCCGAAACCCGTTTTTCCTTAAAGTTCCAAGGTTTTTTAAAAACATTTATAAATGTTCCCGGGGATCATAAGTTGCTCAGAGCCAGTTGTGATGCTGCTTTTTTGTTTTTCCCGCCCACTTTATTTTTTTGTGCCCGATTACGTTTTTTTTTTTTCAACTTCTGAAAATCCAGCATAGTTAAGACAAGGGTATGGGTAAAAGAACGTTGAGGAAAATCTAAGACGGACCGAAACGCGTTCATAATCTTTTTCTCTCCTGTGTGCAGGGTTTTTTGTGTATTGGGTTTCCCTCACGGTTTTGTCTTTTTTAATCTTCAACTTTCAGTCGTCTTAAAATTTTCGTGGGTTTTTCCAGAGGTTTGACATTTTAGCCTGCAGTTTTTGGGTTAGAGTAACAAACCCCCATAAAGATGCGTGTTTTATTTGTTGGGTTTTCATTGTCTTACGGCTGGGTCGGTATGTAGATGATTTCATATATTTACTTGCAGATATTTGGGGAGGTTTTTTTAAAACAAGCCTGTTATGTCACCAAAAATTGTACTTGACATGTGACCTGAAAAAAAATTTTTACTGCAGTTACCCCTGCTCAGCGTGCCGAGGTTTAGGGGTCAGGTCACAAGAGGTGAAAATCTCAGGCCCTTTTAAAAATTTTTTCTGTTGTTTTAAATTTTTTAGCTCCTTTATAAGGGTTTAGAAACCGGAAAGTTTCTTTGGGAAAATTCCCCTATTTTTTTTTAGGTGTTATTTTTGGGATATTGTGATGTAACCCGTTTACTTGTTCCATTAGGGGTATTTTCGCGGGACCCGTTCGAGGCGAATTTTAAAAACCCGATCTTTCTTGTACGTGTACCTACCTGCAGTGTCTTTTCTTTTAGTCTATATTTATGTCTGGGGCTCTGTTTTCCCCCTTTGTTCTCACGACGTTGTTTTTAAGTGGGGGAAGGGAAGAACGGAAAATATCCCCTCATTTTTTTTTCCGACTTGGTGGGTTTTCCCACCTCTGAGGGCATTAGTAGTACCCGATGAGGTATGTAGCGCCCCTCTGTTGAGCGGTTTTGTGGTTAAGGGGTCCCCCCCGGGTCGTCTGTCGTTGTTTTTTTCGATCTTTATTTTTTTTATCTTCAAACCCGGTTTTGTCTTTAGGGAAATTTGGCACTGAGCCACCAAAACTTCTTCCCGGGCAAGCTTAGGTAATTTTCAAAGGGAAATTTTTGGGGTGGCCCTTTTTTCAAAACTTTCAATTTTAAATTAGGGGTTTTATTTGGGCACAAGAAATTCATTTAAATTTTAAAACTTTTAAAAAAAATTCTGTTTTTATTCCCATCTCTCCTTTTCCCTGATAATAAATCAGCCCAAAAAGATAATCTCTGTGTTTTCTTTAAACATCCCTATCTGTTTGGGGCTCCAAACAAAGGAAGCTTGTGCAGTTGGAGCTGAAAAAATGGAGAGTTAATTCTGTAAGGAGTAAATAACTTAGAAGTAAAAAACAACTAACACAACCCCCCACTTTCCTTTCTGGGGGACTCGCGTTTTTTAAAAACTTTTTACTGGCCTTTTGTTTGCAACACCCCTGATATTTTTTGACAAAATAAGCATGAAAGTCAGTAATGGTGGGGAGGTTAGAGGACACTGAAAAAGTACAAGAAGACATAAACAGGGATTTGCCAGTGGGCATGGGAAAACATGACTTACAGTGGTGATAAGTTTCCAGCTGCTCAGGTATGGAAAGAATGAAGAACTCAAGAGGAGCACTATGTACAAAACTCAAGAGGGTCACCAAACAGAGGGTAAGTGAACACGTAAAATGACCTAGGAATAATTATGACAGCCGACCTTTCTTTAAAGACCAATAATGCAAAGATCACGACAGCCAGAAGATGAACTGGGTGGGTAATGAGGAACTTACAAACCATGGGAAATAATGCCGACGGTGACACCTCTTCAAACCGCTAGTGCAGCGCCTCACTTAGTATTAGTATTGCTCAGTGCTGACGGCCCTCCGTTCAGGCAGGAGAAATATCGAGGCTGGGAACCAATAACAGAGATCGTATTACGCTCACATTGAGCCAGTAAAGCATCTAAACTACTGGGAACTCCTGCAAGTCTTGAACATTTACACATTGGAGAGGAGGAGATAGAGATACATGGTAATATAAACTGACATGGAAGGTACTCGATGGCTGGTCCCCAATCATGCGCACTGCCTCACAACATACGGAGTGAAGATATGGGAGGAAGTGTAAAATAAACCCAGTGAGAGCAGGAGTGCAGTGGGACAGTAAGGGAACACTGTATCAACATCCGGGCTCCAGAGTTTTCAACATCTACCTAGAAACATCAGAAACACTGCTATAACAAGTGTTGAAAGGCCTTCAAGAGGAACCATATACGAGCATCTTCAACCAGGTTCCAGATCAACCAGGCAGTGATGGATTATGTGGGCCACTCTGCGGGCCTCCAGCAGCCAACAGCCTGTTTACCAGAGGCAAAGCAGCCATACTAGCCTGGCCCAATGGCCGGGCTCAGATATAGTGTACTCTCGAAATTCTTCAAGGTATATCAAAGGTATATACCTACCTGGAGGGTGTTCCGGGGTCAACGCCTCCGCGTACAGTCCATCACCAGGCCTCACAGTGGATCAGGCCTGATAAACAGGCTGTACTGCTGGCCGTACGTAATAGTGTATGAAACCACACCCGCTGGTCAGTACTGACTTTGTCGTGGGGTTCGAAAGAGATAACTAGGTTGAAGATAATACACACTTGTTGGATGTAACAATATATTGCAGAATGTGAGATGGAGCCCCTGTGTACCCAACTACTAGCGAAAACCGTGGGAGAGAGTTGCGCTTAAGATTTGTTAACGCAATTTAAATGTTCCCTCCAAGGCACAAAACATCTTGTGTTATGGTAGACCATTTCACCAGATATTGTGAGTTGTTTCACTATAGCAGAAAAGACTGCCGAGACAGTAGCAGAAAGCATTTAAAGAACGCCTTATCTGCAGGCATACCACCCCTAAGTCCTCTAGTAACAGATAATGGAGGCGGAATTCTGTAATGAATTCTTGAAAAATTAGTGTACCTTGTACAAGATCTCTAAATCCACCATTGTTCCTCATCATCCTTCCAGCAGTGGGTTAGCAGAACGAGCCAATAAGAAAGTATGCTTGAAGTCTTGAGAGCCATATCACCCCAATGGTGAAACTTGGTATGAAGTTATAATACCGATGTTCTATGTGCCATAAATGCTGCTTACAATGCTTCCAATAGGGTTGCACTCCCATTAAGCCCTTGTATGGTGTAGACAAACGTTTACCTGTGAGTTGTATATTCCACTCAGAAACCCAATTACAACCCCTGAAGATTACATAGCAACTGTGTGTGGCCTTGTTTCAAATCTTTCACATTAATACTTATGTGTTTTATTGGTCACAAGTACTTCATTAACTTAAAGCTTTAAAATAAATTCTGTTTTTATTCCTATCTCTCCTCCGTGACTAATAAGCTCAGACCAGCTGATAATCTCTGTGTTTTCTGTTAATCATCCGTATCTGTGGGTCTCACACAACAAAGGAAGCTTGTGCAGTTGGAGCTGAAAAAATGGAGAGTTATATTCTGTACAGGAGTAAGATAACTTAGAAGATAAAAAACAACTAACACAACCCACACTTTCCTATCTGGAGACTCGCGTTTTTTAAACATCTTTCTACTGACTTGTGTTGCAACACACTGATATTTTGTGACAACATAACGAAACCATGAGTTTACAAATGCTTGGCATCATGAGATACCAACACAACAGCTTGTTTGTCATAATCACGAAATCGTGATAACACGAATTGCAAACAAACACGGAAACGGTGGGGGTTTAACCCAAGGGAAGATGATTCGTAAAACTCCAGGACCTGTGCGTTAACCACTGGTCCAGCTGGCTACAATAAAATTAATCCAACATGGGTATATTTATACACCATAGGGAGGTTAGCACTGGCCACCTCTGTGGACCATAAATGCCTTTGAGATATTTTTTCCGCTCTACTGCAAGACAGTGATTGAATGAATGATAGTAAATGTGTCCTCTTTTTTCTCGGGTCACCCTGCTCGGTGGGAGACGACCAGCGTGTTAAAAAAAAAAATGGATCCAAGTAACTGATCCTCGGAATCCACTCTTCATACGGTACTGATAGTCCAACCATCTTCTGTATGATAGTCAGCATGATCTTATGATATTTTAATTTAACATTACCCTGGTCTCGAACCGGGCAGGCGGGGGCCTTGAGCCGCCGAAACCTTCTCCAGGTAAACCTGTACGTTTTATTCCTCCTATATATTCCTCTAAATCCACTATCTCGTTATCCTTACCCCCATGACTTCTGTACTGGTATTATAATACTCTGTATTAACCTGTTATTCCTATATCCACTGTATTATCCTGGTATTCCTATATCCACTGTATTATCCTGGTATTCCTGTATCCACTGTATTATCCTGGTATTCCTATATCCACTGTGTTTATCCTGTATTCCTATAATCCACTGGATAATCCTGGTATACCTATATACACTGTATTATCCTGTAGTCCTATATCCACTGTATTATCCTGGTATTCCTATATCCACTATTATCCAGGTGTGAAGGCTTACTCAGCTCCTCCTCAGGAAAATTAATGAATAGAAAACGAAATAATAATTAACAAAGATAAACACTTTATTATTTATTAAAGCAAACAAAAAACAATAAAAAAATACAGGGTACATCCTATTTGAAAAGAAAAATGAAAAATTACATGAATTATAAAACAATTGGAACCTCAAGCTAATATAGTATTGGGGTGACTGTTTTGTGACTACTGTCGTGTTGCCTGAAATTCTTATAGCCGTAGCTGATGCCTGGGTGGGGGGGGTCGCAGTGTTGGTGACCACCACGGTCTAGTTCTTCACAGAGAATAACGCCGTCTTATACTATCCCGCTACATGAAAGCAGGTTCATACCGCTGCAATGATTTGGGGTTACGTCCAGCAGTTTCATGCAGGAGCACAGGTAAATAAATTCCTAAATGGGACGTCTCTAAACTTAGTCGTCTCCATCAGTTGCACGTTGATGGTCAAGTGACAACTCTGACAACCAAGATAGTCCTGGAGCTGTGAGTCTAGTGATTACTGATTTGACCAAGCCCCCCACGTCACAATTTCGGGGGGGAAAGGAGGGAAGGGATAGCGGGAAGCAAGACTGACCCTACCTTAACATGCAGCCGGCAGTCAAACTATCACTTCATGGGTGGGGGGGAAAAAAGGCAGAAAAGCGGAGCTAGATTTACCCACCTTAATTATGCCGTCAATGAAACTGTTGTTTACTATATAACTCGCCTCCGCTACTCCCTAACTATTGAACATTCCCTCGCACACCCCCATACCAAACTTGAAAGCAAGGAGTAATAATAAGAAAAGCGATGAAAAAGTGACTAATATGTGGAAGTCGTGTAAGGCAACAATCTTTCTACTGACTGTCACGACTTAACCAGTCAGAGAAATAATTGGAATGAACCCATTGATATACAACAATATGGGAACTTAGAAAGCCTGGAGTGCCATGTCCACCACAAGAGGCGACTGTTGGGATCCCTTCAAAGTTTCCTAGGTATATCAAAGGTTTGGTGTCATTTCTGAAATGAATACTTTTCCCAAGCAAATAAATGTTAAGTTGGTGGATACCCCACACATGGCCAAACAATTCCTTTTTCTATGGTGGAGTATCTCGTTTCTTCTGCGGGAAGGAGTTTTCCGCTTAGAAGCATACGCGGAAGGGAGTACCATCATGTAATGTAGTAACACTGCACTGCTAAAGCTAGTATTGAGGCATTATCTCTCAAACAAAATGTTTTTAATATATCTGGAATCTAAGAATAGGGGTCTTTTCGAAAAGATACTTTTATCTCATTAAACTATTCCCTAGCTACGGTCAGAAACTTCAAGAGGTTCCTTCACAGTACTTTTAAGGAAGTCGATAGTAATGCCTTTAAGATCAGTAAGTTCTGGATAAACCGTGGCATAAAAATTTACCTAACCCAGAACGCTACGCATGAGCATTTGTATTTAGGGGAATTTAAATACTAAAAAGCTAGACTTACTCACGGGGAAGCGCAGAGAGTTATTAGAAAAGTATCAGTGTCCAAGATATCTAATCTGTTATACCAATGAAGCAATTTTATCGGCTTAGCAGTGAGGCCATGTGACGAACCTACGCAAAAACTGATGTAATGATTGGATATTTTCGCTCCCACGTTGATGTCATAACGAAATGTTATCAAAAAAAACTGAAACATTTGGCATATTACCCAAGACCTTCTCAACAGTCTCACGTATGTAGCACAAGCAGTTACCAAACCGAAAGGGCATAGTTATATATTGCATCTGTCCATGGTGTGTAGAAAAGCGGTTGTAACTGCTTAGAAGAAGGATCTAACATTACTTCATGATATGCCAGTTCAATATCACATCACTGAAAAGAAGAAGCGTCAAAAATTTGTGTAGATCGCAATCTATTAAGGCATAGGCTCAGCTCCCACCGAAGTTAAAGCCTTAAGGCCTCTGAAGCCAATAGCAAGTCTAATGAATTATCCTCCTTCCTTACATGACTACAGTGAACAATATGAAATACTGAAGGATCAATGATCTTTAGATTTTTAAAACTATGTCAACCTCTCGGTCAAATGCATCCCAAAGGTGAACTGGAACTGGGTATAATTTTCGTTTATAGGATTGTCCGTCACTAATCAATCATAGACTACGTGAGGAAACGACCATGGAATATCAGTAAAGATACGACTGAAAAGTTTACTCACACATTGAAGTAATTCAGTCTCTTAATTGTCATCCAAATAATCATTAATATTAAATGGTGGTGCGCCCCTAGTGGTCAAGAGTCACCAAGTCAGTAAGTTCTTCATCATAGTATGAGTTAGAGGAGTCAGTTATGGCACACCTTACAATCTTCAGGTTGGTCTAATCAAGGTTTCGGAAGGAAAAACAAAGTCAGATATTAATGAAGTATAACCGAATGTTCTTCGGTAATATTTCTTAGGCTGTTGATATAATAAAGCTAGGTTCCCCTTGACTGTCTCTATGTAGTCACCCAACTTTCCCACAAATTTTTATCTTTATATGGACTTTCCATGCGACAATAATTTTTATTTTGTCTTGATCGGCAAAAGTAACAAGAACTGTCATCCCCTACGTTAAAACTTCCTCCTCTTGACACTTGAGTCAAAAAAGGTTTTTGTAAACAGTCCATTGACAAGCTTAGGTTTTCGAAACAATGTCAGAGGGCTCCTCAAGTTTAATCTAAGTCAAGAGGAAACTGGTAAGAAGACTGAACCTCAGCATTTACCACCTCATTAGCCATAAGTCCAATGAAGTATGGACAGTGGACTCTGGCCTGTCTACCATAGAGAAATTTGCAAAAGGTGAAAACCCCAAATAGTCTCTGGGAAACTTCCCCTCATGGCAAACAAAGCACAGGGTAAGTAACGATGCCACACCTTAGTTTAAGGGAGCAAAGTTTTCCTTAAAATGGACTTGATAATCGAATGCTGGCGCTCAATCCTCCATTACAGCTGGGATGATAGGTGTGGAGAAGAGATGGCTTCACTCCAGAAGTTGGTATAGATGTAAGCATTAAGTCAGATGTGAATTGGTTCCACGGACAGACAAAATTTCTCCTAGGGATGCCCACTCTGGAGAAGATGGACAAAATGGCTTCAAGCCACCCTCTGTATGTAGTTATGGTCTTTAAGGGAACGCTTCAGGAAACTCGAAGCATAATCAACTAAGTTAATTATAACTATGTCCCCAGATGAAAGTGGAGATAATATGACCAAAGTTGTCAATAGCTACTCCTTTCAAAAGTAACGTAAAGACAGGCATTTTTGACCATAGAACTCGCCTGGTACCCGGAGGATGACAGTTGGCAAACTTTACAGATCTATCAATAGTAGTGACATCTGATGGACATTTAGGAGCCAATAAATAGGTTTTCTCTAATTTTATTTACGGTTTTACGATGCGAGAAATTGTCCAGCCACTGGCAGTCATGAGCCATTTAAGAACAGTCTCTCTGCATTGACTGGAAACAACCAAGAATGGAGTAGTCTGTCCTCATCTGAATTTAATTTGAATATCTGACTTGTACAAGATAACCTTTTATATATTCAAATTTATATAAAAGTTTTATCCTTGGATAACTTGATTTTGTTTTAGTCGGCATATAGGCCATTCTGAAGAGAAGGGCAAATTAACGTGGAAATTAGACAAAGGATCCTTCGATATGTCTAAAAGGCTTAGTCAGGTGAAAATCAAGGATGGACCGTAGGGAAGCCTGGGCTTTGGTCTGAAGCCCTAGTCAAGAACATTTATGTAGCCGGAGGTGATAGCGTTCTACTTTCATCTAACCAGTGAACCGTTATCCGACTTCCCTCGCTTTCGAGAGTAGTATCACTGGTTTTTAATCCCACAATGAATCTCACGAGACAGTCCTCATCTGAATATCGAGTGGCTTCTCTCACTCCTACATAAGAGGGATTGAAAACACTTATATCCAACTTTGGTGATGAAAGGTCAACCTCAGAAGGAAAGAAATGGCACCTTTTCCATTCCTTATAAGTGCGGAGCAAGAAGTGATGGAGCTAGTACGGCTTTCAGGAACAGACCACCTGTGAAACATCGACCTAATGTAACATCGGATAGGTAGGCAAAGTGTTCCGTACATCCCAAGTATCCTGAAAGTATAGCAGAGGAATGTATGTTTCTTTAAGTGTTAGGTGAGACAGCTTATCAGAAATGAACTATACATGTCACCCAGTGTCTCGTAAAATGGTAGATACATTAAGTTCCATTAACTGTTCCTGAACGGAAGGGTGCTTGGTCAATACAGTCTTTAAAACAACTAGCCAACTTTTTGGACCTACTTATAATGACAATCTGGACGTATATGTCCCTTAACACCACACAAATGACAAACTGGAATAAAAAGAAGTCATTTTACTTTTTCCACTAGAGGCTTTGATTCTTAAGTTCCTGATGACCCTTGCCCTTAGGTTCGATCCCCTTTAGGTCTTTATCGAATTGTGAGCCACAGCCATACAGTCAGCAGTCCTCAGCAACTTCCTCACTTGTAATCAGGTTACCGTTCTCTTGAATGAATGTTCGTATCTGATGGGGGAAGAGCTGTCAGTGAACTGGTCAGCAAACCATGAAGTCTCTTAGAGATTCATAACTGCGATCAGTCCTGAACACTCTATCCAAAAGACGAGCAAACGAAAAGGAGTGTTACCTGGTAACTGTGAAAGTTCTGGCCAAGCATGTAAGTGGCCTACCTGAAATCTTTCCAGTAAGGAATTAATGGTTTTTGATATGCTTTTAAGGATGCCTTCTTCGTGGTTATAATTGCATATATCCCTGCTGACAAAGTTGACATAGAAATTCAAGCTGTACCAAAAAAAACATTCCCTAACCTGGTAGCCCATGAGTCAGCAGGCCATTTTCACAAGGGTAGCGGTATTTTCAAACCTGATAATGTAAGAAGTTTATGTCTTCCCCCTCTGTGAATGGAGTAAATTAGGTGTTGGAATATGTGTACTAGCTGCACGCTGTGCATATCTTCATCTAATTGCTGTTGTGAGAAAGTTATCTTTTTATTCTCTAATTCAAGGCGAGCTTGTTCGAGCTCGCGATCCTTTGCTCTTTCTCAAGTTTCTCTTAATTTTAACTGTTCTTCTCGTACTCTAGCTCTCTCCTCACGACGACGCTGTTGAGCCCGAGGAGCTTGAGTTCACGAGTGGATCCCTCTGGATTGCACGAGGATCCTCGGCTGGGTTGCTAGGAGTTGAGGCTGTGGAAAGAGGGAGGCTGAGTGGCAGGAAGTGAGCAGGGGTGCATGAACAAGGCTGTGTGCAGGAGTGAGGCTAGGGATGCTGGAAGGAAGGCTGGGGCTGCTTAGAATTAAGCTGTGGAAGGCTGGGTGCGAGAACCAGAACTGGGAGAGTCTGGTATTAGGCTGGGAAAGGGAAGACAACCATGTGGACAGTCACTTAACGTCTCCCACCCTTGACATCCACTATTTTTCGTCTCCCCTTTTTTGATTGATTTTTCTCTCTCCTTGGGTAATTAAATTCGTAAGCTTTTATTTGTGTTTCCTGGATTTAATTAAACATGAGATCTGGGGCGTTTCTGGGACTTTATATTTTTTAAAAACCTGTATTATGGAGTGTTTCTGGGGAGATAATCCAAGTTGTGTCGTGTTGATGGGGACATAAGTGGGTGGAGGTAGTGTTTCGGGAGGGTGTTGGTAGTGGTGAAAGCTAGTAAACAGTTGGTATAGTGGTGGAAATAGGTAGTGGCAGTATGGTGGTAGCATGGTAGTGGTGGTATGCAGTGGTAGGTGTGGTAACAGTAGTGAAACGGGAGTGATGTCAAAAGATCACACTTTCACGATTAAAACAATGTTTATAATCTGATAATGCTCCGCAGCTAAACTGATAAGACTGGATAACTAAAACTTTCAAGACTAGAGAATGCTGAAGCATTGATGATGCTCGTAAGACTGTTGTCTCTGCAGGCTGAATTACTGCTGTATACTGATGGTCACCTTCAACACAGGCGAGATTGCTGAGCTGGAAAACATAGAGAAATTTCACTACCCATAAATACTTTCGTACATCTGAACTCACCAGTAATGCTTGAAGTGCTGTTCAGCTTTATTACCTTGAACGTAGACGAGAAAGATGCATCGTAAATTTACTATCCTGGATAATTCAAGAGGACTGGTTCCAAATTTAGCGCTCCGAAATCCCTTCCGATGAAAGCAAGATTCTTGGCATATATTGGAAAGTATGTTCAATAAAAAGCATGAGCAGAAAGGTGGGACAGCTGGGCGCTAGACCTAAACGCCCAAATGATGGTACACAAGAAACAGCAGGCTGGAGCCCATCCACCATAACCACCAGCCGAGCAGCGCCAAGGCCGTCACAACTCCACTAAGAACCCCTCAAAGAAGTTTCCTTGAATGTTGGTGAGGGGCTCTTGATTTAAGGGAATATGATCTGAGCTCCAGTTCCCCGAATTAAGCCTGAAATCCTTCCGACATATCCCCCCCATCCCAGGCGCTGTAATCATCCTCTCGCGTTTTAGCGCTTTCCCCCCTTTGATTATAATAAGTAAAAAAAATAATAATCCACTACCAAACCCCTTTCTTATTTCCTCACTCGATCCCCCAGCACCCTGACGTCACATTTTAGAATTAGGTGAACTACAGGTAAACCATAGAAGAGCCTTGGCCTACGAGTTAGCTAAACAAAAGGAGTACACAACTACCTAACTACTTTAATACACATCATCACCGACCACCACCTCCATGCCAATGCTGACTCCACGTGACTCCTCCCAGCCACCCTTACCCCGCGTAACCAAACACAGTTGGAAAATAAATACCTACAATATTCTTTTATAATTACAGTAAGAGTACTTTACACGTTACTTCCCAAAGGCACATGAATTATAAAATTATGCTTTACAATTATAACAATTCATACTATTATGGCACACTTCTCCACTATATGTACATTTACATAACATGAAACATTAAGGAGAGAGAACTCATTACGTCATTGTGTTCTTGACGTGTCGTAGTGTTAAGAGGAAATAACTGACAACTGAACTCGTTTCAAGAGGGAACCTGGTAAGCTCCTTAGGACTCATGACTCCTGAAATCTCGCACATGGAACTTTAGGTCCTATTGAACGATTAGAGTTCTCCTGTACTCCCTAGTCCTTTATTTCCTCCATCTCCATATTGTCTGAGGGCCCAGTGGAAGACTTAATTAATATCTGCCAGAATATTTGTTGTGTCTTTCGACGGACGCCGTTCTCATAGAGATTTAGTGGCATTGGCAAAGAGATGTTTTTGGTTCTAAGATGTTTGTCCTAGTCAATATGTAAAAAAAAACGAGAAACAGAAGTGGGGAGAGTACTGGTGCCTTGAGGTACAGAGCTTTTCACTATGTCCAGCCTCCAATTTCACTCTGTTTACTACTACAACATCTGGTTTCTAATAAGAATTTACTTATCCATCTGCCCACTTTGTACACAATTACCCATGGTCTCAGTAACCACTAAATCAGCATTCAGCTTGTGTTCCAGAGCATCAAGGACTTCATCGTAATGAATCTAGCAGCTGTGGAAAGGCAGGAAGGTACTTGAAGGACTATCCAAAATCCTGCACAACTCCTAAACCTCTCATTCATATATGTTATGAAAAACATTTACAGTAAGATCCAGTGAAAACAGGAGCGCGCGTGGCACAATAAGACCATTGTAATCAATATTCAGTGGTCTCAGACTTTTTAACATCTTGCCAGAAGATATCAGAAACACTGGCCGGAACTAAAACGTACCTCCACGAAGTGCAGATAAACCTGGCTGTGGTGTGTGTGTGGTGTGTGTGGGGGGGGGGTGGCAGTGAGCTGCCAGCAGTCAACAGCGGTTGACCAGGCAAAGCACCAAGACATCCTGGCCAAAAGACCGCGTGTTCTGGGAGAAAAAATAAACTGTGACTCATCATGGGTAGAACTGATTCATCAAACTGTGCTGTTCGCACACGAGGTTCAAACTTTCTCTCACTTTCTGATGTCCTGTAGACTGGCTCCACTAATTTGAAACTCTTCACCTCACTTCTTACTTTCAGAATACTTTTCCTCTAGTAATAATGACATCAACTATATTTAGCTAAGCGTTCTAAGTTGCGGTGAAACATTTCCATAATATATTTAGTCTCTTCTCTTGGATGTCAACTACTGTTCATCAACACACACTGACAACTTCGTCACTCAAACATTTCTAAGGTCTCTAAGACACCCTGGCACATTCTCTTTGTTAATCTGTCATTCCTAAGTTCCCTCTTAACACTTGACACATGGTGTCATCTCTAGGTCGCGAGACATTTTTAAGTCTTTTCTCCCCTAAGAGAGAGACAAGTGTGGTTTCTTCTCTGCCTCCCAGACGTTCCTAAACTGGCTGGGGGGGGGGTATTTATAGTTTTTCTTGTGATAGGAAATGTTTCTCACTCTTTGGTTGTGTTCTCAGCAACACTGCGTCCTGGTACCCCACTACTTATCTAGCCAATTATCTACTTAAGAACTTTGTGCCGGATATCCCTCAGACTTTTTTTGTTTCCTTGCTTTTTTTCGTCTTTCTTGACCATTTGATTTCGTTTTTTAAGTGTTTTATTCACCCTGGACACTACTCCTGTACTCTTTATTCACGCCTGGATACTGTACTCTGGAACACTTATTCACCCTTGACACCAGAGTACTTTGGTGTTCTTTTTCAAACCCTTGACACTAAACTCTGTGTTCTTATCCGCCTTGGACACACTGTAACTCTGCTGTTTTATGCACCCTGACACTAGTCTGATTAGGGGTATTCTTCCTGCACCGCGACCCAGACCAGGCCTCTTTGGTTGATGGCCCTGATCAACTCGGCTTGTTGGTACTAGCAACCCACAGTCCAATGTTTATCGTAGGTGGGCTGATTAAAATGGATTATGAACTTAAGTTCCCTCTTAAAACAGGCCAAGGTCGGGGGGAATTACATTTATGTATGGAGGGTGTTGAAGAGTCTTGGTTTCCTTTACACATATTGAGTTCCTCTCTGCGGTATACTCACTGCATCCCCTGCATTTTCACTGGAGTAATTTTATACCTGTCTACCGAGCCTCTTGCTTCATAAGGAGTGATTTCTTGTGTGCATAATCGGGAAATAATCCCTCCATAATTTCAGAGTATAAAATTATAGTGTATACCTGCTCGCCATATTCAGGGATTCATTAAGGAATTTAGATGCTGCCAACAATTTATAGGTGTTTGACCGAGTTTATATGAGCCTGTGAAAGCGCGCTCAACATTCTCATATTTATAATTTCATCTGCCTTAAAAGGACTGTTTAGAGTACAACCTTGTTCCAGCCTGTAAAGAGAAACAAATCAATTTTAAACAGGACTGTCATTGTCCTGGTATCCTCTTTCAAAGGTTCTCCGTAGTTTCATCTATCTTTTCCTTGACTGATAATGACATTGTTGTGTTCCTCTGACGTAAGATCATCCGACATTATCAATCTAAGTCTCCTCACATTTATCCTCGGCTCTATTGAGTATTTTATTACGCTTTCATAGATTTTTAATTCACTTTTTTCGTAGTGGGCAACTGAAATTTTCCTCGTTGAACCGATTATATGTTTTCCATTACACACTGGAAAAACTTAGCAGATAGTTTGGAGATTCGCTGGACATGACCTCATCTTCTCCATTCTGCAACACTGACGACTTTCCTGAATTGAAGAAGTGGAGGAAATTAGAATAAAACTCAGTGGGCAGCAGCCTCCATCACAACAGCCGGTTGACCAGGCAATGCAACTAACGAGCCTGGCCCCATGTCCGGGGCTCCGAGAGGGTAGTGAAATTCTCGTAACTCTTCAAAGTCATAAGAAAGTAAAGGTGGGCAGCATGGGCTACCTGGGTATAGTAAGTCGCTCCCAGTCTCCTTAATTCACCTGTTGTGTCACTTGTTGCTTGATCACCTGAGTCACTTGTTGCTTGATCACTTGTCACTTGTTGCTTGATTCACCTGTGTGTCACCTGTTGCTTGATTTACGCTTGTGTCAACCTGTTGCTTGATTACCTGTGTGTCACCTGTTGCTTGAGTCACCTGTGTCACTTGTTGCTTGATTCACCTGTGTGTCACCTGTTGCTTAATTACCTGTGTGTGTTGTCACCTGTTGCTTGATTCACCTGTGTGTGTCACCTGTTTGATTAGTGTTAGTTAAATTACGAGTGTTTTACCTGTTAGTAAATGAGGTGTAAATGTTTGAATTAGATTTTACAGCATTAAGTTAATATTTTGTCAGTCTCGACCATATTCATACCTGTGACATACCTTTTACCAGGACATCGAAGATACTCTGGCATTTGAGCTGATGAACCTGATGCGGGTGCTATTCCCTGAAGCATTGCAAACGAATTACAAGAACGAAAGAGGGATTTAACGGGGATTATAAATCCCCGCTTCCGTTCTTTAAGCTTCTCTTAAAGCTTCTGCGTAACTGTCTTGTTTATATGCTATGCTTCCTTGTTGATTGAGCAAGCTGCCTGTTGCGCTAGCGGCCCGCAGGAAAACATAGACATATTGAAGCCTTTCCCCGAATGGGAGTTAGATACATTGGTTTGATTGCATGTAAACGCATAAACCAAGAAAGGACAAGGGAGTTTAAGCCATGGTTTCTTGCGAGTGATTAACAGTCGTCCATTAAGACATCCTGAGTGTACTTATCGTAAATTTCATTCTCTATTACCCAAACTTTATAATTTAAAATAAGATACCTGTTAGAAATAACAAAAAGGCACAATACCATGACTGGAAACGATACACAAATAACCCGCACGTAGAAGTAGGAGCTTACGACGACTTTTCGTCCGACTTGGACCATTTAATAAAGTCCACGGTCGGACCGAAACGTCGTCTAAGCTCCCTCCTCATCTATGTGCGGGTTATATGTTTATACCTGTTATATTAAATCAATATTTTCTAATTTGCTTGCAATAGATAAGTAACTGAGATACAATCCAGATAAGAGATAAGATCAGATTTCGTTTTGGATTTTTAACACCAGGAGGTTAGCCACCCAGGATAACCCAAGAAAGTGTGCGTCAGCGAGGACTGTCTAACCTTATATCCATTGGGGTCCATAATCTTGTCCCCAGGATGGCGACCCACACCAGTCGACTAACACCCAGTACCTATTTGCTGCGTAGTGAAAACAGGACAACAGGTGTAAGGCAACGTGTTCGAAATGTTCCCCACCTGCCGCCTGTAATTGGGGGCGAACCGGGCCCTCCGTGTGTGAAAGCGGGAGCTTTAACTCACCAGACCACCGGCCATCCGTACTCCTGTTAACGCCTTAGAGGGGCCTAGTTTCTCGGTCTTTTGTGTATCAATATGCTCTTGCCGTACTCTACATCAACAGGAAATAGAGTACCATAGTAAACTAACCGCTTTGGTGGAAAAAAAAAATTTGATTTGTCGCTTGAATATCTGCGCTTTATTTTGCCAGCTTCAGACTAAAGTTTAGCCTCATGCCGAGTTTCGTACGTAGACCTCTCAAGATCAGTCCAGGTGCGTCGTAAGTATCAAGAGAGGATCCATTCGAAGCCAAGTACTAGAATGGATCTTAAACGATCAACACTGTTCCTTGAAGTGTTTGTGTGTGTGTGTGTGTGTGTTGTGTGTGTGTGTGGAGAGAACATTAACAAGTTCTTTCAGAAGCGCGCACGCGCATCGCACACCCACACACACACACACACACACATCACACACACACAAAAACCACACATCACACACACACACACTACACACCACACACACACACACAATTTGATATGGAAGAGATGACAGTAGGAGGAAGTAATGGTTAAGGAATGATATCTTGTAAACGCTGGTGTACTGTAGATGGTTACCTGGAGGTTATTCCGGGATTCACTCCGCCCGCGCCCTTTCCATGACCAACCTCCCGGTTATCAGGGCTTGATCAACTAGGCTGTACTGCGGGCCGCCACGCATCCAACGTACGAACTCACAGCCCGACTGATCCGCACTGACGTTAGGAAACGATGTCCAACCTCTTCTTGAAGGCAGCCAGGGTTTATTGGTAATATCCCTTATGCTTGTGGGAGGCCGCTGTTGATCAGTCCCGCTAGGGCCCTGACATTTATGAATGTTTTCTCTATGTACCAGAGGCGCCCCTACTTTTAATTGGGGTATTTGCATCGCCTGCCCAGTCTTTATTCGGAGTGATGTGTGGCAGATTGGGGACCATTCTTTCCAGATTTTTCCAAGAGTATATTAGTAAAATATCTTAAGCTCTCTCCTGCTTTACCAACGGAGTACATCAATGCTTGACACACGAAATCGTAAATGACAACGAATGCAAAACAAACAATACCTCGGCCAGGGGGGGGGGGGGGGAACCCGCGGTCAGAGAGGTCTCAAAACCCAGCCCGTCGCTAGGTCTAGAGGCTAACGCGACGGCTGGAGTTTTGAGACTCTCAGACCGCGGGTTCAATCCGGCGTGGTATGGTAAGTCAGTGCTTCCAAGCGTTCCCGGAGTAGTTAAGGTCGCCTTGACAGACCTAATACGTGCAGTAAAGGTTCCTCTGTACACATCTCTAATCTGCAATTTCACCTCTTTAAACGGAGACGTTAGAATGTACAGCATTATTCCAGCCAAGAGAGAACAAGTTCTTTGAATAGGATCATCAATGGCTTGGCATCTCTCCGTTTGAACTTCTCATTATCCATCCTATCATTTTCTTTTGCACTTGGATCGTGGCACTGTTGTGATCCTTAAATGAGACCTCAGACATTACTACTCCCAGGTCCTCTATATTATCTTGATAATGGTTGGTGTTTTGTAGATGTTGGCGTCTTGCAGATGTTGGCGTCTGCAGGATGTTGGCGTCTTGTAAGTTTTGGCGTCTTGTAGATGTTTGGCGTCTGTAGATGTTGGCGTCTTGCAGATTTGGCGTCCTTGCAGATGTTGGTGTCTTGTATATTGGTAGTAGACTGGCTGAGACATAGGAAAATGAGGATAAAGCGGAGTGGATAAGTTTAAGAGGGAATAGGAAGTTGGAAGAGGTAGGAAAGGGAGAACTGGGAGATGGGAAGAATAGGAAAAGAGGCTAATACATGAAATACAACAAAGGTCATGTCTTAGATAGATTCTGTCCCCCATCAACGTAATATTTCCTCTGGAGTGAGAAAATATGAGGAAATGTAGAAAAAACCCATTGTGAAGCAGGCAGCCTTAGGCACAGTAAAGACAACACCCGGCACACTTTTGTATCAGTCATTTGCAAAGAACTACTAAAATAAGCATGAAAGTCAGTAATGGTGGGGAGGTTAGAGGACACTGAAAAAGTACAAGAAGACATAAACAGGGATTTGCCAGTGGGCATGGGAAAACATGACTTACAGTGGTGATAAGTTTCCAGCTGCTCAGGTATGGAAAGAATGAAGAACTCAAGAGGAGCACTATGTACAAAACTCAAGAGGGTCACCAAACAGAGGGTAAGTGAACACGTAAAATGACCTAGGAATAATTATGACAGCCGACCTTTCTTTAAAGACCAATAATGCAAAGATCACGACAGCCAGAAGATGAACTGGGTGGGTAATGAGGAACTTACAAACCATGGGAAATAATGCCGACGGTGACACCTCTTCAAACCGCTAGTGCAGCGCCTCACTTAGTATTAGTATTGCTCAGTGCTGACGGCCCTCCGTTCAGGCAGGAGAAATATCGAGGCTGGGAACCAATAACAGAGATCGTATTACGCTCACATTGAGCCAGTAAAGCATCTAAACTACTGGGAACTCCTGCAAGTCTTGAACATTTACACATTGGAGAGGAGGAGATAGAGATACATGGTAATATAAACTGACATGGAAGGTACTCGATGGCTGGTCCCCAATCATGCGCACTGCCTCACAACATACGGAGTGAAGATATGGGAGGAAGTGTAAAATAAACCCAGTGAGAGCAGGAGTGCAGTGGGACAGTAAGGGAACACTGTATCAACATCCGGGCTCCAGAGTTTTCAACATCTACCTAGAAACATCAGAAACACTGCTATAACAAGTGTTGAAAGGCCTTCAAGAGGAACCATATACGAGCATCTTCAACCAGGTTCCAGATCAACCAGGCAGTGATGGATTATGTGGGCCACTCTGCGGGCCTCCAGCAGCCAACAGCCTGTTTACCAGAGGCAAAGCAGCCATACTAGCCTGGCCCAATGGCCGGGCTCAGATATAGTGTACTCTCGAAATTCTTCAAGGTATATCAAAGGTATATACCTACCTGGAGGGTGTTCCGGGGTCAACGCCTCCGCGTACAGTCCATCACCAGGCCTCACAGTGGATCAGGCCTGATAAACAGGCTGTACTGCTGGCCGTACGTAATAGTGTATGAAACCACACCCGCTGGTCAGTACTGACTTTGTCGTGGGGTTCGAAAGAGATAACAGGTTGAAGATATACACACTTGTTGGGGGTAACAATATATTGCAAATTTGGAAAGGGGGGCCCGGTGTACCCAACTACTAGCGAACCGTGGGAAGAGTTGCGCTAGTTTTGTTAACCTTTTTAAATTTTTTTTCCCCCCAAAGGGAAACAAACATCTTGGTTATGGTAGACCATTTCACCAGAATTGTGATTGTTCCATTGCAGAAAGACTGCCGAGACAGTAGCAAAGCATTTAAAGAACGCTTATCTCGGCATACCACCCCTAATCCTAGTAACAGAAAATGGAGGGAATTCTGTAATGAATTCTTGAAAATTTTTGTGTACCTTGACAAGATCTCTAAATCCCCATTTTTCCCTCATCATCCCCAGCAGTGGTTAGCGAACGACCAATAAGAAAGTACTTGATTTCTTGAGAGCCATATAAACCCCAATTGAAACTTGGATGAATTTTAACCAAAGTTCTATTGCCATAAATCTGCTTACAATGCTTCCATAGGTGCACTCCCTTTAACCTGTAGGTGTAACAACGTTTCCCCCTGTGAGTTTTTTATATTCCACTCAAAACCCCAAATTCAACCCCTGAAATTCATAGAACTTGTACCAGCAAGCTAGGTTTTTGTAAAAAAATCCTGAAACACTTCATAAATCAACACAGAATTTACAAGTAACTAATAGCCCCTGCTAACCGTCAAAGTTAAAGTGTTCGAGAAAATGCTGACTAATTTCAACAAAACACCCGAAATGCCTAAGCTCGATCAAAAGTTTTTTGGGCCCTTATCGATAGTGAACAATAAAATGGCGTAAAATATAAGGTTGGGAAAATTTAGTACTGGGGGGGTACAAAAAATCCATTTAGATCAAAGAAATTAGTATGCGTTTTTGATGATATTCTACCCAACAAAATTTAAGATGCTGACAATCCTCTTGACCTGAAACCCTCTACCCTAATACTCAGCCATAATCAACCGGGATGTCATTATTCTTTGCATCCCAACAATAATGAAAAACCCTAAAGTATCTTTTGTAGATACTTTTTCAATTTTCCCTCGTAAAGGGGCATGTTTTAGCCATTGATAACCATTCGCATTTTAAAAATCTTCCCTCGCAGAGTTGGTTTAAAATACAAGTCTGTAAAATTAATTTCCAAGATAAGAATTCTAACTGTGTGTTTTTTTATCAGCTGATCATTTTTAAAAAAAAAAAATTTTTTCGTGTTCACGTTCCCCCCGAATTCTAAATTTAACAGTAAGATCTGTGTGCCCCAAATTTTTGCCTTTGCTTTTAATTCTTTCACCTTGTATAAATTTTTATTCTTCCCAAATCCGTAGATGCATGAATACAGATCGATCGATCAATTCCACCCTTTAAAATTAACCATGATTTGTTCTTATAATTTAAAATGCATTATGAAAAAACCATTACTTAAAACCATTATTTTAACACCCTTTATGAAAAAACCATTAGTTCTAATTTAAAATATGTCTTTGTTATTGAAAAAACCCCAAGCCACCTGCCTTTTCAGCCTATAGTGTAGTATTGTTTCAAGACGACATAAAATAACAAACCGACTGTAGCATAGTTGCTGATCCCCCACATTTTTTTTTTTGTGGCTTATCTGTGTACAAAGTACCATCCCTAGTTTTTTATATACGACCCTTGCTAGGCCCTTTACTGTGACACGTTTGGGATGCAGCAGAATTGGGGGACGCGCTACCTCGCCTCACCACCATAGGCTACCAGGGAAACCCAAAGGGAGGGTTGGGGTCCCTTTTTCACATCTGCAATATATTGTTCCATCCAACAAGGTGTATTTCTTCAAAAACCCCCGTTCCCTTTCGAACCCCAACATTTAGGGGCCTTCCAGCTGCCTTTGAAGACGCCAGGTCATTTTTTAATGAATTGTTTTTTGGGATATGTTTAAACGGGTTCAAAAGATGTTTTCTTCTTAGAGGCTTCTTAGTTTATGTTTAATCGTTTTTTGGGGGGACACACTGTGTTTGCCCTGGCCCCGGGGAAAGGCCATCCCACGAGAGAAGCTACTAAGGCTTGTGCTTTCTCTAGGCCGTGTGTGAGTGAGAACGTGGCAAGGGCCGGGAGCTGGATGCCCACCGAGAGGCTGGCTACAGGGCAGCACCCAGTGGGCGAAAAACAGTGGACCCCGTTAACGATATTTTTTCACTCCCGAAGTATTTCAGTGCCGTACTGACCGAATTTTTCCCATAAGAAAATTGTGAAGTAGATTATCCATTTCGACCCCCAAACTCACGACAAACGCACTTACATAAATAACTACTAATTGGGGCACATTCGGGGGTTTCGTTACGGGGCCACTGTAAAGAATAAGCTGGCAGACACATGGGTGTCTGTGCGACAGACAGGGGCCTACATACACCGGCCCCCCCCGGGCCCCCCCGATAAAATGGTGGTAAAAAAAAACTCGGTTTTCCCTAGGAACAGGGCACAAACACAAAAAAAAACCATAATAAATAAGGGCATGGAAAAAAAAATTCCTACGGGGGGGAAGAAAAACGGGGTGTGCTAAACATTGGTCACAGGCAGTGAGCACCGAAGGGGATACTGCACCCTTTCCGCGTCTGGACAGTACTCAACACGGAGACATCGTGCGGCTGACTGTGACGTAACAGGGGACGGTCTCCTCGGGAACGGTTAGCAGTCACGTAGAGTCGCGCAGTTTTTACTCAACCTGGGGCAAAATGCGGGCCCTCAGTGAGGGTCGACAAAACTGGCAACTGGGGAACTTTTTGGAAGCACTCAAGGACACTTTTCCCACTGGCTGTCCTGGGCTTACTGCCGTGACTGGACAGTTTGGAGCGAGTCTGGGAGAGACGACTGGGAAAAATCTGGGGTCTAAAATCATACACCAACTGCATGAGAAGCTACAGTCAAAGTGACATCTCTTTTTTGCAGGGGCTCACGAAGCGTGACAAAGGCTGAAAACAGCGCCCGCCCACAGGGGAACGCGGCTTGGGAGTATCATTCTTCACAGTTGGAGTTATAGCAAGGTTAGTCAAAAGCAACCCAGACTTGTTTTTCCCACATAAAATGCACTCGAAAGGGCGGGGGTAAATGAAACAAATCTCGATGGGAATGTAGCAAGATTCTGCAGAACATCCGAGCGCGAGCAAAAAACTTTTGTACAAGGGGCTTTGGGCACTGGGGGCTGACTTGACATCAGCTGTCAAACGCACTGGTCCCCACGGGGACTTTGCACAGTGGGGCTCCCAGGTCTGGCTCAGACCTCCTGGACACAGGGGGAAAATTTAAACACACCGCTACAGCCTCACTAACAGTGAGAACAGCTGAGAGAATTAAAACACAAAATATATCTTCTCTTTGCTTATGACAATACAAACAATTACTAAAACTCGAGGGACATCATGTATGTCAAACGTGATGACTCAGCAGCACGGGGTTTAGCAACATCCGAGTGACTCAGGCAACATCGGACGTCATGAATGGCAGCATCGTCGGTGACGTCAATGGATCGGCACAGACCACAGCAGAGGGCCTGGACATCTGGAAACTCTGGGCTGTAATCCAGTACATGCCCACACCCAGGGGCCGTCGTGATCTACATGGCATGTATCCACGTATTTCGAGGGGCCTGGGGCACTGGGAAAACACATTCTGGCAATAAATTTCCAGGAAAAAACAGCAGAAAAAACAGCAAGGATAGTAGTGTGAGTGTAGGTAGTGGGGGGTGAGTGAGGGTATGTGGTGGCGAGGAGCGTGGGTGAGGTATGGGAGGGACATCGGGCCATTCCTCCTCCCCCCACCCACAAACACAGGGAAACACACTGGAGCAGAAACACCACAAAACTCCCTCGGGCTTGCTAAAACCGCTGTGCTGACTAACAACAACAGAATGACGCTGAACTTTGGACTTGAGAAACAGCGTGGACGTTGTAGGTGGAGTCATTTACAATTCCCCAAAAATTTTCGGCAAATTTTGGCTGATCCTGCTTGTACCTGTGCGGGGTGCTCAAACGGGCAACACACACAGGAAAATTTTTGAGAGACGATGCTTCTTGTATAGGGTGAAAAATAAAATGACTTCATCCCTTTTCCCTTCCTCTCTCCGGGCAAACAACGCTGCGACCCCCGTGCTACCATTTATAAGGGGTTTTTTTTTTGTAGGCTGTAAGCGGGGGTTAAATGAAGACGTCTTCGGAGGTTTCTTAGTTATTAAAAGGTCTGGGGGGTCACGGGCTTTTTTATGCCCGGGGCCCGGGGGCAGGCCACCCACAAGAGAGCTGGTGAAGGTTTTCGTCTTGCTGCGGGCCACTTTAGAGAGGTGGAAAGGGGCCGCGGGCTGGCGTGCCCACCGAGGGGCCCGGGCTAAAAGGGGGCCACCGAGTGGCGCGAAATATGAACTAAGCTGGCAGACAGCAGGCTGTCTTGCAGACAGAAACGGGCTGTCTACATTTGGTAATCCCCTTTAATATGCGGGGAGGTTTTTTGGGCCTTGATATTTTTAATGTCACTTGGCGTACTCACGGCACCCCTGTTTTTTCATTGGGGGGGGGGGCTGAAACCGTCTTTTCCCAACATCCGGGGCCAAACTCTTCAACCTAATACCAGAATGTAAAAAATATTTCTGTAATGATAGGGGAAATTTTCAAGAATGCTTAGACAACCATCCACAGAAAAGGGGTAGATGGTAGGTGGTTGGCGTGCGGGGTGCAGCAGCAACACAAGGGAAAACTGGCACCTATAAAGTCAACATTCGATATCCTCTTTTTCCCAAAATGCTTTCTGTCTCCATTTTACAGCTGTAAATTTGTTTGAAAAAAAAGAGGCCCAGTGTTGCACGTGTCTAACTAGCAACGAAAGGGAAATCGGCAGATGGTGCAAATTTTTTCTGTATGAAAGGGTCAACGACTTGATGAAATAAATTATAGGACCAAGACTCTGATACATCATTTTTCGGAATTTTCATAAAAGGCGGGGCATCACGACAAAAAAAACCCCCGTCAGGGAAACATTTGTCCCGTTTTCCCGACGAACCTTAAAACCAAAATAACCTGCATAGACCCCTGGCTGTCTTTCGGAATGAAGCTTGAAAGTTCCTAAAATCAGTTCCTGATTAGCCGGGCTGTGGACATAGTTAGTGCGCGTAGCACGGTTTTTTGGGAAATCAAATAATGGCTGTCTTCAGGGCTCCGTCTACCCTGGGAAAAAATAGAATTGCAGAAGAAATCAAGGCTGGTTCGGACCAGGAGGGGAAAATTCTCGAAAACCGGCCTTGTATCTCAATTTTTTATCTACAAATTTTTCCATTATTTACAAAGTTTATTTCCATTTACGTTTCTACTGTTTTCATTTTTTCAATCTCTCTTGAGAAAAATGGAGATGGTATCATTGTAAGACTGGTGTGCTGGGCACTGCTGTTTTTGGGTTATATTTTGTAATGTGAAATTGCCCGACGGGCAGAGGAGAGAAGGGGGGAAAGGATTGGGGGAGAAGGGGGAAGAAAAAAAAGAGAAAGGGAGGAGGGGGAAAAGAAAGAAAAAACCTGGATACCCCCAAATTGGTTTAGAAAACGCGTGGTCAAAGCCCTACCGAAACGTTTCTATAAAAATGTGCTATGTTTAGTCCGGTTCTTTTAAACTAGGGGAAAAAATGCATAGAGACGGAAAAGAATGCAGGGTCTAAGAATGGGGAGAAATGAGAGGGGTGAGAATTAGGGAGGCAAATGAAGAAAGAGGGTTTGAGAGAATATAAAAAAAATCTAACACTAATAAGAGATACACAGGGTACAAAATAAGTCTCTACGGGGAGTATTACGTGTAACAAAATGAGGCTGATGTGGGGTTTGATTTGTTCACCCCCCACGGCCACACATTTTCATAAACCTTTGGGTTTTTTTTTCTCCCTCTCCCCTGCTAAACAACCGTATCTTGTTGGCGGTGGTATTGTGGACTTTCCACACTTTCAACAAAAGACGAAAAATTAACATGTGCAACACTGGGATTTTTATTGGACTCTAATAGACTAAATGAAGCCACGTGGGGGAAATTTAAAAAAACCCAGGTGTTTCCCATGTCTAATTTATTTTAAATTAAAGGGTTTTTGAACCATTTTTCTACAACACAAACGACTCGGTGCCTCCTGTTATGCACAAAAACTCGAGAGTGCATATAGATGAAAACCTCTGGCTGTCTTTCAAGAGGGAACCAGAAAACTTCCTAAATCAGTTCCTAACTACCCAGGGGCGGCCACCAGAACAGCCGGAACAAGACTTTATCCACCGGCAGTCCGGGTCGGGGCCCGGGGGCCCCGTAGTATTGACCCCCCTTCCCCCCAAAACTTCCTTCAGGGCACCCCCTTCCCAGGAGTGCGCTCCCTTTTTCAAAACCCAAACCCCACTGATAAATCACACACAGAAATTGCGTGTGTTCGGTTTTAGGGTAGGTTAAATCGGGGAAAGGCATTAGTAGGAGGCATTCAGATTAGATTTAAGGAAACGGAGGCGTGACCCATTGGTTTGAAAATCAGCAGCTGCGGGGCCCCCCTTTTGGGAAGTACGCCCCCAGAAAATTCACAAGTGCCCGGCTCGTCGGGAAACCCACAGGCACCGAGGTGGGGGGTTTTGGTTTGGTGCCCGGGGGAAAGGGTCGGAGAAACCTAGTAATGAACAGGTGGATATGATGGCACAAGGTGCTGTAGGGAGTTTTTTCCCATTCGAGCAGCAAGTTGTAGAGGGTCATCTGGGCCGGGGTGCTTGGGCCCCCTCTCCCCCAAGGGGGCTTTCCCAAGACACCCTTCTTAAACCACTTATTATTCAGGGCAAAATGTTTTGAATATAAATGCTAGAAGGTAGCCCTGTTAAGGAAAGGGTAGCCCCGTTAGAAGGGAGCCCCCCGTTTTGAAGGTTTCCCTGTTAAAAGGGAGCCCTGTTTTGAAAGGGAGCCCCGTTTGTAGGGGAGCCCTGTTAGTAGGTACCCTGGTTTTAGGAAACCCTGTTTGTAGTTACCCCGTTAGAAAGGGAGCCCTGTTAGAAGGGACCCCGTTAGAAGGTAGCCCCCGGGTTTGAAGGGAGCCCCCGTTAGAAAGGGGGGACCCCCGTTTTGAGGTAGGCCCCCGTTAGAAGTTAGCCCCGTTAAAGGTAGCCCTGTTAGAAAGGGACCCTTGGGGTTTTGTTTTAAAGGGACCCCCCTTTTTAGGTAGCCCCCTTTGTGGGACCCTGTTTTGAAGAAAACCCGTCAGATAGTAAACCCTTTGAAAGTTAATCCGTTAGAAGGGGAATTTTTGTGTAGCACACAATCACAAATAGCATGCACTGTGATGAGGCTTCAGTACGTCCTAGAGTGACCTAGACCATACCACGTGTGAAGGAAGTAGTAGTAATGGTAGCAGCAGTAGTAGTAGTAGTAGCAGCTGTTGCACATGAAACAAAAAGGGAATTGTAGGAGATGTGGCCGTCGCTGGGAAGGACTCGTGATGAAATAGCAAGAGTAAATTACATGTCAGGTCGGTGGAGATCAAAGTGTCTCACTAAACTAACACCTGTTCTCCAGGTGGCAGAGTAGCACTGCAGTAGGTCAACTGGCCCAACCTACGAAACATAAAAGGGACGTAAAAGAGATGTAAGTCAGGAGACAGGAAAGACGAAGGATCTACAGAATAATTGTATAATTTTTTTTTGTGACATGCATTTTAATGTGTCCCATTCAGGAGTTGTATATTATCCACGTGTGTGTGTGTGTGTGTGTGTATGTATGTGTGTGTGAGAGATTGCAGGGGTCGATTAGAAGCTCCTGGCCCCGCCTCTTCGCTGGTCACTACTAGGTCCACTCTCTCTGCTCCAACAGCCTTGTCCTAACTCAGAGCTATGTATGGATCCTGCCTCCACTGCATCACTCTCCAGAGTTTCTCACTTCCTGACAGCTCTAATGCTGAAGAAATACTTCCTAACATCCCTACGGCTCGTCTGAGTTTTCAACTTCCAGGTTTGTGTGTGTGTGTGTTTTAGTTAATACTCAAGAGTCCTACGCTGTTTGGGTGTGTGGATTTTTTAATTGTAGATAACACTAAATAAGCTGTGGGTTTCATTTGCTGCTGCCATGGTCCTTCACTGCAAGATACTTAGTCATGACTTTAATGGAAACACTTGGTAACTGGAATAATACACAACCCACATATAGTAGAAACTTATTAACGACGTTTCGGTCCGACTTGTGACCATTTACTTGTCACACTAATACACGAAGGTGAGGGAGGCAGTAAATATACGAGAGGAGGGCAGGGACGGGACAAAGAGAGGAAGGAGGAGGAAGTGGAGACAATGGTGGTAGAGGTAATGCTGGTAGTGGCGTTCCACTAGTTGGTGACTGGTGCACCACCAACTAGCGACTGAAGCACCACTAGTTGGTGACTGGTGCACCACCAACTAGCGACTGAAGCACCACTAGTTAGTGACTGGTGCACCACCAACTAGCGACTGAAGCACCACCAGTTGGTGACTGGTGCACCACCAACTAGCGACTGAAGCACCACCAACTAGCGACTGAAGCACCACCAGTTGGTGACTGGTGCACCACCAATTAGCGACTGAAGCACCACTAGTTGGTGACTGGTGCACCACCAACTAGCGACTGAAGCACCACCAGTTAGTGGAAGGAGATAATGTTGATGTATTCTCCACGGATTTTCACCCCTCAAGGAAGGCTCCTTGATGTTGGTGAGGGGCTCTTGATTTAGGGAATTGGATCTGTGCTCCAGTTCCCCGAATTAAGCCTGCATGCCTTCCACATCCCCCCCCCCCAGGCGCTGTATAATCTTCCGGGTTTAGCGCTTCCCCTTGATTATAATAATAATAATCCACGGATTTTCAAAATACATTCAGTAACTGCAGCCATGTAGTCATAGTTCATAAAATGAGTCCAAGAAGTAAGAAAAAACTAGAAAAATAGGTAATCAGATTCCTAACAAACAGAAGACAGAGCGCGGTAGTAAAACAACTTATTTCGGCCTCACGAGAGTAAAAAGTTGGGTACCTCAAAGTCAGATAAGATTTCGTTCGGATTTTTAACCCCGGAGGGTTAGCCACCCAGGATAACCCAAGAAAGTCAGTGCGTCATCGAGGACTGTCTAACTTATTTCCATTGGGGTCCTTAATCTTGTCCCCCAGGATGCGACCCACACCAATCGACTAACACCCAGGTACCTATTTGCTGCTAGGTGAACAGGACAACAGGTGTAAGGAAACGTGTCGAAATGTTTCCACCCGCCGGGAATCGAACCCGGGCCCTCCGTGTGTGAAGCGGGAGCTTTAGCCACCAGGCCACCGGGCCACTAGCACCATTACTGTTTCTCGTATAGCAGACATAGACAAGGACATTAACCACAGTTTCGTGTATCTGTTGCAAGTGATACCAAAGTTTGTGACAGCCACCTCAGTAGAAGACAGAAAAACTACACACGTCAACCACTCTGTGTAATTTTGTGTATTGTTGTAAATTTCTTGGGAGTCTTTTCACACTCCACACGGAAACCCAGGTTTGGGGTGAGGAATTGCTGGGGGATCCGTAATGGGTTGCAACAGACTGGAAAGGGGGGGGGGTTACCTTGGGAGGGTTTCGGGGGTCAGCACCTCCGCGGCCCGGTCTGAGACCAGGCCTTGTGGTGGATCGGGTCTGATCAACAAGGTTTTTACTGCTGGCTGCACGTAAACCGACGTACGAGCCACAGCCCGGCTGATCAGGTACCGACTTTACGTGTCTGTGAGTGTCTTCTTGGAGACAGCCAGGGGCCTATTGGTAATCCCCCTTATGTATGCTGGGAGGCAGTTGAACAGTATTGGGCCCCTGACACTTACTGTGTTGTCTGTGTACTCGTGGCGCCCCTGCTTTTCACTGGGGGAATGTTTCATTTTCCTGCCGAGAAATTTTGCTTTCGTAGGGAATGATTTTCGTGTGCAAGTTTGGTACTAATCCCTCTAGGATTTTCCAAGTGTATATTATCATGTATCTTTTTCGCCTGCGTTTCAGGGAATATAAATCAAGGACTTCAACCGTTCCCAGTAATTTAGGTGATTTATCGTACAATGGTGTGCCGTGAAAATTCTCTGTACATTCTCGAGGTCAGCAATTTCGCCTGCCTTGAAGGGGGCAGTTAGTAAACATCAGTATTCAGCCTAGAAAAACCAGCGATTTGAAGAGAATCATCATGGGCTTGGCGTCCCTAGTTTTGAAGGTCCTCATTATCCATCCTATCATTTTTCTAGTAGATGAGGTAGATACATTGTTGTGGTCTTTGGAGGGTGAGATCCTCTGGCGTTATCACTCCCAGGTCGTTTACATTAGTTTTTCCGCTCTGTTGTGTGGTTAGAATTTATTTTGGTATAAACCTTGGTAATAAATACCGACAAGTTGGTTTAGAAAGACACGTAAGCAAACACTATGACATATTTATTAGAAAACGTTTCGGTCCTGGTACCTTGATCAAGGTCCCAGGACCGAAACGTTTTCTAATAAATATGTCAGTGTTTGCTTACGTGACTTTCTAAACCAGAATTTTTGTTTTATACTCTGATGAACCTTTAATTTCCTCAAGTCTTCCATATGTGAGTAATTGAAATATCTCTTCATTGAACTTCATATTGTTTTCTGCGACCCATTTAAAGATTTGGTTGATGTCCGCTTGGAGTCTTGCAGTGTCTTGGATGGAGGTCACTGTCATGGGAATTCGGATGTCATCCGCTTACATCTCTTGTCTGTCAGGATGGGAACGAGTACTGTGCTTTGTGTAACAGAGCTTTTCACTATAGCCTCCTCAGACTTTACTCTGTTTGCTATTACTTTTTGTGCTCTGTTTGTTAGGAAATTATGGATCCATCTACCAACTTTTCCTGTTATTTCCTTTGTCACGATTTTTGTGCGCTATTTCACCATGGTCGCACTTGTCAAAGGCTTTCGCAATGTCTGTGTATATTGCATCTGAATCTTGTTTATCCTCTAAAGCATTCCGGACCTTGTCATAGTGGTCCAGTAGCTGGGACAGGCAGGATCGACCTGCTCTAAACCCGTGTTGCCCTGGGTTGTGTAACTGATGGGTATCTAGGTGGTTGGCGATCTTGCTTCTTAGAACCCTTTCAAAGGTTTTGATGATACGGGATGTTAGCGCTATCGGTTTGTAGTTCTTTGCAATTGCTTTACTGCTACCTTTGTGGAGTGGGGCTATGTCTGTTGTTTTTAGTGAGTGTGGGATGACCCCTGTGTCCATGCTCCCTCTCCATAGAATGCTGAAGGCACGTGACATGGGCTTCTTGCAGTTCTTGATGAACACGGAGTTCCATGAATCCTGGCCTGGGGCAGAGTGCATGGGCATGTCATTAATTGCCTTTTCGAAATCTTGTGGTGTTAGGATATTATCAGAGATTTTTGAAATGACCAAATTTTGAGTCTCTATCATAAAAAAATCCATTCAGATTGTCGACCCTAAGTCTGGTTAACGGCTCCTGAACACTGAGTCATTTCATTTCATTCACACTCATTTCTTTGCAGTCATCTGTGTAGGTCCCATCTCGTGTAGGCGTCTCCAATACTGGATGTTGTTTTTGCCTTAGATTTGGCATAAGAGAAGTATTTGGGTTTCATTTTATTGATGGGTTAAGTTCTTATGAGATTCTTGTCTCCTCTAAGATTCCTTAAGCTTAAGTTCGATATTTGCTATTTCTGCGATCAGGGCCTCCTTCCGTA
>NC_069490.1:20348873-20395386 GCF_026875155.1 Cherax quadricarinatus | reverse complement strand
AAAAAGGGAACCTCTCATAGAACCACCCGTGAAAACACTGATAAAAATACTCTTTAGAACCGCCCAGGAACACCGTGGAAAACCCAAAGAACCACCCAGGATACAAAAAAACCCACTCGAAAACCCAGCCTGGTGCACACTGGTAGAGCCCATTTAAAACGGGCCCATGAACAGTGGGAACCCCCTTTTGAACCCCTTTGAACAAAAATGTAAAAACCACTGTGAATAAAAGATGTAAACGCTGGTAGAACCACCAGTGATACAATGGTGGAACCACTGTGAACCACCCCGGGATCAACGCGGAAAAAAACCACTCGTCAAACCAGCCCATGAGCACCGGGAGAATCTAAAGAATCAGCCCATGAGAAAAACGGGGCGAACCTCCATAGAACCTGTTCAGTGTACAACACTGATAGAACCAGCCAGGAACAACACTGATGAACCATGGAAATCATGGATACAAGGGGGGCCCACCGTGCCCAGCCCAGTGATACAACGCGGGAAAAACCACTGTAAAACCCACCCCGGATGCACATTGTAAAACCCTTTTCAGAACCCCCCGTGACCCGCCGTGGTAGACTGGAGAACTCAACCTGACGACATGGAAAAGGAGGGTAGGGGAAGACATGTAAAAAGTATAAAATCGAGAAATTTGAAAAGTGAAGGACGAATTTTCAGTGATGGGTCCAGGAACAAAGGCACCATGGAAAACCCAGATGAATCAAGGATTTTAAGAAGCATTTCTTCGCCTTAGAGTTGTAAGAATGAAACAATCAGGATGAAATAGTAAAGGGAAAGGATCATACAAGCTTTAAAAAGAGGTACGATAAGACTCTTGGAGCGGGTTTGAAGTGGATATAGTAGCGACCAGGAAAAGGCGGACCAGAACATAAATCGCCCCTTAAACCCAATTAAAGGTGATTGACAATCAAAAGGATTCATAGAAAAACAAGCTGTGTAAAGAAAAAGAAGGGCCTTGAAAAAAGACCTCCGTTTATAGAACATTGTACGTAAATGGAGCAAAATCCGGAAAAGACACGGATTATGAGAATCAACACAAGACATGCCAGTGAGGGTTCAGCTTAAATCTTGTGCTCCCCTGTTTGAATTTTCTGTGCTCAGGCTTGGGCAAGGTTTAGCTTTTAGATTTTTGCCACAAAATGGAGTTTTATTGGCACACATATCCATCCTGGGGAGGGTAGCGCAAGAGCATATGGATACCCCCAAAAGGGCCTAGGAACTAGGCCCCAAAAGGGTTAACAAAAACTGGTTTACATTACAGTTCACTTTTTCATTACAACAAAATTTGGGAAAATTTTTGCTTGAAAATAAATTTTAAAAAAATTTGCTTAATATATTGGTATCTTTTTTTCGTTAATAAGTTCTTGCATTACATAGGTTATTATATTTGGTCTTTATATTCTTGGCCAGGAGAGACAGCAGAACTGGAAAGTGTAAACAAAATCTTTTTTGGGCCAGACGGCGCACAAAAAGGCCGGGAAGGGTTACCAGGGAAAGTCTGGATTTATATTCTGACACGAGGAAGAGAGAGAGTTGATATTTATCAAAACGACGTCCCGGAAATGAGTTTTGGGAGGAAGGGTGGACAATAAATTCAGTGAAGGGGGGGGGACCGTGGAAACAAAAAGAGAACATGTGTCAACCAGTGGCCCCAAGACTACAAAAACCTGTACCGTAGATATCTGAAATATTGGCAAAAAGGAAGGAGTTTTTATGAGGAAACTGGACCAGTACCTGCGAGAATTTTTTGTTTAAACAAACATTGATGTCGCGTGCCTGGTGACTGGGAAATTCATCGAAAAATTAAAAATATATCACGTAAATAAGGGCAGTGTGGGGTTTGGGTTTTATATCACGAAGACGTTTTTGCCATGATGGATGAAAAACCCCGGTGCACTCTCCCCATATTTCACTCTTTAAATTTTAAATTCCAAACATTCCATAAATGTGTATGGGTGGGTTAATTGGTTTTAAAGCCGTCGGTACATGAAAGTCTTTGAAAGGTCCTTGTTCCCTCACCATCAGGAAACTTCATAACCCCCGGGGAATACACAGCGAGGTGACTCACGAAAAACGTAAAACCACGATTTTCAAACAAGCCATCCACGGGTTGGGGGTTTTAACCCCCGACGGGGGAGTTTTTTGCTCTGACGCAGGTTAAAAAACCCCCCCTGGTAGGCTTTTTTCCAGAGGGTGTGTGTACCTGTGCGTTTCCCGTGTTTGTTTCGCCAGTCTACAGGGTAATACCTTGTTATCTTTGAAATATACCACGAAGGGGAGATTCCATTTAAAATTTGGTTACCGAAGATTTCCCCCCATCCCTCCCCATCACAGAACACTGCTTAGGTTTTTACCCCGGTGTTATCCCGTTTGGGTTCTTTGGGGCCGGTACCTTGGGTTATGGTTCCCTTTGGGCCGTTCCTTGTGAGGGTTTCCCGGAGTTCCTTTTTTGATGTTCCTTGGACCGTCTCCCTTTTTTAGGTTCCCTTTACCGTTACCCGTTGAGGGGCCTTTGACCGTTACCTTGTTGATGGTTCCTTTGAACGCTACCTTGTTGTGGTTCCTTTTTACCGCTACCCTTGTTGAGGGGCCCTTGGACCCTTACCAGTTGAGGTTCCCTTGGCCGTTACTTGTTAGGGGGGACCCTTCCCCGTTGTGGTTCCCTTTGGGCCGTCTACCTTGTTGAGGGGGGCCCTTTGGGCCGTTACCTTTGATGGTTTCCTTTGGCCCTCACCTTTTGATGGTTCCCTTGGGACCGTCTACCTGTTGATGGTTTTTTTGGCCTTCCTTTTTTTGGTTCCTTGGGCGCTACCTTGTTTTGGTCCTTGGACCTCTACCTTGTTGATGGGCCTTTGGGCCCTACCTTGTTTAAGGTTCCTTGGGGCCGCTACCTTTTTGATGGGTTCCTTGGACCTCTACCTTGTTTATGGTTCTTGGCCGCTACCCCTTTTTGATGGTTCCCTTTGGGCCGTTACCCTTTTTGATGGTTCCTTGGACCTCTACCTTTTTGATGGTTTCCTTTGGACCGCTACCTTGTTTATGGTTTCTTTGGACCCTCTACCTTGGGATGGTTCCTTGGACCCTCTTCCTTGTTGATGGGTTTCCTTTGGGCCCCCTTTCCTTTTTGATGGTTCTTGGACCTACCTTGTGAGGTTTTTTGGACCCTCTACTTTGTGTTACCTTTGGTACACCTTTGGAGAGCTTCGAGAGTTTATCTTAGACCGTCTACCTGGCGTCTATCTTGCCATGGCTCCGGAATCAACCTCACGCCGACTCGCTCTGATGCACCAAAGTTCTACGCAGATTGGACTGCTTCGTCTGGTCCTAGGATTTATCTGTTGACATGATGATGATATATTGTTTGGCTGGCAGTGGGCTTCAGGCTGCCTGACTCTGATGAGGGAAATCTCGGAGCGATGCTACACTGTCACATGGCATATGATAGCTATATAACAGGAATCAACAACATATCTCCTTTCCACCTTGAACTCCTTACTTTTCACTTAGGAAAAAAGAATAGTTTTTGGCACTACAGTGCCACTAATGATTACTGTTGTCGAGCCTCGGTCACCACTCGTCATACCACCACCACTTACGTAACGACTAGACTAACCTGCTCCACTACCATCAAAACCCATCTGAACAAGTGGTTGGAAAACTGACAAGTTGACAAACCTTGTACAACTTTTGGGTATTTTCAATCTGGGAACTTTTCGCTGGATTAAACATAGCCAAATGTTGTACATTTATCGTCACAATCAATTACGTTACACAGGCTACACCAATCACAACTAATCACACATCACCACCAATCACAACACAAGTAATACCAATCCACCTACCACCACCATGCGCACCAGTGGTTTGCAACATGTGCATCTACCGCAAGACGATGAAGGAGATCATCGGAAAGGAGATAAGCAATACTAAAAATATAGAGCAAAAGGCAGAAGAAATAGAAAAAGATTAAAAGAAGAAAGCATAAACAAGAGTATACATACTTCAGGGAAACAACAAACCGAAAAGCAGGATGAGGGAAGAGAAAAAGAGGACGGGAAATAATAGAACACTAATCTACTAAAAAAAACATAGCGGTGATGAAAGTGATGTATAGACAGAAATTGAGATAGAGGTAGGTAGAGATATGGACATTGCGCTAGAGGGAGGTAAAAAGGAATGCTTCATTGATAAATGGTAGGAGTGAAGGTACTTGGACGAAAATAAGGGAAAGAAAGGAAAAACAAGTGAATAAAATGCTGAGAGCGGCAGGACCGAGACAGGTGACAAATAAAGTAGTATATTTTCTGAGGATACGGAAGGTCCCGAGAACAAATTAAAAACCACTGGAAAAAAGGCTATTTGATCTCAGGGTCATGAGAGAGACGCTGCTGTCTCCCAGTTCCTGCAGATAAGAAAAGTAGAAAAAATGAAAAAAAAGGGAAAACGGAAAAATGTATAAATGAAGGACAAAATTTATATACTGGGGGAATTAAAAACATTAAAACACGGGAAAAATTTTGGCTTTTTTCCACGGGAGGCTTTTCTCATTTCCAGGGGGATAAAAAAGGAAAAAGATGGAAATATTTTAAAAAGTTTTAAAATAAAGAAAAGATATATGGGGAAATCGTCCCGGTGTTGGATTTGCAATAATTTTTAAACGGGGCAGGGGGGTTACCCAAAAAGGAGGAGTGGTAACACTT
The DNA here is from genome assembly GCF_026875155.1 of Cherax quadricarinatus. Taxonomy (NCBI): domain Eukaryota; kingdom Metazoa; phylum Arthropoda; class Malacostraca; order Decapoda; family Parastacidae; genus Cherax; species Cherax quadricarinatus. The sequence goes on along the minus strand of NC_069490.1, from coordinate 20,390,665 downwards.
CATTTTTTTTGGGAAAACTATCCCAAAAGGGAAAAAGAATGAAGGGAATTTTCCCCGGTTATCTGTTTTTAAAGGGGGAAATATACGGGGATGGGTCAAACTTCTTATTTTAGGATTTATAATTAACAAATTACCTAACCCTATACATTTAAATAGATTACGATTTTTATCTAATCCCTAATTTAATCACTTTAATTACCCCCAAACCAACAACACTTACTACCCCTACACACCCAAACCACCACCCCCCCCACCCCCCCCCCCCCCCACCACCCCCCCCCACCCCACACCACCCCCCCCCCCACACACCCCCCCCACCCACCCCCCCCCAACCCCCCACCAAACACCCCAACACCCCCAAACACAAAAACCCCACACACACCCACCCAAACCCCCCCCCCCCCCACCCCACACACCCCCCCCCACCCCCCCCCCCCCCCCCCAAACACCCCCCCACACACACACACACAACCCCCCCCCCCAACCCCACAACCCCACCCCCCCCCCCCACACCCACCCCCAACACACAACACACCCCCCCCACACACCCACACCCAAAACACCACCCACCCCCCACCCCACCCACCCCCCCCCCCCAAAACCCACACACCCCCCACCACCACACACCAACACACCACACCCCCCCCCCCCACCACCCCACACACCACAACACAACACCACCAACACAAAACACACAAAACCCAACAACACCCACACAAAACACACACACACCACCACACCACACACACACCACACACACACCCAACACAAACACACCAACCAACACACCACACCACACACACAAAAACCACACACCCCACACACCACACACACACACACCCCACACACACAACCACCCCACACACAACCCCCACACACACAAAACCACACACCCCACCCCACAACACCCCCAACCCCAACCCCACACCACACACACACCCCACCACACACACCCCCACACCACAACACCCCCCCCCCCACCCCCACCACACAAAACCCCCCAACACAAACACACCCAAAACACACCCCACACCACCACAACCCAACACACAAAACCCCCCACCACACACACCCACACCCCACCCCCCCAACACAAAACCCCCACACACACCCCCCCCAAACACCACCCACACACCCCACCACCCCCCCACACAAACCCCCCCAACACCAAAAAACCCCAACCACAACCAACAACAACCACACACCACAAGTTTTTATGCACCATAAAAAACCCCATAATTTCAGGTTTTCTAAGAAAGGTGAAAAACTTTGTTGGGCCCAACTATCTTTTTTTTTTGTTTAAAATTTTTTTGTCCAAGGGGCCTGCCTGGTTGTGTCCAGGGTCCTGCCACTGGTTGGTCCAGAGAGTCCCCCAGGTTGTGTCCGGGAGTCCTGCCATGGTTGTGCCCAGGGAGCCCTGCCACTGGTTGGTCCGGGAGCCCGGAACGGGTTTGTGCCGGGAGCGCCATGGTTGTGCCAGGGGCCCGCACTGGTTGTGTCCAGGGAGCCCCTCCCATGGTTGTGTCCAGGGAGTCCTGCCACTGGTTGTGTCCAGGGGTCCTGCCACTGGTTGTGTCCGGGGATTTGCCAGGGTGTCCAGGGAGCCTCCATGGTTTGTGCCCGGGAGTCTGATGGTTGTGTCCAGGGAGTCGCCCACGGGTTTGGGGTCCAGGGAGCCTCCCAGGGTTGTGTCCGGGAGCCCGGGGCCTGGTTGTGTCCAGGGAGCCCTCCCCTGGTTTGTGTCCGGGAGTTGCCAGGTTGTGTCGGGGTCCTGCCACGGGTTGTGTCCGGGGTCTCCCAGGGGTTTGGGTCGGGGAGCCCTGCCTGGTTGTGTCCAGGGAGGCCGCCCACTGGTTGTGTCCAGAGAGTCCTCCCACGGGTTGTGTCAGAGGTCCTGCCACGGGTTTTGGGTCCAGGAGCCCGCCACTTTTTATTCAAGCATTTTTTGAGCAGTCTGTGTGTATTCAAGACTTGTTGATGGTTGTGGGTTCGTTGCTTCTGCTCCCCTGAGGTGATTGCTGAATAAAAATCTTGAAGAATACAAGGGCAAAATCCCGTGTCGGGGACAATCAACAAAACCCCGGATGTTGGAGAGTGAACTTTATGACGTTTGGTCCAAATTGGGTCATTAACTAGTCCAATCGCCCGAAGCTTCGTATAAATTTCCCTTTTCCTTAGTGTTTGTTTTTCTTTGAATAAAATATTTTTCAACTTTTGTTTTTCTGTAGGTTTTTGTGCCTTTTTTTTATTTTTTTGGGAAAGTTGTGAAGAGTTACGAGCAGAGGGAAAATCGGACTCCCCATGGCGGGTCCGAGATGAAAAATTCTGGGAACTCATCAAGGTAGCGCCACCCCGGGCCAGAATTCGGTTCCTAAACCGTTGTTCTTAAATTTTCATGGTTTATAAGAACTGTTTACTTTTCTGATCGTAAGTTGTCTCGGCCAGTGTGTGATGCGCTTGTGTTTTTTGCCAAGTTTTTTTGTGTCCCAGATTTGTTTTTAATTTTTTATTTCCCCAGAACTTCTGTTTATAGCATATTTTGACAAGTTTTAAAACTCTTTTTTTTTCTAAACCCCTCCAAAATTTTTCTCTCCCCCTGTGTGCAGGTTATTTGGTTTTTTTCCCGTCACGGTTTTTTCTTTTTTAAATCTTCAATTTTAGCTTGCTTATAATTTCGTGGGTTTCAGAGGGGGACTTTTCTGCCCGAGTTCTTCGGTTAGAGTAACTACACCTGAAGATGGTGTTTATGTGTTGGGATCTTGTCCTTACGGCTGGGCGGTATGTAGAGATTATTATTTACTTGCAGTTTGTGGAATTTTAAAAAAGCTGTTTGTCACTAATTTTTTTTTTACCTTGACGGGACCGATTAAATTTTCACTGCGGTCCATGCTCGCGTGCTGAGTAAGGGTCAGGTCACATGAGGTGTTTCCCCCAACCTTAAAAAATTTTTTCTGTTTTTTATTTTTTAGTCCTTGAAAATGTGGAAAATAAATGTGTTTGGGAAATTCGCTTTTTTTTCGGGGGTTTTTTTGCATTTTGTGTGTCACCTGTTTACTCTGTTTATTACGTGATTTGCGCTGACATTCGAGGCGAATTAAAACCAGTCTTTCTTGTACGTGTACAATCCCTGCGTGTCTTTTCTCAGAAATTTTCAGGGTCGACTCTGTTTTCCCTCCTTCTGTTTCACGACGTTGTGCTTAAGGGGAAAGGGAAAAAGAAAGTAATATCGCTCATTTTTTTCAGTTGGTGGCTTTTCGCACCTCTGAGACATTGTAGTACCCGGTGAGCGTATGTAGCGCCATCTTTTGAGGTGTTTGTGGTTGAAGGTGTTCCGGATCGTGTCGTTGTTTATTTTTCGCTCTTGATGTATTATTTCACCTGGTGTTTGTCTTGGGGGAAGGTTTGGCACTAAACCCCCAAAAACTTTTCCTGAAAAGCTTAGGTAATCTTCAAGGAACTTATGTGGTGGGGGCCCTTTTTTATCTTTTTTTAAACTTAGTGTTTTATGGTAAAAGTCTTCATTTAATTTAAAAGGGTTTAAAAATAAATTTTTTTTCATTCTTCTCCCCTTGTGACTAAGTAGCTCAGACCATTGATATCTCTGTGTTTCTTTTCATCCGTTTGGGTCTCTCAATAAAAAGGAGTTGTGAGTTGGAGCTGAAAAAAATGGAGATTTTTAAATTCTTAAGGAGTAATATATCTTAGAAGTTTTAAAACCAACTAACCACCCACATTTCCTTTCTGGGAGACTCGGTTTTACATCTGTCTACTGGATGTGTTGGAAACCCACTGAATTTGTGACAACATTAAAACGAAACCCTGGTTTCATGGCTGATCATGAGATCCAACACACGTTTGTGTTGTCATGACTCACGAAATCGTGATAAACGATTGCAAAAAAACCACGGAAAAGGGTGGGGTTTTTAAACCCATGGGAAGGAGTGTAAAACTCCAGGCCAGTGCGTTAACCAGGGGCCAGTGGCTACAAAAAATTAAAATCCAAGGGTTTTTATACCCATAGGGGGGTTGCAATGGCCCCCTCTGTGCCTAAATGCCTTTGGTTTATTTTTCCGTCTCTGGCAAGACAGTGATTTGAAGGGGGTTTTGTGTAATGTTTTTCCCTTTTTTCGGGCACCCTCCCCTCGGTGGGAGAGACGCGTTTTAAAAAAAAATGGACCCAAAGTAGATCCTGGGGAATCCCTCTTCTCCAGGTTTGTGCATCCATGCTCTGTATGATAGTCATCCGTGTCTGTATGTAGTCATCCGTGTCTGTTGATAGTCATCAAGATCTGTATGAATTTTAATTTATATTTCCTGGTCTCAGCCGGGCCCGGGGGGGTTGGCCCCAAAACCTTCCCCAGGTAACCTGTACGTTTTTCCTCCTATTATTCTCTATCCACTTTCTTTATCCCCCCCTGATTCGTACTGGTTTATTTTCACTGTATTATTGTTTTTCCCCTTACCCACGGTATTATCCTGGTTTCTGTATCCCTTTATTATCCTGGTTTTCCCTATTCCACGTATTATCCTGGTATTCCATATCCCTATTTTGGTTTCCTAATCCACTGTTTTATCCTGGTATTCCTTTACCCACATTATCTGGTTTTCCCTATATCCACTGTTTTATCTGGTTTCTATATCACTGATTTTTCTTGGATTCCTTCCCCTGTTTTTTCCCTGGTTTTCCCCTTTTTCCACTGTATTATCCGGGTGGAAGGCTTCTCGCTCTGTAAAAACTTAGCAGTATTACCAAAGCTGGTCCCCCTCGGAAAAAATTAAATAAATAAAAAACGAAAAAATTTAACAAAGAAAAAACACTTTTTATTTATTAAAGCAACATAAAAAAAATTAAAAAATGCAGGTCTTTCCTTTTTGGAAAGAAAAATGAAAAATTAAAGAATAAAATAACTTTTAAAATCAACGTTTATATATATATATTGGGGTGTTTTTTGGGTTTGAAACCTTCGTGTTGCTGAAATTTGCCTTTGTGATGGGGGGGGGGTCGGGTGTTGACCCCCACCGGCTATTTCTTCACAGAGTATCGCCGTGAGTATTCTACCCGATAAACGGAAGGAGTTTTTCCCGCTGCTTGATGGTGGGGTTCGCCCTGCCAATTTCATCGGTGCACAGGTATTAAACCCCAAAATGGGAGGTTCTAGGGCGTTAGTCCGTCTCCATCAGTTTTGCTCTTTGATTGGCAGGTAACACTCTGTCATCCAAGAGTAGTGTTGGGGCTGTGAGTCAGTGATTACTGTTGGACCGGCCCCACACGTCACCTTTTCGGGGGGGGGGGGAAGGGGGGAAGGGATGGGGGCTAAAATGCCCCTACCTTAACAAGACCCGGCATAAAAAAAATTGGGGTGGGGGAAAAAAAAGCCAGAATGGGGAGCTTGATTTCCCCTACCTTAAGTAGCCGGCAATGAAATGTTTTATATATACCCCCTCGCTATTTTCCATCTATTGAACTTTTCCCCTGCCCCCCCCCATCCCAAAAGATTTGGGTCAAGGAGTAAGAAGAATAGGCGGGAAAAATTTCAAATATGTGGAAGTCGTGAAAGGCAAAAAATCTACGACGTCACGATTAACAGAGAAATAATTGGATGAAAACCCTTGATTACACAATATGGAACTTAAAAACCTTTGGGTGCCCAAAGTCCACCTCAGGAGGCGACTGTTTGGTTTCCCTTTAAAAGTTTCTAGGTATATCAAAGGTTTGTGGTCAGTTTCTGAAAGAATTTTTTTCCCAGCAAAAAAATTTTAAATTTGGAGAACCCACACAAGGGCAACATTTTCCCTTTCTATGGGGGAAATATCTCGTTTTTGCGGAAAGGGGTTTTCCCCGGGTTGGAAGCTAAGGGAGGGAGTACCATCTGGTTTGTGTAACACTGCACCCAAGCCAGTTTTGGAGGTTTTGCCTTCAAACAAATGTTTATTTAATTCTGGAATCTTAAATATAGGGTCTTTCGAAAAGATACTTTTAATTCATTAAACTTTTTCCCCAGTACGTCGGAACTTTAAAAGGTTCCCTTTACAGACTTTTTTAAAGGGAAATGGGTGGGGCCGAAGATCAGTAAGGTTCGGGAAAACCGTGCATAAAAATTTACAGAACCAAGAAAGTACGCATGAGCTTTTTGGTTTGGGGAATTTTAAAATTTTAAAAAAGCTTTTATTTTATGGGGAGAGGTGAGAGAGTTATTAGAAAGTTCGTCCAAGATATTAAACTTGTAACCCCGGAAACTTTTTTTCGGGTTGGCGTGAGGCCGTGAGCGTAACCTTGCAAAAGATGTTAAAGTTTTTGGGAAAGTTGCCCCCGTGGATGTCATTACGTAAATGTTATCAAAAAAAACTGAAACAGGATATTTCCCCCAAAACCTTTTTCCCTCAGTTCCCCCGTAGAGCACAGGCGTTACCAAAAAGAAGGCTGTTCTATTTGCATCAGTCCCTTTGGGGTTAGGGAAAACGGTGCGCTTAGAAGGGGGTTAAATTACTTGATGAAAGCCTGTGCAAAATTTAATCTCTGAAAAAAAGGAAAACTTTAAAAATTGTGTAGATCGTATTATTAAAGGGGAAGGCTCAGATCCCACCCAGTTATAGCATTTAAGGCCCCTGAAGCCAAAGAATTTATTGAAATTTCCCCCTTCTTAACCGACTACTGGGAGCATTGAGATACGAAGGTTCAAAGATCTTTAGTTTTAATAATTTTTCACCCCCGGTCAATGCATCCTAAGGGGAAAGGAAGGGTTAATTTTTCGTTTGAAAGGGTTTTCCGTCACCCAAGTCATCTTATGGGGTCCGTGGGGGGTAACAACCCGGGAATACAGTAAAGACGTCTGAAAAGTTACCCATTTAAGTAGTTATGGGCTTTAAGGTCATCCAAAAATTCTTAATATTAATGTTTGGGGCGTCGAGGGTCAAGGTCACCCAATCATGTAGTTTTTTACTTGCTAAATTGAGGTGTCAGTTATGCAAAACCTTTCATTCTTTAGTTGTCTTATCAAGTTCGTGAGGAAAACTAAGTCAGTTATTAAGGCAGTTAACGAATTTTTCCCTAAAATTTTTAAGGATGTTGATATTTTAAAACTTTGGTTTCCCCCTTTCTTTTATGAGGTAGTCAACTTTCCCCCAAATTTTTAATATTTTATGGGCCTTTCCATGCTACTAAAAATTTATTTGACTTGTCGGCAAAAGTACAAGAAATTTATCCCCCACGTTAAAAATTTCCTCTGACTTTGGGGGTCAAAAAAGGTTTTTTATGGTCCATTGACAAACTTAGGTTTTCGAAAAAATATGTCAGAGGTCCCAAGTTTAGACTAAGGTCAAGGAGAAATGGTAAGAAGACTGAACCTCGGCATTACCTCCTCATTAGCCCTAAGTCAGAAGGATGGACAGTGGACCTTGGCCGTTACCCTAGGAATTTCAAAGGTGAAAAACCCAAAGGCACTGGGAACTTCCTCATGGCAAACAAAAGAAGGGAGGGAACGTGCCACCCTTAGGGTTTAAGGGAGCAAAGTTTTTTTAAAATGGATGAGAAACGAATGTGGCCTCAATCCCCATTACGCTGGGGTTAGGGGTTTTGGGGGAAGGAGGCTTTTATCCCAGAAGTTGGTATAGATGTTGCATTAGAGATGGAATTGTGTCCCGGTCAGACAAAATTTCTCTAGGGAGCCCATTGGAGAAGAGGAAAAAGGGCTTCAGCCCCCCGTAGTAGTTTTGGCTTTAAGGAACGGCTTTAGGGAAAAAACCCAAGCATAATCAAAAATAATGTTAATATATTTCTTTGTCCCCCCGAGAAAGTGGAGTTTTAAAGGACCAACGAGTCAATAGTACTCTTTTAAAAGGTAAGAAAAGACGGCATTTTGCCATAGGTATCGCGGTACCTCGGGAGGTTGACAGTTGGGGGAAAATTTTAAGATCTAAAGGGAGGGAATCTGAGGGGAATTTTTGGCCAAAAAAGGTTTTTTTAATTTTTTTTAAGGTTTTCGATGCGAGAAATGCCCGCCACTGGGGGTCTGGCCTTTTAAGAACGTCCCTGCAGACTTGGAACAACCAGATGGGTAGTCGTCTCATTGAATTAATTTGGTATGACTTGTACAAAGAACCTTTAAATACAAATTTATTAAAAATTTTTCCTTTGGGTAAATTGATTTGTTTAGCGGCATTAGGGGGAATTCTGAAGAAAGGGAAATTACTTTGGAAATTTACAAAGGAGTCCTTCGATATGTCTAAAAAAGGGTTAAAATCAGGGAAAATCAAAGGATGGACAGTTGGGGAAAACTGGGTTTGGTTGAGCCCCAGTCAAGAATTTATGGTATCGGGGTGATATCTTCACTTTCATTAAAAAGTGAACGGTGATTTTTCCCCGTTTCGAGAGTAGCATCATGGTTTTTAATCCCCCATGAAATTTACGGCATTGTCTTTTCTGAAATTTCGGGGGCTTCTCTCCTCTACAGGAAGAGGATTTGAAAAATTTTATCCCCCTTTGGTGATGAAAGGAACTCAGAAGGGAATGGACCTTTTACATTACCCTTTTGGCGGGCAGAAGTGATGGGAGCTAGTACGGCTTCAGACCAACCCGTGAACCTTTTTGACCTAATGTAAAAAACGGATGGTAGGAAAAGTGTCCCTCAGCCCAAGTAGTCGAAAGTTTTTGCAGAGGAATGGTTTCTTTAAAGGTTTTGGGGAAAAGCTTATCAGAAAGCTAAAATGTGCATCCTTTTTCGTAAAAATGGTTGATACAAAGCCATTTAAATGTTCCTGAAAAGAAGGGTGCTTGGTCATTACGTCTTTAAAAAACTTCCAACTTTTTGGGCCTTTTAGAAGGAAATCTGCGTTTTGTCCCTTAAACCCACAAAAAGACAAACGGAATAAAAAAAGTCTTTTTTTTTCCATAGAGGCTTTGATTTCTTAAGGTTTGAAACCCCGCCCTTTGGGTTCGATCCCTTTGGTTTTATGGAAATTTTGGCCCAGCATCAGGTCAGCAGCTCAGCAAATTCCCCGCTTTATCGGTAGTTTTGATGAATGTCGTATCTGATGGGGAAGAGCGTCGGGAATGGTCAGCAAACCCTGAAGTCTTAAAAAGGATTAAATGCGTCAATTCCCGAAAACTCTATCCAAAAATCGAGAAACGAAAAAAGGGGTTTCCTGTAACTGCTGAAAGTTTGGCCAAGCTGTAAAGGGGGATACCTGAAATCTTTCCTGTAAAAATTGGGTTTTTTGATATGCTTTAAGGATTGCCTTCTTCAGTAGGTTATAATTGCAAAATCCCGCGACAAATTGCATAGTATTCAAAGCTGTACCCGAAAATAACATCCTAACCCGGGGCCCATGTGTCAGCGGCCATTACAGGGGTAGCGGTTTTTCAAATGATAATAAGAAGTTTGTCTTTCCCCCCCTGTGAAGGGGGTAAATTAGGTTTGGAATTGGGTTTTCTAGCTGCACGTGTTCCCTTACTCCTTCATCTAATTGTTTGTGAGAAAGTTATCTTTTTTTCTCAATTAAGGCGAGCTTGTCGAGCTCGCGTCTTTTCTTTTCCTAAGTTTTAAATTTAAAATTGTTTTACGTACTCAGCTCTTCCTCACGTAAAATCTATCCCCTCCTTTTTTTTTTCTTCTCTTCTCTTTCTAATCTCTTGGATTCTCTCTCAAAAATTTTCCCTTTTTTTTTCTTTCTTTTTAACGTCTTTATTCTCTCTCAATTCCTCTTTTAATTTTCCTGGTTTAGTAATGAAAGATTTTAAAATTTTTCCTGTTATTCCTAACTTCCAGTTCTCCAAAATGGTATTCATCCAACTTTCAAAAACAAAATAAATATCAGGGGGAAATGAAACGGGATTAAAGAAAATGGAGGGTTCAAATTTCCCGCTCCCCTCAAAAATGTAAATAAACCAGAGGGGGTCGATCCCCCACTTCAATTAAACAAAATGTATTAATTAAAAAGAAAGGGGTTTTTGTCGGTCGAGCAAACGTAAGTGAAGGGGACTTTACCATCCCAAATTTTCCCCCCAACAAATAAGGGTCCTATGCATTCCCCTTTATTAATAAAGGTCAATGAAATAATTTTACGGAAAAATTGGGTCCCTAGAGTCTAAAACCTCCAAAGTGTTTCAAGTCAAAGAAAAAGGGGCAGAATTAAACTTATATCCTGCCTGACTTTTCTTACAATAAAATTTAGACTTAACAAACGCCAAATCTTTTTAAAACCCGTACCGTAGTCCTACCTGGAATGATTTTTCATGGTGGTGGTAACCGTCTGGGTTGGGCGTTTAAGTTCCAATGGGAGATTCGGAGGAGTTTAAACTGATTCGTAAGTTTATCCTGGCAAGGGCGCCCTGTGAAGGCTTCTCAGTCGTAATAACTTGACAGTTCCAAAACTGGCTCTCTCAGGAAAATTTAAAGAATAGAAAAAAGAAATAATTAAAAAAGATAAACACTTTATATTTATTTAAAACAACTAAAAAAAAATAAAAAAGGCAGGTACATCCTATTTGAAAAAAAAATGAAAATTAAAGAATAAAATAAATTTGAACTCAACGGATTATATATATTGGGGGGTCTGGTGGGGGACACTTGTGTTGCGAATCTTAGCCGTTGCTATGGGGGGGGGGGGGTCGCAGGTGTTGGTGACCACCACCGGGGTATTTCTTACAGAGTATCGCCGTGAGTATTATCCCGAGACAGGAAAGCAGGTTCTTTCCCCTGCAATGATGTGGGGGTTAGTCCCGCAATTTTTTATCAGGTGCACAGGTAAATTTAAAACCAAATTTGGGAAGTCTCCGGACGTTAGTCCGTCTCCATCGTTTTGCTCGTTTATTGGGAGGTAACCTGTCATCCAAGGTAGTTTTCTGGGAGCTGTGGGCTGTGATTAGTTTGGCAGAGCCCCACACGTACCTTTCAGGGGAAGGAGGGGGGGGGATGCGGGAGCTAGACTGCCCCACCTTAAACAAGCGCCCGGAGTCAAACTTCACTTCAGGGGGTGGGGGGAAAAAAGGCCAGAAAAAGCGGGGCTTGATTTACCTACCTTAAGTAGCCCGGGAAAGAAACTGTTGTTACTATATACTCCCCCCGTACTCCCATCTATTGAACTTTTCCCTCCACCAGGTATTCCCATTCCCTGTATTATCCTGGTATTCCTATATCCACTGTATTATCCTGGTTTCCCTTTCCCCTGTATTATCTGGGTTTTTCCCAATCCCCTGTTTATCCTGGTATTCCCATTCACTGTATTATCCCGGTATTTATATCCACGTATTATCCTGGTATTTCCCCTTTTCCACGTATTTTCCTGGTATTCCTTATCCCCCTGTATTTCCTGGGATTCCTATATCCCCTGTATTTCCCGGTATTCCTTTTTCCACTGTTTATCCCGGTATTCCTATACCCTGTATTATCCTGGTATTCATATCCCTGTTTATCCCGGTATTCCTATATCCACTGATTATCCTGGGTTTTCCCTTTCCCCTTATTTTCCTGGTATTCCAAATTTCCCCTGTATTTCTGGTATTCCTATATCCATGTATTTCCCGGTTTCCTATTTCACTGATTATTGGTTTTCCTATATCCCCTGTATTACCTGGTTTCCCATATCCACGGGATTATCCCGGTATTCCTTATCCCCTGTATTTTCCGGTATTCCTATATCCCTTTTTATCCTGGGATTCCCTTTTCCCTGTTTATCCTGGGATTCCTAAAATCCACTGTTTTATCCTGGTATTCCTATATCCACTGTTTTCCTGGTATTCCCATATCCCCTGATTTTCCTGGGATTTCCTATATCCATGTATTATCCCGGTATTCCCCATATCCCTTTTATCCCGGTATTCCTTATCCAGTTTTTGGTATTCCTATATCCACTGATTATCCCGGTATTCCTTTTATCCCCTGTATTATCCTGGTATTCCCATACCACTGTATTATCTGGTATTCCTATTCCACCCGTATTATCCGGTATTTCCCTTATCCATGTATTATCCCGGTTTTTCCCATATCCCCTGTATTATCCTGGTTTCCTATATCCACTGTATTATCCTGGTTTTTCCTATATCCACTGATTTTCCGGTTTTCCCAACCACTGTATTACCTGGTTTCCCATATCCCCTGTATTATCCCGGTATTCCTTATCCACTGTATTTTCTATATTCCCATACCACGTGAGGATTTCAATTGTTACTAATATCTGTTTTTTTTTTTTACAGCAGATTTTCTTTGGGGCCCCCCAAGAAGGGAATTGGGTATTCTTTTTTTTTCCCTAATAGTTTGCTGGGGAGAGAGAGAGGGGAGGAGGGGAGAGAGGGGGGGAAAAAGCGAGGGGAAATGCGCCCAGCTCCTTAATCTGTTTAGGCAGAAAATTTAAAATTTCCCCCCTTTGGTTTTTTTAAACCTTCCCAACACCTTTTTAACCCCTGGTTAAAACCTTTCTTTTCGCCCCCATTTTTTTCTTAACACTGCCCATTTTTTTTTAAATCATAGAAAATATGTCTTGTTTATGTCTCGCTTTTTCTTTCCCCGGGGCCCGTGGGTTTTTTTTCCCCTCATTGTTGGTCCCCAGCCCTGGGTGTGGGGTTCATTTTCCCCCCATTTTTTGGTCCCCCAGAAAGCCTGGGTGTGAGTTTCCCCTTTAAATCCCTCATTTTTGGTTTCCCCACCAAAACCTGGGTCGGGGGTTTTCTTTTTCCCCTAAATTGTTGGTCCCCAAAGCACCCCGGGGGTCGTGGGTTCCCATTTTCCCTCATTTTTGGTCGCCGGGCACCCGGGGGCCCGTGAGATTCTTACCCCTCATTTTTGGTTCACCCAGCCTGGGTTTTGTCTTTTTCCCCCCTTTTTTGTTAAACCCAAACCAGCGGGGGGCCCGTGAGGTTTAGTTTCTCCCCATTTTTGGGACGCCAGCAGCCGGGGTCGTGAGGTTCAGTTTCTCTGTTTTGGGTTTAAACCCGGGGCCTGGCTTTTTTGGGTTTTTCAGCTTCAGTAGTGCCCCGGAGACTTAGAGTAGGACAATGAGGATATCAGGGTGAAAGGAGGAAGCTGGGGAGTGGGGAGACGGGGTTTGGCAAACATGGGGGGGGGGGGTTCCTTTATGGGAGCCTTCTCTGTAGGAAGGGAGGGTGGGGTGCAGGGGAACGCTGTGGAGCCGGGGGGGGGGGGGTGGGGTGCACGAGGGATTTTCCCCGGCTGGGGTGCTGGGTGAGGTGTGGTGCTTTGGGGTGGGCTGTGGAAAGAGGGAGGCTGGGTGCAGGAATAGGCTGGGGTTCATGAACCAAAGGCCCGGGGTGCAGGAGTGAGGCTATGGGGCTGGAGGAAGGTGGGGGAAAAAGGGTAGAATTAAGCTTTGGAAGGGTGGGGTGCGGAGAGAAACCCGGGAGAGTCTGGTATTAGCTGGGTTTAGGGGAAGACAACCCCCGTGGGCAGTCACTTAACCCTCTCCCACCTTGGGCATCACTATTTTCGTCTCCCCTGTTTTGTTTGATTTTTCTCTTCCGTGGAAATTTTAAAAATTCGTGTTAGGGTGTTTCTGGGGAGTTTTTTAAAACATGAATTGGGGGCGTTTCTGGGGAGTTGATTAAATGATTGGGGGTTTTTCGGGGGAGGTTTTTCCCAAAAGTTGTGTCGTGTTTGATGGGGGAATAAGGGGTGGTGGTAGTGTTTTGAGGGTGTGGTAGGGTGATGAGAATAGTGGTAGAGTGGTGGAAGTGGTAGGGGCAGTAGGGGTGGAGCAGTGGTATAGCAGTGGTATGGTGGAAAACAGTAGTGAAAGGGTTTGTGATGTCAAAAGATTCATTTTCAGGGGATTAAAACAATGTTTTATAAGCTTTAATGTTTCCGCACTAAACGATAGACTGGATAACTATAAATTTAAAGGGCTAAAATTTGGAAGCAATGTGATGCTCGAAGGTCTGTTGTTCTTGCAGGCTGTTTTACTGCTGTTTACTGATGGTCACCTTCCCAACACAGGCGAGATTTGCTGAGTGGAAAAATGAGAACTTTCACTACCCATTTATACTTTCGTCATCTAAAACTCCAGAAATGTTGAAGTGCTTTCAGCTTTATTCCTTGGGAACGTAGACGAGAAAGATGCATCGTAATTTACATTGGATAATTCAAGAGGGGATGGTTCCAAATTTGGCCCCGAAATCCTTCCGTATGAAAGAAAAGTTTTCTTGGCATTAATTGGAAAGTATGTTCAATAAAAAGTGACGTTTGAATTGTTCGCAAAAGGTGGGGGAAAAATGGGCGAAGGTCCACCCCATAACCCCAGGCCGAGTCAGCCCCAAAGCCTCACAAATCCACACCAACCCCATTTCTTTTTTTCCTCACTATCCCACAGCACCCTGACCATTTTTAGAATCTAGGTAAACATACAGGTAAACCATAGAAGAGCCTATGCTCGAGTTAGCTAAACACAAAAGGAGTACACAACTACAAACTTAGCTTAAATACACAGCATCTCCGACCAGGCCAGGAGCGGACTCCATCCCCCGCACCTCAACTGGTGAGTACCAGCTCCATGCATGTGACTCACGTGATCCCCAGCCACCCTTACCCCGCGTACCCAAACACAGTTGGAAAATAAATACCTAGCAGGATTTCTTTATAATTACAGTAAGAGTACTTTACACTACTCCCAAAGGCACATGATTTATAAAATTATGCTTTACAATTATAACATTCATACTATTATGGCACACTTCTCCACTATATGTAACATTACATAACATGAGTACATTAAGAGAGAGAACTCATTAGCGTCATTGGTTCTTGACGTGTCGTAGGTAAGAGGAAATTACTGACAACGACTCTTCAAGAGGGAACCTGGTAAGATCCTTAGACGTCATGACTCTTAAATCTCGCACATGGAACTTTAGGTCTATTGAACGATTAGAGTTTCTCCTGTACTCCCTTAGTCTTTATTTCCTCCATTCTTCCATATTGTCTGAGGCCCAGTGGAAGACTTGAATTATATCTGCCAGAATATTTGTTGTTCTTCGACGGACGCCGTTCTCATAGAGATTTTAGTGGCATTGGCAAAGGATGTTTTGGTGCTATGATGTTTGTCCTTGTCAATATCGGAAAAAAAAAACGAGAAACAGAAGTGGGGAGAGTACTGTGCCTTGAGGTACAGAGCTTTTCACTATGTCAGCCTCCAATTTCACTCTGTTTACTACTACTACTCTGGGTTCTATTAAGAAGTTACTTATCCTCTGCCCACTTTGTACACAATGACACCATGGTCTCAGTACACACTACATCAGCATTCAGCTTGTGTTCCAGAGCATCAAGGACTTCATCGTAATGATCTAGCAGCTGTGAAAGGCAGGAAGGTACTTGAAGGACTAGTCCAAAATCTGCACATCTCCTATACCTCTCATTCATATATGTTATGGAAAACATTTACAGTAAATCCAGTGAAAAGCAGGAGCGCCGTGGGCACAATAAGACCATTGTATCAATATTCGTGGTCAAGACTTTTTTAACATCTTGCCAGAAGATATCAGAAACACTGCCGGGAACTAGAAACGTACCTCCACGAAGTGCCAGATAAACCTGGCTGTGTGTGTGTGGTGTGTGTGTGTGTGGGGGGGGGGGCAGTGAGCTGCCAGCAGCAACAGCCTGGTTGACCAGGCAAGCACCAGACGATCATGGCCTAAGACCGGGTTCTGGGAGAAAAAATAAACTGTGAACTCATCATCATGGGTATGACTGATTCATCAAACTGTGCTGTTCGCACACGAGGTTCAAACTTTCTTCTCACTTTCTGATGTCTGTAGACTGCTCCACTAATTTTGAAACTCTTCACACTCACTTCTTTACTTTTCAGAACTTACTTTTTCTCTAGTAATATATGACATCAACTATATTTTGGCTAAGCGTTTCTTAAGTTGCGTGAAACATTTCCATAATATATTTTAGTCTCTTGTCTCTTGGATGTTACTAGTGTTCATCAACACACACTGACAACTTCGTCTCTCAGAACATTTCTAAGGTCTCCTAAGACACCCTGGCACATTCCCTTTGATGTAATCTGTCATTTCCTAAGTTCCCTTAACACTTGACACATGGTGTCATCTCTAGGTCCGAGACATTTTTAAGTCTTTCTCCCCTAAGAGAGAGACAAGTGGTGGTTTCTCTCTGCCTCCCAGACGTTCCTAAACTGGCATTGACATTATAGTTTCTTGTGATAGGAAATGTTTCTCAGCTCTTGTTGTGTTTCTCAGCAACACTCGTGTCTGGTACCCACTACTTATCTAGCACATTATCTACTTAAGACTTTGTCCGGCTCTCCCTCAGACTTTTTTGTTTCCTTGCTTTTTTTCGTCTTTCTTGACCATTTGTTCGTTTTTAGTGTTTATTCACCCTGGACACTACTCTGGTACTCTTTATTCACCCTGGACATACTCTGGTATCTTTATTCACCTGGATACTGTACTTGGTACTCTTTATTCACCCTTGACACCGTACTCTGGTGTTCTTTTTCACCCTTGAAAACTATACTCTGGTGTTTTACCCTCCTTGGACTCACTGTACTCTGGTGGTTTTTATGCACCCTGGACACTAGTCGATTAAGGGGGTAGTTTTCCTGCTACCCGGTCCCAGACCAGGCCTCTTGGTTGATGGCCTGATCAACTAGGCTGTTGGTATTAGCAACCCACAGTCCAATTTTTGCATCGTAGTTGGGCTGATTAAGAATTGATATGAACTTAAGTTCCCTCTTGAAGACAGCCAATGGTCTGTTGGAATTACATTATGTATGAAGGGAGGGTGTTGAAGGTCTTGGTTCCTTTACACTTATGAGTTCTCTCGGTATACTCACTGCACCCTGCTTTTCACTGGAGGTATTTTATACCTGTCTACCGAGCTCTTGCTTTTCATAAGGAGTGATTTCTGTGTGCAGATTCGGGAATAATCCCTCCATAATTTCAGAGATATAAATTATAGTGTAACCTTCTCGCCCTATGTTTCAGGGAGTTCAGTTTAAGGAATTTAGAGTGCTGCCAACAATTTATAGGTGTTTGACTGAGTTTATATGAGCTGTGAAAGCGCGCTCTACATTCTCCATATTTATAATTTCATCTGCCTTAAAGGAGCTGTTAGAGTACAACCTTGTTCCAGCCTAGAGAGAACAAATCATTTTAAAGGACTGTCATTGTCCTGGTATCTTTTTTCAAAGGTTCTCGTAGTTCATCTTATCGTTTTCCTTGACGTGATAATGACATTGTTGTGTTCTCTGAAGGTAAGATCATCCGACATTATCACTTCTAAGTCTCTCACATTTATCCTCGGCTCTATTGAGTATTTTATACGCTTTCATAGATTTTTAATTCACTTTTTTCGTAATGGGCAACTGAAATTTGTCCTCGTTGAACGTTATATTGTTTTCCATGACACACTGGAAAACTTAGCATATAGTTTGGAGATTTGTGGACAGGACCTCATCTCCATTCTGCACACTGACGTAACTTTCTGAATTGAGGAAGTGGGAGGAAATTTAAAATAAAACTCAGTGGGCAGCTGGCCTCCATAAGCAACAGCCTGGTTGACCAAGCAAGCACTAGACGAGCCTGGCCATGGCCGGGCTCCGAGAGTAGTGAAATTCTCGTAACTCTTCAAAGGCATAAGAAAGGTAAAGGTGGGCAGCATGGGGCGCCCTGGGTATAGTAAGTCGCTCCCAGTCTCCTGATTCACCTGTGTGCCACCTGTTGCTTGAGTCACCTGTGTGTCACCTGTTGCTTGAGTCACCTGTGTCACTTGTTGCTTGATTCACCTGTGTGTCACCTGTTGCTTGATTTACCTGTCTGTGTGTGTCACCTGTTGCTTGATTCACCTGTGTGTGTCACCTGTTGCTTTATGTTAGTTAAATACAAGTGTTTTACCTGTTAGTAAATGAGGTGTAAATGTTTTGAAATTAGATTTTTACAGCATTAAGTTAATATTTTGTCAGTCTCGACCATATTCATACCTGTGACATACCTGTGACATACCTGTTACCAGCATCGAAGATACTTCTGCCTTTGCAGCTTGACCTGATGCTGTGCTTCCCTGAAGCAGTGATAACGGATTTACAAGAACGAAAGAGGGATTTAACGGGATTTTAAATCCCGCTTCCGTTCTTTAAAGCTGCTCTTATTGCTTCTGCGTAACTGTCTTGTTCTATATGCTATGCTTCCTTGTTGATTGAGCAAGCTGGCTGTTGCTGCTAGCGGCCCGCAGGACAACATAGACATATTGGAAGCCGTTCCCCGTATGGGAGTTTAGGGAATGACTTTGGTTGATTGCATGTAAACGCATAAACTCAAGAATGGACAGGGAGTTGAACCCTGGTTCTTGCGAGTGATAACAGTCGTCCATTAAGACATCCTGAGTGTACTTATCGGTAAATTTCATTCTCTTTACCCAAACTTTATAATTTAAAATAAGATACCTGTTATAAATAACAAAAAGGCACAATACCGTGACTGGAACGATACACAAATAACCCGCACGTAGAAGAGAGGAGCTTACGACGACGTTTCGGTCCGACTTGGACTATTTATAAAGTCCAAGTCGGGACCGAAACGTCGTCGTAAGCTCCTCTCTTCTATGTGCGGGTTATTTGTGTATACCTGTTATATTAAGCCAATTTTTCTAAATTTGCTTGCAATAGATAAGTGAACTGGAGATACAAATCCAGGTAAGAGATAAGATTTCGTTTGGATTTTTAACCCTGGAGGGTTAGCCACCCAGGATAACCCAAGAAAGTCAGTGCGTCATCGAGGACTGTCTAACTTATTTCCATTGGGGTCCTTAATCTTGTCCCCCAGGATGCGACCCACACCAGTCGACTAACACCCAGGTACCTATTTGCTGCTAGGTGAACAGGACAACAGGTGTAAGGAAACGTGTCGAAATGTTCCCACCCGCCGGGAATCGAACCCGGGCCCTCCGTGTGTGAAACGGGAGCTTTAGCCACCAGACCACCGAGCCACCGTACTCCTGTTAACCCTTTAGGGGCCTAGTTCCTCGGCCTTTTGTGTATCAATATGCTCTTGCCGTACTCTACACAGCAGGGAAATAGAGTACATAGTAAACTAACCGCTTTGGTGGAAAAAAAAAGTGATTTGTCGCTTGAATATCTGGCGCTTTATTTGCCAGGCTTCCAGACTAAAGTTTAGCCTCAGGCCGAGTTTCTTACGTGAGACTCTCAAGATCAGTCGCAGGTGCGTCGTAAGTATCAAGAAGAGGATCCTTTCGAAAGCCAAGTACTAGAATGGATCTTAAACGATCAGACACTGTCTTGAAGTGTGTGTGTGTGTGTGTGTGTGTGTGTGTGTGTGTGTGTGTGAGAGAACATTAACAAGTTCTTTCAGAAGCGCGCACGCGCCGCACACCCCACACACAACCACACACAACACACACACACACACACACACACACACACACACTACACATCACACACAACACATTGATGGGAGGAGATGACAGTAGGAGGAAGTAAGTGTTTAAGGAATGATTCTTGTAAACGCTGGTGTACTGTAGATGGTTACCTGGAGGTTATTCCGGGGATCAACTCCCCCCGCGGCCCGGTCCATGACCAGACCTCCCGGTGGATCAGGGCTTGATCAACTAGGCTGTTACTGCGGGCCGCACGCAGTCCAACGTACGAACCACAGCCCGGACTGATCCGGCACTGACTTTAGGTATCTGTCCAAACTCTCTCTTGAAGGCAGCCAGGGGTTTATTGGTAATATCCCTTATGCTTGGTGGGAGGCTGTTGAACAGTCTTGGGCCCTGGACATTTATGATGTTTTCTCTTAGTGTACCAGTGGCGCCCCTACTTTTAATTGGGGGTATTTTGCATCACCTGCCCAGTCTTTTACTTTCGGAGTGATGTGTGCAGATTGGGGACCATTCTTTCCAGGATTTTCCAAGTGTAGATTTTTGATATCCTCTCTCCTGCGTTCCAACGAGTACAAGTCAAGTGCTTGACTCACGAAATCGTAATGACACGATTGCAAACAAACCATACCCCGGCCGGGATTGAACCCGCGGTCAGAGAGTCTCAAAACTCCAGCCCGTCGCTGGTCTAGTGGCTAACGCGACGGGCTGGAGTTTTGAGACTCTGACCGCGGGTTCAATCCCGGCCGGGGTATGGTAAGTCAAGTGCTTCCAAGCGTTCCCAGTAGTTAAGGTGCTTGACAGAACTTATACGTGCAGTAAAGGTTCTCTGTACACTATCTAGATCTGCAATTTCACCTGCTTTAAACGGAGACGTTGATGTACAGCAGTATTTCAGCCTAGAGAGAACAAGTGATTTGAAAAGGATCATCATTGGCTTGGCATCTCTCGTTTTGAACGTTCTCATTATCCATCCTATCATTTTCTTTGCAATTGTGATCGTGGCACTGTTGTGATCCTTGAAAGTGAGATCCTCAGACATTACTACTCCCAGGTCTCTTATATTATCTTGTAGATAGTTGGTGTCTTGTAGATGTTGGCGTCTTGTAGCTGTTGGCGTCTTGCAGATGTTGGCGTCTTGCAGATGTTGGCGTCTTGCAGATGTTGGCGTCTTGCAGATGTTGGCGTCTTGTAGCTGTTGACGTCTTGTAGATGTTGGCGTCTTGTAGATGTTGGCGTCTTGTAGATGTTGGCGTCTTGTAGATGTTGGCGTCTTGTAGATGTTGGCGTCTTGTAGATGTTGGCGTCTTGTAGATGTTGGCGTCTTGCAGATGTTGGCGTCTTGCAGATGTTGGCGTCTTGTATATTGGTGTTTTCTGGCTGTGACATAAGGAAAATGAGAGGATAAAGCGGAGTGGATAGAGTTTAAGAGGGAATAGGAGTTGGAGGAGGTAGAGAAGGGAGAACTGGAGATGGAAGAATAGGAAAGAGGCTAATAACATGAATACACATAGGTCTGCTAAGTAGATTCATGTCCCCCATCAACGTAATATTTCTCTGGAGTGAGAAATATGAGGAAATGTATAATATAACCAGTGTGAAGCAGGGCAGCCTTAGGCACAGTAAGACAACACCCGGCACACTTTTGTATCATCATTTGCAGATTACACTAAAATAAGCATGAAAGTCAGTACGGTAGAGGACACTGAAAAAGTACAGGAAGACACAAACAGGGTTTTCCAGTGGGCAGTGGAAAACAACATGACGTTCACTGGTGATAAGTTCCAGCTGCTCAGGTATGGAAAGAATGAAGAACTCAAAAGGAGCACTATGTACAAAACTCAAGAGGGTCACCAAACAGAGCGTAAGGAACACGTAAAAGACCTAGGAATAATTATGTCAGCGGACCTTTCTTTTAAAGACCATAACAAGACCAAGATCACGACAGCCGGGAAGATGACTGGGTGGGTATTGAGAAACTTTCAAAACAAGGAAATAATGCCGACGGTGACACTCTCTTCAAACCGCTAGTGCTCCCTCACTTAGTATTAATATTGCTCAGTGCTGACGGCCCCGTTCAGGGCAGGAGAAATATCGGAGCTGGAACAAATACAGAGATCGTTTACGGCTCACATTGAGCCAGTAAAGCATCTAAACTACTGGGAACTCCTGCAAGTCTTGAACATGTGCTCATTGGAGAGGAGGAGAGAGAGGTACATGTAATATATACTGGAAGGTACTCGAGGCTTGGTCCCAAATCTGCCACACTGCCATAACAACATTACTGGAGTGAGAGATATGGGAGGAAGTGTAAAATAAACCAGTGAGGAGCAGGAGTGCAGTGGGGACAGTAAGGGAACACTGTATCAACATCCGGGGCTCCAGACTTTTCAACATCTTACCAGAAGATATCAGAAACACTGCTGGAACAAGTGTTGAAGCCTTCAAGAGGAACCTAGACGAGCATCTTCATCAGGTGCCAGATCAACCAGGCTGTGATGGATATGTGGGGCAGCAGGCCTCCAGCAGCAACAGCCTGGTTGACCAGGCAAGCACAGACGAGCCTGGCCATGGCCGGGCTCAGAGAGTAGATGTACTCTCGAAATTCTTCAAAGGTATATCAAAGGTATATACCTACCTGGAGGGTTTCCGGGGGTCAACGCCTCCGCGGCAGTCCATCACCAGGCCTCACAGTGGATCAGGTCCTGATAAACCAGGCTGTTACTGCTGGCCGTACGTAATACGGTATGAACCACAGCCCGGGCTGGTCAGGTACTGACTTTGTCGTGGGGTTCGAAAGGAGATAACGAGGGTTGAAGATATACACACTTGTTGGATGGTAACATATATATTGCAGAATGTGAGAATGGGAGCCCAGGTGTACCCAACTACTAGCGAACCGTGGGAAGAGTTGCGCTAGATTTGTTAACCAATTTTAAATGTTCCCTCCAAGGCAACAAACATCTGTGTGTTATGGTAGACCATTTCACCAGATATTGTGAGTTAGTTCCTATTGCAGATAAGACTGCCGAGGACAGTAGCTAAAGCATTTTAAAGACGCATTATCTGCAGGCATACCACCCCTAAGTCCTTAGTAACAGATAATGGAGGCGAATTCTGTAATGAGATTCTTGAAAATTTGTGTACCTTGTACAAGATCTCTAAATCCACCATTGTTCCTCATCATCCTGCCAGCAGTGGGTTAGCGGAACGAACCAATAAGAAAGTACTTGATGTCTTGAGAGCCACTATCAACCCCAATAATGAAACTTGGGATGAAGTTATACCAGATGTTCTATGTGCCATAAATTCTGCTTACAATGCTTCCATAGGTGACACTCCCATTATGCACTGTATGGTGTAGACAAGCGTTTACCCTGTGAGTTGTTATATTCCACTCCGAAACCCAATTACAATCCTGATGATTTCATAGCAACTCGTACCAGCATAGCTGAGAGTGTTTGTAGAAGAATCCGTGAAACACTTCATAAATCAACAGCAGAATTTACTAGAGTAACTAATAGCCCTGCTAAGCCGTCAAAAGTTAAAGTAGGTTCGAGAGTAATGCTGACTAATTTCAACAAAACATCCGCAATGCCTAAGCTCGATCAAAAGTTTGTTGGCCCTTATCGAGTAGTTGAACATATAAATTTGCAGTAAATATAAGGTTAGGAAATTAGTACTGGTCAGTACAAAGAATCGCATTTAGATCATATGAAATTAGTATGCGATGTTGATGATATTGCTACCCAGACTAATGTGATAGATGCTGACAATCCTCTTGACTCTGTACCCTCTACCTCTAATACTCAGCCAGATAATCAACCTGGATGTCATTATTCTTTGCATACATGACAAGTAATGAGAAACCCTCAAGTATCTTTTGTAGATACTTGTTCAGATCTCCCTCAGTCAAGGCATGTGTTAGCCATTGATAACCATTCTGCATATGTAAATCTTACCCTCGCAGAGTTGGGTTTAAATGTACATAGTCTGTATAATTAGATGTCCAAGATGAATGAAGTTCTCAACTGTGTGTTTTGTTATCAGCTGATCAGTTTTCAAAAAAAAAAATTTTCGTGTTCACGTTCCCTCCGAATTCTGAGAATTTAACAGTAATGATCTGTGTGCACCAGATTTGCCTTTGCTGTTAATTACTTTCACCTTGTATATATATTTATTCTTCCTCAGAATCCGTAGAGTGCATGAATACAGATCGATCGATCAATTCCATCCTATATTATACCATGATTTGTTCTTATAATTTGTAATGCATTATGTTAAACTCATTACGTTAAAACCATTATGTTAACATCCATTATGATACAATCCATTAGTTCTAAGTTACATATGTCTTTGTTATTGTATAGAATCAGCCCAGAGCCACCTGCCTGTTCAGCCTATAGTGTAGTATTGTATGTCAAGACGACATACGTAACATGACGAACTGTCAGCATAGTTGCTGATCCCCTACATGTGTTGTGTGGCTTATCTGTGTATCATAGTACCATCCATATGTTTTATATATACGATCCCTTGCTAGGCCTGGTGACTGTGACACGTTAAGGGATGCAGCATGAATGTGTGGGACGCGCTACCTCGCTCTCAGTCCACGCATAGGTCTACCAGGCAACACAAGGCAGGTTGGGCTCCCTTTCTCACATTCTGCAATATATTGTTACCATCCAACAAGTGTGTATATCTTCAACCCTTGTTATCTCCTTTCGAACCCCACGACATTTAGGTGCCTGTCAAGCTGCCTCTTGAAGACAGCCAGGAGTCTATTTGTTTAATGAGATTGTTTGGTAGTATGTTAGCGGGGTTCAAATGATGTGTGTCTTCTTCAGAGGCTTCTTAGTTTATTGTTAAGTCGTGGTGGGTACACAGGCTTGTGTTGTGCCCATGGCCCGGGAAGGGCCATCCCACGAGAGAGAGCTACTAGTAGGCTTGTGTCTTGCTGCTAGGCCGCTGTGTGAGTGAGAACGTGGCAAGGGCCCGGGAGGCTGGCATGCCCACCGAGAGGCCTGGCTACAGAGGGCAGCACCTGAGTGGCGCGAAATACAGTGGACCCCTAGTTAACGATATTTTTTCACTCCAGAGTATGTTCAGGTGCCAGTACTGACCGAATTTGTTCCCATAAGAAATATTGTGAAGTAGATTAGTCCATTTCAGACCCCCAAACATACACGTACAAACGCACTTACATAAATACACTTACATAATTGGTCACATTCGGAGGTAATCGTTATGCGGGGGTCCACTGTATGAACTAAGCTGGCAGACAGCATGGGTGTCTGTGCAGACAGTACAGGCTGTCTACATACACTCGGCCACGCAACGATTACTGGTGGTAAAAGAAACTCGCCTCTCGTAGGAACAGGGCACAGAACACAAAATAAAAACATATATATACATAAGGACATGGAAAAAAAACTTCCTACAGGGAGGGAAGAAAAAACGTGGGTGTGCTAAACATCGTGGTCACAGGCAGTGAGCGCCGAAGGGCATCACTGCACGCCTTCCTGCGTCTGGACAGATACTGCAACACGGGAGACATCGCTGCGGCTGAGCTGTGACGTAACAGGGTACGGTCTCCTCTGGAACGTGTGTAGCAGTCATCGTAGGAGTCGCTGCAGGTTTTCACTCAACCTGGGGCATGCATGCTGGTGCCCTCGAGTGAGGCGTCGACAAACTGGCAATGGGCAGGACTTTGGCAAGCAACTCAGGAGGACACTTCTCGACTGGTACTGTCGCTGGGCTGTCACTGCCGGTGAGCGTGGAGCAAGTTGTGGAGCGAGTCATGGCAGAGACGACTGGGCGAAACATCTGGGAGTCGAACATCATACACCAGACTGCAGTGAGAGAGCTAGCAGTCAAAGTGACATCTTCTTTGTGCAGGCTGCTCACTGAAGCTTGTGACACGAGGCTGACACAGCGTCTGCCGACAGGGCTAACTGCGGCTTGGTGAGTATCATTCTCTCAGCAGTTGGAGTTATAGCAGAGGTTAGTCTAAGCAACCCCCAGACTTGTTTCTCTACATATAACTGCACTCTGAAGGTTCTGGAGGTGAAGTGAAACAAATCTCGATGGAATTGTAGCAGGTACGATTCTGCAGAACATCACGAGCGACGAGCATAAAAGCTTTCTGTACAAGAGGGCTTGGTCACTCGGGGGCTTGACTTGACATCAGCTGTCAAACGCACTGGTCACACGGGTGACTTAGCACAGTGGTGCTACTCAGGTCTGGCTCAGACTCAGCTGGACACAGGGAAACTTTAAACACACCGCGGTACATGCGTACACTAACATGTGAGAACACTGACTGAGAGGAATTAACACACGACATATATCTTCTCTTAGTCTTATCGACAATACTGAAACAATTACTGAACACTCGATGGTGACATCATGTGATGTCAGACGTGATGACGTCAGCAGCACTGTGATGTCAGCAGACATCTCGAGGTGACGTCAGGCAGACATCGTGACGTCATGAAGTGGGCAGCATCGTCGGTGCGTCAATGTGTGCGGGCAGCAGACCACAGCATGAGGCCTGGGACATCTGGCAACTCATGTGGCTGGTAGATCCATGTGACATTGCCCACACCCACGTGGCGTCGTGATCTACATGGCATGCTGATCCACGTAGCTTCGAGTGGCCTCGGGCACTCGGATACACAGTTCTGGCAATGAATTCACAGGAAAACAGCAGAAAACACAGCAGATGGAGTCAGTAGTGGTGAGTGTATGGTAGTGTGGTGGTGAGTGTATGGTAGTGTGGTGGCGAGGAGCGTGGGTGAGTGTATGGCGAGGGAGCATAGCCATTCCTCCTCCTCCCTCCCACCCACAAAAACACAGGGAAACACACTGGATGCAGAAATCACCACGAAACTCGCCCTGGCTTGCCTGAAAACAGCTGGCTGAGCTGAACAACGAAACAGTCAAGTGACCTGAACATGTGACTTGAGTAAACAGCGTGGGACGTTTGTAGCGTGGAGCATTTAACAATTCCTCCAAGAATTTCGGCAAATTCGGCTGGATCCTGCTTGTACCTTGTCTGGTGCTCAAACGTGCAGACACGAACATCAGAATAACTTGAGAGACAGATGCTTCTTGTATGGGTGATTGGAAGTGAATATGACTTCATACCTTTTCCTTCCTCTCTCCGGGCAAACAACTGCTGCGACCACCCGCAGCTACCAATTATAACGGGTTTGTTTTTGTAAGGCTGTAAAGCGGGTGGTTTAAATGATTAGATCGGTCTTCCGGAGGCTTCTTTAGTTATTGAAAGGTCCGTGTGGGTACACAGGCTTTGTGTTATTGCCCGGCCCGGGCAGGCCATCCCACGAAGAGAGCTAGTGTAGGTCCTTGCGTCCTTGCTGCTAGGCCACTGTGTGAGAGAGCGTGGCAATGGCCGGCAGGCTGGCGTGCCCACCGAGAGGCCTGGCTACAGAGGGCATCACCTGAGTGGCGCGAAATTGAACTAAGCTGGCAGACAGCATGGGCTGTCTGTGCAGACATACGGCTGTCCTACATATTGGTAATCCCTTTATATATGCTGGAGGTATTTGGGCCCTTATACGTTTAATGTCACTTGGCGTACTTCACGCACCCCTGCTTTCATTGGGGGGGGGCTGTTTGCAACCGTTGTGTCAACATCCGTGGGCAAGCTCTTCAACCTGATACCATTAAATGTCAAAAATATTTCTGTAATGATACTGGAAATTTTTAAGAAGTGGCTTAGACAACCATCCACAGAAAAGTGGTAGATGAGTGAGGTGTGTTTGGCGTGGCCGGGCTGCTTAGCAGCCAACAAGCCAAGGTAAAACTGGCATCCTATAACGTGCAACATTTCGATATCCTCGTTTCCGAAAAACTGCTTTTTGCTGTCTCCAATTTTACAGCTGTATTCGTTTGAAAATAGAGCCCAAGTGTTGCACCGTGTCTAACTCAGCAACAGGAAGGACTCGGCAGATGGTGCAAATTTTCCTCAGTGTAATGAAAGTTGCAACGACTTTGATGAAATAGTTTGATAGGACCCAAGACTCTTGAGTATCATACATTCTCGAATTGTCAGAGACAAGGCGGGTCATCATCTGACTAATACCCGCGTCAGAACCTTTGTCCTGTTTCCTGACGTACCTTACCCTAACCTAAACCTGTCAGTAGACCCCTGGCTGTCTTTCGAGATGAAGCTTGATAAGTTCCAAAGTCAGTTCCTGATTAGCGGGCTGTGGTACATACCGTTAGTGCGCGGTAGCAACCAGAAGCCTTTGTTTATCAGGTTCATCACTAGATGGCCTGGTCTGAGACAAGGGCCGTGCGGCGATGCTGACTCCTGGAATCAACTAGAAATACGCACGCCAGGCAAGTCAAGGCTGTCTCGGACCAGCTGAGCTGAAATTCTCGCAAACCGGGCCTTCGTTATCTACAATTTAATTATCTTAACAAATTTCATTATTTACAAAGTTCATTACCATTTATCGTTATCATACTGTTTTACATTATTTACAATCTCTCATTGAGAAATATGTGAGATGGTATCATTGTAAGACTGGTGTGTGCTGGACACGTGCTGTTGTGGTGTTATTTCTGTAAGTGTGAAATTTGCCCGACGGGCAAGAGGAGAGAATGGAGGAAGGATGTAGGAGAAGAGAAGGGAGAGAATAGAAGGAAGAGAATGAGAGGAGAAAAGGATATATAGTAACCTTGGATACCGACAAATTGTTTAGGAAAACGCGTGTCAAAGTCCCAGTACCGAAAACGTTTTCTGATAAATATTGCTAGGTTTAGTCGCGTGTCTTTATAAACTAGGAGAAAAGATGGGCCATAAGAGACCGGGAAAAGAATGCAGGTCTAAGAGAATGGGTAGAAATGAGAGGGGTAGAGAATGTAGGGAGGCGAAGAGAGAAAGAGGGTTTGAGAGAATATAAAAAAAATCTAACACTAAGTAAGAGATACTACACGGTAGCAGAGATAAGTCTCTATCAGGGATAATTAGCGTGTAACAAGAATGAGGCTGAGTGTGGTGGTTTGACTTGTTCACCTCCCCACGGCAACACATTTTCATAAACCAGTTTTGGGTTTTTTTTTCCTCTCCTCTCCCCTGCATGAAAAGCCGTTATCTGTGTGTGGCGGTGGTATTGATGGGACTTTCACAGAGCTGTTCAACACAAGACGATAAATTAGAATGTGCACACTTGGAATCTTTATTGGACTCTAATAGACTGATGAAGCCACTGTGGGGCGAAACGTATCCACAATGAAGATACCCAGGTGTGCCCATGTCTAAATTTATTAACTTACAGGTTCTATAACCATTTATCTATGCATACACAAGACCGACTCGGTGGCCTCCTGTTATGCCCACAAAGACTCGTAGAGTGACATATATGAGGACAAACCTCTGCTGTCTTCAGAGGGAACCAGATAACTTCCTCATAGCAGTTCCTAACTAACCAGGTGCGGCCAGCATAACAGCCTGGTTGATCAAGACTTGATCCACCGGCATCCCCTGGTCTGGGACCGGGCCCCGTAGGTAGTTGACCTCCTTCCCCTTCCCCCAAAACGTCCTTCAGCATCCTTCAGAGTGCGCTACAAGTTTCTACCACTGATAAATCACACACAGAAATGTGCGTGTGTTACAGTGTTACGGAGGAAAGCTTAAACTCGTAGGTAATCAGGCAGTTAGTAGGAGGTCATTCAGATTAAATTAAGAAACGGAGGCGTGATCATGGGCTTGCCATCAGCAGCTGCAAGGCTTCCTATTGGAATATGCGACCCAGAAGATATTCACCAAGTGTCTGCTCGTCTGCAACACAGGCACCGAGGTGTGGGGTTGTGTTGGTGCCCCAGGCAAGTCGAGTACCTAGTAATGAACAGGTGGATGATGAGGCACAAGTGCTGTACGGAGTGTTTTTCCCCCCAATTCGAGCATCAAGTGTAGAGGGTCATCTGGGACTGGGTGCTTGCCTCTCTACCCACAGGTGCTTACATTGACACCCTTCTTACCACTTATTATTCATGAGGACACATGTTAGAATATAACTGCTAGAAGGTAGCCCTGCTAGAAGGTAGCCCTGCTAGAAGGTAGCCCTGTTAGAAGGTAGCCCTGTTAGAAGGTAGCCCTGTTAGAAGGTAGCCCTGTAGAAGGTAGCCTTGTTAGTAGGTAGCCCCCGTTAGTAGGTAGCCCTGTAGAGGGAGCCCTGTTTTTAGTAGGTAAGCCCTGTTAGTAGGTAGCCCGTTAAAGGTAGCCCTGTTAGAAGGTAGCCCTGTTAGAAGGTTAGCCCTGTTAGAAGGTAGCCCGATTAGTATAGGTATCCCTGTTACAAGAAGTTAGCCACCTGTTTAGAAGGTACCCTTTAGTAGGTAGCCCCTGTTAGTAGGTAGCCCTGTTAGTAAGGTAGCCCTGTTTAGTAGGTAGCCCTGTTAGTAGGTAGCCCTGTTAGAAGATAACCCTGTCAGATAGTAACCTCTAAAAGTTAATCTGTTAAAGGTAATTCTGTGTAGCTACACAATCACAAAATAGCATGCACTGTGATGAGGCTTCAGTACGTCCTAGAGTGACCTAACCATACCACGTGGTGAAGGAATAGTAGTTAATGTAGCAGCAGTAGTAGTAGTAGTAGCAGCTGTTGCACAAGAAACAAAAGGGAATTGTAGGAGAATGTGGCCGTCGCCTGGGAAGGACTCGTGATGAAATAGCAAGAGTAAATTACATGTCCAGTCGGTGAGTAGATCAAAGTGTCTCACTAAACTAACACCTGTTCTCCAGGTGGCAGAGTAGCACTGCAGTAGGTCAACTGGCCCAAACCAACCTACGAAACATAAAAGGGACGTAAAAAGAGATGTAAGTCAGAGACAGAAAACGAAGGAATCTACACAATAATTGTATAATTTTTTTTTGTGACACTGCATTTTTAATGTGGTCCCCATTCAGGAGTTGTATATTATCCACGTGTGTGTGTGTGTGTGTGTGTAGTATGTTGTGTGAGAGATTGCAGGGGTCGATTAGAAGCACCTGGCCCCGCCTCTTCGCTGGGCACTACTAGGCCACTCTCCTCTGCTCACAACAGCTGTCTACACTCAAGCTATGTATGGATCCCTGCCTCCACTGCTCACTCTCCAGAGTTTCTCCCAACTTCCTGACGGCTCTATGCTGAAGGAAATCTTTCCTAACATCCCTACGCTCGTCCTGAGTTTCAACTTCCAGGTTTGTGTTGTGTGTGTTTTAGTTAAGTACTCAGAGTCCTAACGCTGTTTGGTGTGTGGATTTTTTTAATTGTAGATAACACTAAATAAGCTGGTGGGGTTTCATTTTGCTGCCTGCCATGGTCCTCACTGCAAAGATACTTAGTCATGACTTTAATGGAAACACTTGGTAACTGGAATAAACACAACCCACATATAGCGTAGAAACATATTAACGCGACGTTTCGGTCACGACTTGTTGACATTTACTTGTCACACTAATACACGAAGGAGAGGGAGGCAGTAATAAACGAGAGGAGGGCAGGGACGGGACAAAGGAGAGGAAGGAGGAGGAAGTGGAGACAATGGTGTAGAGGTAATGCTGGTAGTGGCGTTTCCACTAGTTGGTGACTGTGCACGCACCAACCGTAGCGCACTGAAGCACCACTAGTTGGTGACTGTGCACCACCACTAGCGACTGAAGCACCACTAGTTTAGTGACTGGTGCACCACCAACTAGCGACTGAAGCACCACCAGTTTGGTGACTGGTTGCACCACCACTAGCGACTGAAGCACCACCAACCTATCGACTGACAGCACCACCGTTGGTGACTGTGCACCACCATTAGCGACTGAAGCAACCACTATTGGTGACTGGTGCACACTACCAACTAGCGGACTGAAGCCAACCCACCATAAGTGAAGGAGATAAAGTTGATGTAATTCTCCACGGATTTTTCACCCCTCAAGGAAGGCTCCTGATGTTTTGGTGCGGGGCTCTTGATTTTAGGGAATTGTATCTGTGCTCCAGTTCCCCGGAATTAAGCTGCATGCCTTCCACATCCCCCCCCCCAGGCGCTGTATAATCTCCGGGTTTAGCGCTTTCCCCTTGATTATAAAATAATAATCCACGGATTTTCAAAATACATTCAATAACTGCAGCCATGTAGTCCTTAGTTTCCCATAAAATGAGTCCAAGAAGTAAGAAAAAACTAGAAAAATAGGTAATCCGATTCCTAACAAACAGAAGACAGAGCGCGGTAGTAAAACAACCTTTATTTCGGCCTCACGAGAGTAAAAAGTTGGGGGGTTGACCTCAATGTCAATAAGATTTCGTTCGGATTTTTAACCGCCGGAGGGTTAGCCACACCAGGGATAACCCAAGAAAGTCCATGCTCATCGCGGACTGTCTAACCTTATTTCCATTGGGGTCCTTAATCTTGTCCCCCAGGTTGCGACCGCACACCAATCGTACTAACACCCCAGTGAACCTATTTGCTGCTAGGTGAACAGACAACAGGTGTAAGGAAACGTGTCGAAATGTTTTCCACCCGCCCGGAATCGAAACCCGGGCCTCCGTGTGTGAGCCGGAGCTTTAGCCACCCAGCCACCGGGCCACATTATCACCATTACTGTTTCCCTCGTAGAGCAACATAGACAAGGACATTAACCACAGTTCGTGTATCTGTTTGCAAGTGATAACCGAAGTTTGTGAACAGCCACCTCAGTAGAAGACAGAAAAACAACACACGTCAACCACTCTGTGTTAATTTTTGTGTATTTGTTGTAATTTCTTGGGAGTCTTTCACACTCCACAACGGAAACCGCATGTTTGGGTTGAGGAATTGCTGGGGGATCCGTAATGGGTGCAACAGACCTGGAAAGGGGGGGGGGTTACCTTATCGGGAGGGTTTCGGGGTCAGGCACCTCCGGCGGCCCCGGTCCTGAGACCAGCTTGTGGTGGATCGGGTCTGATCAACAAGGTTTTTTACTGCTGGCTGCAACGTAAACCGACTACGAGCCACAGCCCGGCTGATCAGGTACCGACTTAAAACGGTCTGTGAGTTCTTCTAGGGAGACTGCCAGGGGCCTATTGGTAATCCCCCTTTGTATGCTGGGAGCAGTTGAACAGTATGGGCCCCTGACACTACTGTGTTGTCTGTGTAACCTCGTGGCGCCCCCTGGCTTTCACTGGGAAATGTTTTCCTCTCCTGCCGAGAAATTTTGCTTCGTAGGGAATGATTTTCGGGGTGCAAGTTTGGTACTAATCCCTCTAGGAATTTTTCCAAGTTATATTATCATGTATCTTTTTCGCCTCGTTTCAATAATATAAATCAAGAACTTCAAACCGTTCCCAGTAATTTAGGTGATTTAATCGGACACATGTGTGCCGTGAAAATTTCTCTGTACATTCTCGAGGTCACAATTCGCCATGCCTTGAAGGGGCGAGTTAGTAAACATCAGTATTCCACCTAAGACAACCAGCGATTTGAAGAGAATCATCATGGGCTTGGCGTCCAACTAGTTTTTTGAATGGTCCTCATTATCCATTCCCTATCATTTTTCTAGTAGATGAGGTAATACATTTGTTGTGGTCTTGGAGGCGAATCCTCTGGCCGGTTATCACTCCCAGGGTCGTGTTTACATTAGTTTTTCCCGCTCTGTTGTGTGGTTAGAATTTATTTTGGTATAACCTTGAATAAAATATACCGACAAGTTGGTTTTAGAAAGACACGTAAAGCAAACACTATGAACATATTTATTAGAAAACGTTTTCGGTCCTGGTACCTGATCAAGTTCCAGGACCCGAAACGTTTTCTAATAAATATGTCCGTTTTTGCTTACGTGACTTTCTAACCAGAATTTTTGTTTTATACTCTGATGAACCTTTAATTTTCCTCAAGTCTTCCTTATGTGAGTAAATTGAAAAATCTCTTCATTTGAACTTCATATTGTTTTCTTCTGCGGGACCCATTAAAGATTTGGTTGATTCCGCTTGGCGTCTTGCAGGTGTCTTGGATGGGAGGTCACTGTTCATGGGATATTCGGATGTCATCCGCTACATCTCTTGTCTGTCAGGATGGGAAACGAGTACTGTGCTTGTGTAACAGAGCATTTCCACTATAGCCACCTCGACTTTACTCTGTTTGCTATTACTTTTTGTGCTCTGTTTGTTAGGAAATTATGGATCCATCTACCAACTTTTTCCTGTTATTTTCCTTTGTCACGATTTTTGTGCGCTATTTCACCCATGGTCGCACTTGTCAAAGTTTCGCAATGTCTGTGTATATTGCATCTGAATCTGTTTATCCTCTAAAGCATTCCGGACCTTGTCATAGTGGGTCCAGTAGCTGGGACAGGCAGGATCGACCTGCTCTAAACCCGTGTTGCCCTGGTTGTGTAACTGATGGGTATCTAGTGGTTGCGATCTTGCTTCTTAGAACCCTTTTCAAAGGTTTTGATGATACGGATGTTAGCGCTGATCGTTTGTATTCTTGTCAATTGTCTTTTACTGCTACCTTTGTGAGTGGGGCTATGTCTGTTGTTATTTAGTGAGTGTGGATGACCCCTGTTCCCATGCTCCCTCCCATAGAATGCTGAAGGCACGGACGAAAGGGCTTCGATGCCAGTTCTTGATGAACACGGAGTTCCCCATGAATCCTGGCCTGGGGCAGAGTGCATGCATGTCATTAATTGCCTTTTTCGAAATCTTGTGGTGTTAGGATATTATCAGAGATTTTTTTTGAAATGACCCAAATTTTGAGTCTCTATCATAAAAAAATCCATTCAGACTGTCGACCTAGTCTGGTTAACGGCTCCTGAACACTGAGTCATTTCATTTCATTCACAACTCATTTCTTTGCAGTCATCGATCTGTGTAGGTCCCATCTCGTGTAAGGCGTCTCCAATACTGGATGTTGTTTTTGCCTTAGATTTTGGCATAAGAGAAGTATTGGGTTCCGTTTATTTGATGGGTTTAGTTCTTACTGAGATTCTTGTCTCCTGCTAAGATTCCTTAAGCTTAAGTTCGATATTTGGCTATTTCTTCTTGCGATCAGGCCTCCCTTTCGTATTTCAATATACTGGCGCCTCTCAGCACTCTGAGTCTTCGCCTTCGCCCGTATAGGGAGCGTTCTCTCTAGTTTACATCTTTTCTTTTTCTTAATGGAATGTGGCGGTTGAGCATACCTCAATGCCACAGAAATAAATTTTTTTCTAGGCAAAGGTTCAATCCGATGATTAGGTATCTTGCCACTTGTTTTCATTGGGGCATGGTTGACTTTTCCCAGTTTTTGTTATTTAATTGAATTTTTGTGAAGACAAACCATCATAACTGATCACATTTTGCTGGTCAGGAGCCCTGTGCATACATGTCTGTACCTCTGTTTATGACGATTGAAACTCTTAAAGCAAGATATGGGACATCGTTTATTGAGAAAACGTTTCGCGACACAGTGGCTTCAATCAGTCCATACAAAGTTGAAAGGTGCAAGGAGAGGAGGATTTTTGAAGGTAAACAGTCCCTCAGACTAGAGTCGATGTGTTTCAGTTCAACAATCTTGTAGAATGTTCAGCATGGCCGTCGACTGAACCCCCCTGCTTTAATATACTGTAGTCAGAATGCGGCATTTTTTAGGATGGTTCTAAAGTGCTGTCCCACCTGTTGTTTTTTTTTTTTTTTTTTTTTTTTTTTTTTTTTTTTTTCCGGATAACATGCTCAGATACCCAGGGCAATAGAAAATTGTCTAGATTGGATTTTGTTTGACAGGAAATTTTTGTCCGTGTTCCTACTGGTGCAATTTTTTTGTTTCCCCCACTGAGCCTACAGCCCCTGTATGGACAACCAGTGGTTTCCACCAGTTTTTAACTGGCAATGTGTCCAGTACTTTCCTCCGAGGCATCATTCACCTTTTGTTCCATCTCCACAGTATTGCTACTTTGTACCTCGGAAATTGTTTTAACATTATCTTTACCTGTTTCATCACCCAAGGGCCATCAATCCATTTGGTGCACTGTCTTCCAGGACACTACATCTGGTGCACTGTCTTCCAGGACACTACACTGGTGCACTGTCTTCCAGGACACTACATCTGTGCACTGTCCTCCCCGACACCAGCACATACTGGTGCAACTGTCCACCGAGGACCACCAGCCACATCTGTGTCACTGTCCTTCCAGGACACCAGCCACATCCTGGTGCACTGTCTTCCAGGACACCAGCCACAATCTGGTGCACTGTCTTCAAGGACAAACCACCACAATCTGGTGCACTGTCTTTCATGACACCAGCCCACATCTGGTGCACTGTCCCTTCCCATGACACCAGCCACATCTGGTGCAACGTCTTCCAGACACCAGCCACATCTGGTGCACGTCTTCCAGGACACCACCACATCGTTGCACTGTCTTCCAGGACAATAACCACGCCCTCTGGGGTGTTAATGGGCATTTGAAAACAATATGGTTTTAGTGGTGATAAATTCCCGCTGTTTAAGGTATGCGAGGATAGACTGATGCAATGGTCCCGGCAGAGAGAAGTGGCAAGATGCAGTTTAATGTTGACAAAATGCAAAGTTCTAAATGTTGGACAGGTAAATAACGCATGCCCATATAAACTAAAAAATGTAGATCTTAATTCTCTACTGATGTCGAAAAAGGACTTAGGAGTTCCTGGTTTAGTATAACCTAAAACCAAGACAACAATGTCGCAATAAAGCAACAGAATCTTGCTTCATATCATTAGAAGTATAAATAATAGAAGTCCCTCGGGGTTGTTCTTCAACTCTTTATATCCTTGGTTAGAGCCTTCATTTTAGACTAGTGCTGCGTCATTCTTGTCACCGTATTAAGAATGGATGTAAATTACTCGGAAAACGTAGAGGAGGAAGATCAAAGATGATCCCATGTTTCAGAAATCTTCCATATTAGGATAGACTGAAGGCCCTGAAACTGCACTCTCACTCGAAAGGCGTAGAATTAGGGGGGATATGACGAGGTGTATAAATGGAAAACAGGAAATAAATAAAGGGGATGTAATAGTGGTGCTGAAAATTTCCTCCAGCCAAGACAGGACTTCGCAGCAATGGTTTCAAGTTGGAAAAAAAATCAGACTCAGAGAAGGATATAGGAAAGCACTAGTTGGTAATAGAGTTGTGGATAGTGGAACACGAACTCCGGAGGTATCAGTAGTAGTGAAAAAATTGCGGCGGGCTCCCTTCCGGAAAAAGGCATGCGGCTGGGGCGGTCCTTCCGGTTTAGGCCTTCCACTGAGCGAGGTATCCGATCTAGGACGTCAGCAGCTGGAGGTCACATTTCAACCTAGGTGTTTTACGTCCGGTTTTTGACCATGACCTCGCCCTCGAGACTACGCTCACCCTTGACCCCCTACATCCATACCCCCCCCCCCCGCCCACGACCCCCCCCCCTTCGCGACCCCCGCCGTCGCGCCCGCGCGCCCCGCCCGCGCGCGCCCGCCCCCGCCCGCGCGCCCTCGCCCTTCGCCGACCCCCGCCCCAACGACCTTCTGCTGCGCCTTCTGCAGCCGTCGTCCGGATCGCCCCAGCTCCCCGCTTTTTTTCGGATTTTTTTTGAATTTCATTTTCTTGTGCTCTCCATCTCCTCGGATCAAATTTTTGAGGTTCCCCCTCTCACTTTCACCCCCCACCATCCAATTTTTTTTCACTCGATAATAAATTTTTGATTCCCCTATGGGGTTTTCGAAATTTCTATGATCTCCTCGGACAAGTTTTTGGATTCCCCCTCTGGGGTTTTTTGAATTTCTCCATCTCCTCGGATCCCCCTCCCACTTCACCCCCAACCCAAAAAAATTTCTCGATAATACAAGTTTTTGGATTCCCCCCCTATAGGGTTTTTCGAAATTTCTCCATCTCCTCGATCAAGTTTTTTGGGGATCCCCCCTATTGGGGTTTTCAAATTCTCCATCTCCTTGGATCAAGGTTTTTGGATTCTCCATCTCCTCGGATCAAGTTTTTTTTATTCTCCATCTCCTCGGATCAGTTTTTTTCGGATAATACCAAGTCTCCACTCCTCAGATCAAATTTTTTTGGATTCCCCTATGGGGTTTTTTCGAAAGTCTCCATCTCCTTGGATCAAGGGGTTTGAATTTCTCCAATTCCTTGGATCACTATTTGGTACCCAATCCTTTCACCACCTCCAAATTTTCTCTTCGACAATACCATGACTCCCATCTCCTCGATCAAGTTTTTTGGATCCCCCCTATGGGGTTTTCCGATATTCTCCAATCTCCTTGGATCCCAAGTTGTTTTTTGGATTCCCCCACTATGGGGTTTTCGAAATTCTCCTCGGATCAAGTTTTTTGGAATCCCCCCTCTGGGTATAAGCATTCAAAATACTCCTCCTATGGGGGCATGCTTACTACAGGTCTAAACATCTTCCCCTTATTATTTTAAAATGAACTAAAAGTTTCCTCTCATTAAGTTAAATGAACTAAAAAAAAAGCGTTTACTCGGTTGTCAGTGACGTCAGTATTCCACTCATTAAGTTAAATGAACTAAAAAGGACCACGCGCACACAGGTTGAATCTTGTCTACCCTTTTACCCACCCTCCCAAACCCTCACACTCCAACCAACACCTCACAATTTTCACTCATATCCCCCCCAATTTTTCTCGTTTTAACCCTTTTAGTTCATTAAAGTTAATAAGGGGACACATGCATCAGAAAGTCACCACAATCCACTTTCGTTAAAAATTCACTACTCACAATTTTTAATATTACAAGTTAAATACGCACTTTAACTTGTTGAACATCTTCAAAACACTCTCATAATCAATTGAATACTCACAAAAAATAAACCTTTATACCATTTCCAAACAACACTGAAATACTCCAAAAACATCATTCGAACAACCCCAAATCACCTATGATTACTCCAGAACACCTTCATAAGTAACTCTTCCACATCATTTGAACGCCCTTCATAAGTACTCTCATAATCATTTGTACAACCTTCCAAAAACACCTATGATACTCACATAAACAACCCTTGAACACCTTCAAAACACCTTCAAAGCACTCTCATAATCATTTGAACACACTCAAAACACCTTTGAATAACCTCAACACCACCTTTGAACAACCTTCAAAACACCCTTGAACACCTACCAAAACACCCTTGAACACCTTCAAAAACAACATTTGAACACACTCAAAACAACTTTGAACATTTCCAAAACACTATTTGAGTACTCCCAAATAAGATTTGACATCTCTAATTTATCTGCACTTACACATTTCATTAAATTACAACTCATCCCTCAGTCTCCAGACTAGGCATTTTCTCGTTTTTACCCTTTTAGTTCATTAAAGTTATTAAGGGGACACAATACATCAGAAAAAAAAAGTCACAAAAACTAACTCAAACACTTTACTTTGAACACCCCCAAAACACTCTCATAATCATTTGAATACTCACATAACACCCTTGAACTCCTTCAAAACACTCTCTTAAATCATTTGAATACTCACAAAAATACCTTTATACATTTCCAAACAACACTGAAATACTCCAAAACATCATTCGAACACCCCCAAAGTCACCTCTGAATACTCCCAGAACACCTTCATAAGTACTCTTGCACATCATTTGAACACCTTCATAAGTACTCTCATAATCATTTGTACACCTTCAAAACACCTTTGAATACTCACATAAACACCCTTGAACACCTTCAAAACACCTTTGAGTAACCTCAAAACACCTTCGAACACCTTCAAAACACCCTTGAACACCTTCAAAACACCCTTGAACACCTTCAAAAACAACATTTGAACACACTCCAAAACACCTTTGAACACCTTTAAGAGGGGGGGGGGGGGGGTAACTTTCCAAACATCACTGAAACACTAATCCAAAAACACCATTTGAGTACTCCCAAATACACCACTGCATACTAAAACCACCGCTGAAACACTCAAAACACCACCAAAATCCCAATGAAACACTTCCGTCCAAAAACACAATTTTTGAGTACTCCCAATTACAACCACTGAATACTACTAAAACAAAACCGCTGAATTCAATCAAAACACCCGGTTCCACACCTTCAAAAAAAACGACCTTTGAACACCTTTGAACATTTCCAAAGAACACTATTTGAGTAATCCCAATTACACCAATGATTACTACTAAAACAACCGCTGAATTCAATCAAACAACACCTTCAACACCTTCAAAACACCTTGAACACACTCCAAAACACCTTGAATCACCTCAAAAACACCCTTGAACACCTCAAAACACCTTGAACACCTTTCAAACCTCTCAAAAACACTTTGAACACACTCAAAACACCTTTAACACCTTTGAACCTTCAAAACACACTTTGAACCCCAATTACACCACAACTACTAAAACACCGCTGAATTCAATCAAAAACCCTTCAACACCAATGAAACAACACTCTATGAACACCTTCAAAACACTCTTGAACATTCCAAACAACACTGAAACACTTCCAAAAACACCATTTGAGTACTCCCAATACACCACTGAACTACTAAAACACCGCTGAATTCACTCAAAACACCTACACCTCAAACACCTTAACACATAAAAACACCCTTAACATCCTTCACACCTTAAACTAACCCTTAAACCTCACAAAACACCATAATCAAAAAAAAAACACTTAATATCAACCTTTGCCTCAAACACCTCTTTCAACACACTCAAACACCTTTGAATTACATCAAAACACCTAACACCTTCAAACACCCATTTTGATTCACCTTCAAAAAACCCATTTAATTACAACTCAAATACACCTGAACACCTTTAACATTCCAAACAACACTAAACACTTCCAAAAACAACCCATTTGATAACTCCAAATACCCACTGAATACTAAAACTACACTATTCACAAAACACCACACAATCACCACAATCAACACCACATCCCACATCACCCACAACACAACACCACACCGTTACACAACATCACAACACAACATCCCAACCTATCCTTTAACTAACCTAACTTAAATTAACATAACCTACAACCTAAAACAACCATCACAACCACTATAACTTTTTCGTAACCTAGTCCAACAACCTAATCCTAACCTACCTACACCACATCCACACCTAACCTACCTAGCCTAACCTACCTAACCTAACCTAACCTAACCTAACCTAACTTAACCTAACCTAACCTAACCTAACCTAACCTAACCTAACCTAACCTAACCTAACCTAACCTAACTTAACCTAACCCAACCCTTAACCTAACCTAACCTACCTAACCTACTAACCTAACCTAACCTAACCTAACCTATCCTAACCTATTACCTAACCTAACCTAACCTATCTTAACCTAACCTAACCTAACCTAGCCGAACCTATCCTAACCTAACCTAAAATATATTGGAACACTTCCAAAATACATTAGAGTACTCCAGAATTACTTTGAACGACTCCATTTTTGGATATTTCCAAATTAGTTTTGAAAACTTTATCGTAAAATCGAACATTATTTTCTTGTTGGTAAACACACTCAATGGTAGAAATATTTACTCGATTTCCGAATAGAAACACTTTCCTCGCTCTGAGAGACTCAT
The DNA here is from genome assembly GCF_026875155.1 of Cherax quadricarinatus. Classification (NCBI taxonomy): domain Eukaryota; kingdom Metazoa; phylum Arthropoda; class Malacostraca; order Decapoda; family Parastacidae; genus Cherax; species Cherax quadricarinatus. The sequence goes on along the minus strand of NC_069490.1, from coordinate 20,349,731 downwards.
TGTGGGTCACCCCTTCCCCCCCAACACCACTGGGTAATGCGGTTCACACCCAAGGTAGATTTAAGATAATCATGAACACCTGCGTCAACTCAGGACAGACAGACGCCATGAAATGCGGGTAACATCCAAGGTAGAAAATCATCTCTTTCCAGACCAACTGTCTATCCTAACCTAACCTAACCTAACCTAACCTAATTCCTAACCTAACCTAACCTCCACCTAACCGAACCTAACCTAACTCCATCAATCACCTCTATCCTAACCTAACCTAACCTAACCTAACCCAACCTAACTCCATCAAACACCTCTATCCTAACCTAACCTAACCTATCCTAACCTAACCTAACTCCATCAAACACCTCGAATACTACCTAACTTAACCTAACCTAACCTTACCTAACCTACCGAACCTAACCTAACCTAACCTAACCTATCCTAACCTGTCCTAACCTAACCTAACCTATCCTAACCTAACCTAACCTAACCTAACCTAACTTATCCTAAGCTAACCTAACCTAACTTATCCTAACCTAACCTATCCTAACCTAACCTAACCTAAAATAACGAACCTAACCTAACTTATCCTAATCTAATCTAACCTAACCTAACTTATCCTAACCTAACCTAACTTATCCTAACCTAACCTAACCTAACCTAACCTAAAATAACCTAACCTAACTTATCCTAACCTACTCACTTTACTTTGAACACCTTCAAAACACTCTCATACATCATTTGAGACCCCCTTTTCTCAATATCTCTCATCCACAACCTTTATCATCTCACTACAGAACAACCCCAAGATTACTTCGAACACTCTCATAAAGCATTTTGAGTACTCACATAAACACTTTTGAA
>NC_069490.1:20327313-20348373 GCF_026875155.1 Cherax quadricarinatus | reverse complement strand
AAACTAGCCGCTTCGGCGGGAAAAATCAAACCCGTGAAACTGATGCCAAAAAGGAGTGTGTTCCGCTTGGTATGTGCGTGAGCATTTTGGGGCTGAGTCTATCATAATACAGAGGTCAGTGTCTAAATATGACGGTGGGTGAGCCCAGCCCAGACCTTAATGAGGTTTAAAACTGAACCATTTGAGGGGTTTAATGGAGACCAGAAGGAAAAAGTGAATGTAATAGGAGTAGGGAGGAAAGAAGGGAGGGAGGGAGGGGTAGAGAAGAGGACGGTGACAGAGAAGGATATGGAGAAGGAGATGGAGGAAGGAGAGAAAGAAAGGGATTAGGAAGATAAAAAAAAGGGTAATAGGAAGAAAAGAGTGATACAGGGAGGAAAAGGAAGACGGGGAGAGACGAAGGAAGGATGGGAAGGAGAAAATTAGGTAGGGGGAGACAAAAAGGCAGGTAGGTTAAGAGAAATGAGGCAGGTTGGGATACAGGGGAGGGACTAGGGCAGATTTGGAAGGAGGGGAGGAGAGAGGGTAGAGAGGGAGAGGACATGGAAGGACGAGACAAAGTTATTTTAAGATACAATTATAACAAGGGGCAGAGGACATCGGGTAGGTCATGACCATGGTGTGTGTGATGCATGGATGCGTATGGAAAACGTGGTGGATGCGTATGGAACGTGGTGGATGCGTATGGAACGTGGTGGATGTGTACTGAACATGGTGTTGTGTAGTATGCATGGGGGGATGTGTAGTATGCATGGAGGATGTTACGAATAATGTAAGATTGATTTTTATATTTTGTTGAGAGGGGAAAAGTGCAGTGGACAGCAGCACTCATTGGTGAGGGGAAAATACTCCCACAAACACAAACTTTATATTATCAGCCACAGTTGTATTATACAGGTATCGTACCTTTATTAAGGGACTAATTACAGCAAACCCTGCTTACTTTTTAATTCCAAATTGCTTACATATTTACGTAGTATTAATTTATATTCTTTAATTTGCGGGCGTTTTCAGATGTAGTGGGGGAGTTTCTCTTCCACATCCTGTACACTGTTTTTTCTCTCTCTTGCAGTTTTAATATCCACCTGCCACAGTGTCTGCTTCTTCAAAAATGTTTGTTTCTAGTGCAATCCTTGCTTCTTGCTTATGGGTCGAGATTCACGCGTCTCTGATCCAAACCCTTTGGTGTCTTTAGGAACCTCATAAACACAAACAATCCGCACATAGGAAAGAGGAGTTACATCGTCATAAGCTTCTCTTTTTATGCGGGGTTATTTGGTATTGTTTCGTCACGGGACCGTGCCTTTTTCTTCTTCATAATTTCCTTAAGTTGGGCTGTGGTTATACATTGATCTATACACCAGCCTGACAAGTCAGTGCAACAAGCAGGAGTTCTGTAAATAACAAAGGCACAATACCGTGACTGGAACGATACACAAATAACCCGCACATAAAAGAGAGAAGCTTACGACGACGTTTCGGTCCGACTTGGACCATTGACAAAGTGACTTTGTCAATGGTCCAAGTCGACCGAAACGTCGTTGTAAGCTTCTCTCTTATGTGCGGGTTATTTGTGTATAGCAGGAGTTCTGGTTTGGGACCGGACCATGGGGTGTTGACCCCCCGAAATAGACAAGCGGTCACACAAGCACACAGTCTCGACCAACCTTCCCGCTCGGGTAATACAACCATAGCTAAAAAGGTCTCTAACGTCACGTCTTCCAACACAGTCTCTATTATATGTGTTAGCCACCGGACTTAAAGGAGGGTGTCTATACAGAGATTCTGGATTTATCAACTTTGTGAAAAGCAGTGTCTATCTCCCAGTGTCTATGTTCCCACAAAGTCATTAGGCACCATGAGGTGAGGCCAGAAATATGATATACCTTTGATAAGTTTGAAGAGTTTTTCTACCCCCAGAGCCATCAATGTGTCAAAAATTAACATTTCTGGTCATAAAGAGGCACGACCAACTTATCTCACGAGGAAAAAACTAATACCAAACCAATTTAAAAAATAAAATTTGCAGATCGAGTTTGAAGCTGATCATAAGTGGCTTTCTCACTATCTCACGAGAACAAAGTGGCTTTCTCACTATCTCACGAGAACAAAGTGGCTTTCTCACTATCTCACGAGAACAAAGTGGCTTTCTCACTATCTCACGAGAACAAAGTGGCTTTCTCACTATCTCACGAGAACAAAGTGGCTTTCTCACTATCTCACGAGAACAAAGTGGCTTTCTCACTATCTCACGAGAACAAAGTGGCTTTCTCACTATCTCACGAGAACAAAGTGGCTTTCTCACTACACTAAGAGAAAACACCATAAGTGTCCGGGGCCCAAGACTGTTCAACAGCCTCCCATCAAGCATTAGGGGAATTGCCAATAAACCCCTGGCTGCCTTCAAGAGAGAGCTGGACAGATACCTAAAGTCAGTGCCGGATCAGCCGGGCTGTGGCTCGTACGTCGGAGTGCGTGCGGCCAGCAGTAACAGCCTAGTTGATCAGGCCCTGATCCATCGGGAGGCCTGGTCATGGACCGGGCCGCGGGGGCGTTGATCCCCGGAATAACCTCCAGGTAACCTCCAGGTATCTCACGAGAACAAAGTGGCTTTCTCACTATCTCACGAGAACAAAGTGACTTTCTATCTCACGAGAACAAAGTGGCTTTCTCACTATCTCACGAGAACAAAGTGATTTTCTATCTCACGAGAACAAAAACAACCAGAAGTCACCATCACGTGCCAACAGGTGCACCACACTTGCCCTGGGTACAGAAGTCACCATCACGTGCCAACAGGTGCACCACACTTGCCCTGGGTACAGAAGTCACCATCACGTGCCAACAGGTGCACCACACTTGCCCTAGGTACAGAAGTCACCATCACGTGCCAACAGGTGCACCACACTTGCCCTGGGTACAGAAGTCATCATCACGTGCCAACAGCTGCACCACACTTGCCCTGGGTACAGAAGTCACCATCACGTGCCAACAGGTGCACCACACTTGCCCTGGGTACAGAAGTCACCATCACGTGCCAACAGGTGCACCACACTTGCCCTAGGTACAGAAGTCACCATCACGTGCCAACAGGTGCACCACACTTGCCCTGGGTACAGAAGTCACCATCACGTGCCAACAGGTGCACCACACTTGCCCTGGTACAGTACACCAGCAGACAAAATTCGAATCCGATGAGGCGTTCTTTAGTTGTAAATAAAAACTATGAAGGATAAAAATCCTTCATCCACAACAAAATGTTTCTGTTCAGTGATACCATATAACGCAAACAGTTTCTTATATCTATACTGTGATATGTGGATTATTATATATTACTTTTATGTTCACTGTATGGTTCACTATCTACATGCACATATATGTCGTGCCGAATATGTAAAACTGGTCAATTAGCAAGAACTCATTTAAAATTAAGTCCTTTCTAAAATTTTCTCTTATACATTTAAAGATATATTTTTTCATTAATGTTAATGTAAAATTTTTTAATATTGCACCAAAAGAATCTTAGAAAACTTACCTAACCTTATTATAACAAGAGCAATTTATTTTAGCTTAACCCAACTAAATATATTTTAAATACGTTTACAATAATTTAGTACTAAACAAACACAATCAAATATATTTTTTTCGTTAGGTTCAGAATGATTTTGGCGAAATTATTGCATACACAAATTTTCACTTGTCCTATATGGCAAGATGAGCGTTGCTATTTAAGCCAAGATCGCAAGTTCTGCCTATTCGGCACGACATACATACATACACACACATTTTATATATATATATATATATATATATATATATAATATATATATATATTATATATATATATATTATATATATATATATATATATATATATATATATATATATGCATGCCGTTTCCCATTGAGGCAGGGTGACCCAAAAAGAAAGAAAAACCCAAAATGAAAGAAAAAACTCATCACACAACATTTGCACCATCATTCATACATAATCACTGTCTTTGTAGAGTCACTCAGATACGACAGTTTAGATGTTACTCCAAACAGCCAATATCCCAAACCCCGCCATAAAAGTGCAGGCATAATAATTTTCTTAAACATGTATTCTTTGGGAAACGAGCCTAGACATGGGTGAAATGCTAGACCTTAAAGAGTACACTAACTTCCCACATCACGAGAGTGAGACGGCAGATTACATAACCCAAACCAGCATGTTTCTACAGCAGGACGATCATGCCTGTCACTGCTGCTGCTGAACCACTATTGCAGAATTACGGAAAAGCAGGGGTGCGGTGGACCCCAATAAGAGAACAATGTATCAAGGTCCGTGGCCCCAGATTATTCAACATCTTACCAGAAGATATCAGAAACACTGCTGGGGCAAGTATAGAAGTCTTCAAGAGGAAACTGTACAAGTATCTTCGCCAGGTATCAGATCATCCAGGCTGTGATGGACATGTGGGTCAGCGGGCAGCCAGGAGCAGCAACCTGGTTGACGAGACTAACACAAGACGAGCCTGGCCATGCCCGGGCTCCGGGAGTAGAAAATTTCTCGAAATTTATGAAAGGTATATATAAAAAGTCAAGGGTAAAATATTATATATATATATATATATATATATATATTATATATAATATATATATATATTATATATATATTATATATATATTATATATATATTATATATATATTATATATATATTATATATATAAATTTTATATATATTATATATATATATATATATATATATTTTACCCTTAACTTTTATATATATTATATATATATATATATATATATATATATATATATATATATCCTCCATGGGGAAGTGGAACAGAATTCTTCCTCTGTAAGCCATGCATGTTGTAAGAGGCGACTAAAATGCCGGGAGCAAGGGGCTAGTAACCCCTTCTCCTGTATATATTACTAAATGTAAAAGGAGAAACTTTCGTTTTTCCTTTTGGGCCACCCCGCCTCGGTGGGATAGGGCCCGGGTGTGTTAAAAAAAGAAAAAAGATTATATATTAATATATATATATATATATAATATATATATATAAATATATATACATACATACATACACATACATACATACACATACATACATACACATACATACACATACATCCCACACACATACATACACACACATACATACACACACATACACACACACACAGGACATTATCATCAATTTCATATATTTACGTGCAGTTAAAAATTTCAACTGCACGAAGGTGATAAACGCCGCATTTCACATTTTTGGGTAAAAGGGACACAAGTGCAACTAATGTGACATTTTATTGTGGAAAACGTTTCTCTCTCCAGGAGCTTTGTTATGCCACGCAATGAAATGTTGCATCAGTTAACACGCGTTTCTTTTTACTTAATATTGTCTGTAATTACCCTATTATTACTTTCATATGTATACTAATCTCAATGATACTTTTATTCGTTAACCAAAGTAAACTACAAATGTTTATACACAGGGATAAAACACGGGAAATAAACTCTTATTCGTTAAATATGAAGTAAACTGCCATGTTTATACACAGAGATTCACACTGTGTATATACTCTTTACAAATGTTGAATTTTTGTTACAATATTTGAGAATGCTTTTTGTTATGAATATTTAGAGTTTCACAACTCAAGGGGGAAGTGCTGACTTCTGATACAAGCAACACAGTGTTGCTTCAATTTAACACTGAAGAATAATAGAAAGAACACTAAGAACCAGAACTAAAATAAAAACCAAAAAAACCCAACAACAAAAACAACCATATTAACCTCCACTCACACCTCAACAGCTGTAGTCTTGTATATTTCCTTCACGGATTATCATTCTGGCAGTGATTTTCTCTCTCATTTACTACGTTACCGATCCTTATTTTTTAAATATCATCGGCTGTGCCTTTCTTCCGCCTCATCCACCTCTTTTCCTCCACCTCTTATTCCTCCTCTTCACTCTTCTCCTCCCCAGTTGGCGCCTCCACACTATAAATCTCTGGTCTTATTTACCTAATATAAATGTCTGAGACAACGAGTATTTACGACGGCCGACTTCTCTACAACCCCACCCTCGCGATACCCTGCCACCCCCCTACCCCACCCTCGTTGGTTCCCTGCCACCCCTACTCCACAGACGCTGATACCCTGCCACCCATACCCCACCAACCACCAATGCCCCAACCCATCCATGACCTTAACCTTCCACCCCCGCCCTCACCGTGCCTAACCACCCTCCCTATATTACCCTATCGTGTCATTTAAGATTCAGGGTCTATTAAATTTAAAAAGATTATCAATTTATCAAAGTAGTATTACGAGTTATATATCGGATTTTTGGTTAAATAAAAAATATACCATTAAAAAATACCTACCGTTAGTAAAAAAGACATACCATTAAAAAAATAAAATGAAAGAAATATATAAGAGACAGACATACGATCCCTCTACATACCTTTGGAATACTTCGTTTTTTTTTTTCACTGCGGGCCCGGGCCTTTTGGCCATGCTTAATTGTTGAATGCCTTAGTAACCAAGCTGTTGTTGATACGGGCCTGCTAGCTCACTACGTAACCACTGCCTAGTTGATCGGCCACTCTGTACATTTTTCAACTTGCTGGCAGGAGGCTGAAAGGTCTTGGTTCACGGATATTGACACAGTGTTCTCTTATTATGACTATGGCGCCTCTTCTTTTTTACTAGATTTATTTTTCACTTCCTCCTGTATCTCTCACTCCCGTACGTTACTATAATGGTAATGAGTAGATATAGGATCTGGCCCTCCAGTATCTACGTGTCCCTCGACTCCAGGCTGAGGGACTGATTACCTCAAACTCCAGGCTGAGGGACTGATTACCTCAAACTCCTCCATTATTTTTCTAGCAGCTATATATTAAGAAGTGTGGGTCTACTCCATACAGTATATTACAAGTACTTTCAGGCAAAATAATATTTGTACCCTTTCAGTCTATGACATTTCTCAAGCCATGAATGGAGCAGCGAGTACATAACAATATTGTAGATCTGAGAGTACAAGTGGTCGGAACAGCACCTTCATTCTCGCTATTTCTCTTGTTTTTAAAGTTCTCTTTAATCACCTAGTCATTTTTCCAACTGCTACTGCATTTGTTCTATCATTACAGATCATCTGACATAATTCCCAATTATTTTACATGATCCTTACATTCTATGAGATGATCTCTGCTGCAGCCTTTGTAAAGAGGAGTTACGTCTGCACTTTTAAGCTTCCGTCAGTAATCGCGAATTTTACCTAAATCTAAGTTATTTTCTCCAAAGAATACAGAGTATTTGTGATAGTGAGATTTCGCATTTCTTTATAAATGAAAGAGTTCCAAGAATCGAACAATGGTGCTGAATGTGAGGACTTCTTTTCTCTTCAATTCAGAAGAACGTGTGTTTATTTTAGATATATGATTTGTAGGGTGAAAATATATATTAAAAAAACATTCAGGGTCTTCAACTCGCTTGTTAAGTGACGGTCTGGAGTTTTGAGACTCTGATCGCGGGTTCTATCCCCGTCCGTGGTATGGTTTATTAAGTGAACTGCTGAACACTGATTCTGCTTTTTCAAGATTTGTCTCTTATTTCTCGTCTTCGGTGTATGAACCTCCTGTTCGCAGGACCTCACAACCTGGGCACCCTTTCTTAGCCACCTCTTATCCTTGAGAACATTTATCAGCACCGTATGTCTATGGCAGTGAAGGTGACTAGGTCTCCTCTCTGACCACACCAATGACAAACTCCAGCCTTTCTCCCAGCAGGTATTATGAACCATCAATCAAAAAGCTGCTGGAAGATAAATGGCATAAAATACCGACAAAGTCGAAAATAAATGCAGTAAAAATGTGATCCTTTATTGACTACGTTTTTCTCCCACATATGGGCTTTATCAAGCCACTAACAATCTACGTGAGCAGAGAGTACGTGAGTAGATATAGGGGAAAGTAGTAACGTGAACAATCAGGTGAGGAATGTTGAAGTTGATTACATTCAGCTCCAACATTCCTGCACTTCTAGTTTTATTCCATATAATGGCTAACATCCGCTATGAATTTTCAGATGCCCTCACTTAGTCTAGCACAGTGTGTTTTAATGCCAGTTACTGGGATCTTATAGCAGTAAAGCCGGTTTGGGACCTGGCCCTCGAATACTTTCCAGGTTTCATATTATGTAGTAGCTCCCCTCCGCTCCACTAAGTACATATTCAAGACAAGGCGTTCCCCCGTAATTTACTGGTTTCTATGCGGGCCATAAACGATCTCTATTTGTTCCAACCCCTGACATTTCTGCTTTGACTGGGGCCGTCAACACTGAGCAATATTCCAAATAAGGGAGCAATAGTGATTTGAAAAGTATCACCATTGGCATTATTTCCCTTGTTTTGAAGGCTCACAATACCCACCCAGTCATATTCCTGGCTGTCGTGACCTTTGTTTCATGTTCTTTGCAAGAAAGGTCAGCTACATAATTATTCCCAAGTCTTTAACGTGTTTCTTTTGTTCTATTTGATGATCCTCTTGAGTTTTGTATACAGTGGTCCTTCTGAGTTCTTCATTCTTTCCATACCTAAGTAGTTGGAACTGATCACTACTTTACGTCATGTTGTTCTCCACTGCCCACTGGAAAACACTGCTTATATCTTCCTGTAATTTTTCAGTGTCTTCTACCGTAGTGACTTTCACGCTCATTTTAATGTCAGCTGCAAATGATGATACAAAACTGTGACGGGTATTTTTATCTGTGTCTGCTATGAGAATGAGAAACAGCAGCGGGGGCCAGGAAAGTTTCCTTGGGAACCGAGCTTTTTACCCCCCCGATGCTGAATTTTGCCCTGTTTACTACTATTCTTTGTTGTGTTTGTTAGGAACCTGAAAGTCCCTCTACCTACCTTACCCGTAATGCCCATGTGTGGGGGCCCCCTTGAAGTGCCATCACGCCCAGTCCAACTTCCATGGATCATCATGTTGGGATAGTTGCACTATTGTATGCAGTGAACTGCATTTTCATATCTTTTATCCTTTTGTAATATTTTTTTTTAAATCGGCGAGACTTTATGGTACTGTGGGTTTAGGTATGTACTCACGTATGAGTGATTTTAGGGGTCTTAGCTCCTGACCCGTGGGTCCTATCGTACTTACTTTTAAAACTATGTATGGAACCTGCCTTCAGCATTACTTGGTCGAAATCATTCCGCTTCCTAACCACCCTGAGAGAAGAAATATTTCCTGACATTCCAGTGATTCATCTGTTTTTTCAACTTCCAGCTCTTCCCCGATAACGTGTTTCCTGCCTCGTTAATAGCCTATCCCTGTCTAACCTATTAATTCCATTAACTCCTCCTCGTAGCTTACACCTCTAAGTTCTGGAAAATAATCTTGTTGCATACCTCTACACTATCTCCAGTTAACATGCCACATCATGAGTCGTTTCCTTGCTGGTGCTGCGTGCTTTAAGATGGGCCAGATTTTATATTGTATAAAGTGCCTCGAAATGACAGTTGACATTCCTAAAGGGCACTTTTAGATTTGGCAAGCGAGCTTTGGCTGCAGAAGATTATTCCTTGACGTGAGTCTCTGGCTCGCATCAACCAGGGGTGCGACAGGTAATAAAGCTCACACCTACAACACACTCTTTGAATGATGCACGTTTGATATACCTTTGATGAGTTCAGAGTTTTTTTTACCCCCAGAGCCCGGGCTTGGGCCAGGCTCGTCTGGAGCTTTGCCTGGTCAACCAGGCTGTGGCTGCTAGTTGCTCGCTGACCCACATATTCATCACAGCCTGTGATCTTACTGCGTGTATGTATAGGAATGTACAGATAGGTCAATGTGGCTTAGTACTCTTCACTTGGTGAAGATACTTGTCCAGTTTCCTCTGGAAGACTTTTATACTTGTCCCAGCAGTGTTACTGATAACTTCTGATAAGATGTTGAATAGTCTAGACCCACTCACAACTAGACTCACAACTACTGGATCACTATGACATGGCCTTGGATGCACTGGAAGAAAATCAGAATGCAGATGTAATATACACAGACTTTGCAAAAGCATTTGACAAATGCGATCATGGCGTAATAGCCCATAAAATACGTGCTAAAGGAATAACTGGGAAAGTGGGGAGATGGATCTTCAACTTCCTAACAAATCGAACACAGAGTAGTGGTCAACAGAGTTAAATCGGAGGCTGCCATAGTGAAGAGCTCTGTTCCACAAGGCACAGTACTCGCCCCCATCTTATTCCTTATCCTCATATCAGACATAAACAGAGATATACACCACAGCACCGTATCATCCTTTGCGGATGATACTAGGATCTGCATGAGGCTGTCATCTGCTGAGGGCGCGGTTAACCTCCAAGAAGATATAAACAAAGTTTTCCAGTGGGCAACGGTAAACAAGACGATGCTCAATGAGGACAAATTCCAACTACTCCGTTATGGAAAACTGGAGGAGATAATAACTAGAACAGAGTATACTACTGACTCCGGCCATACAATAGAGCGGAAAACTAATGTAAGGGACCTGGGAGTAGTAATGTCTGAGGATCTCACTTTCAAGGATCACAACAGTGCCACGATCGCACGTGCAAAGAAAATGATAGGATGGATAATGAGAACTTTCAAAACGAGAGATGCCAAGCCCATGATGATCCTTTTCAAATCACTTTTTCTCTCTAGGCTGGAATACTGCTGTACATTAACATCTCCATTCAAAGCAGGTGAAATCGCAGATCTAGAGAGTGTACAGAGATCCTTTTCTGCACGTATAAGTTCTGTCAAGCACCTTAACTACTGGGAACGCTTGGAAGCACTTGACTTGTACTCGTTGGAACGCAGGAGGGAGAGATATATCATAATCTACACTTGGAAAATCTTGGAAGGAATGGTCCCAAATCTGCACACAGAAATCACTCCCTACGAAAGTAAAAGACTGGGCAGGCGATGCAAAATGCCGCCAATAAAAAGTAGGGGCGCCATTGGTACACTAAGAGAAAACACCATAAGTGTCCGGGGCCCAAAACTGTTCAACAGCCTCCCATCAAGCATTAGGGGAATTGCCAATAAACCCCTGGCTGCCTTCAAGAGAGAGCTGGACAGATACCTAAAGTCAGTGCCGGATCAGCCGGGCTGTGGCTCGTACGTTGGACTGCGTGCGGCCAGCAGTAACAGCCTAGTTGATCAGGCCCTGATCCATCGGGAGGCCTGGTCATGGACCGGGCCGCGGGGGCGTTGATCCCCGGAATAACCTCCAGGTAACCAGGTAACGGATGTTGACACAGTGTTCCCTTATTGCGCCCACGGTGCCCCTGCTTTTCACTGGGTTAATTTTAAACTTTCTCCCCTATCTCTCACTGCATTATGTTATGGCAGTGTGAAGGTTTGGGACCAGACCCTCAAGTACTTTCCAGGTAAATATTAACATGCATCTCTCTCTCTCCTTCCCTTAAGCGAGTACAAATTTAGAACTAAGGCATTCCAAATAATTTAAATGCTTTATTGGATCTAGGCAGGCCGTAAACTATCTCTGTCTCTATTCCAACTTCGATATGTCTCCTGCCTTGAACGAGAGCACAAGCGATTTGTATTGTCCCCATTGGTACTATTTCTGTGACAGGCATGATCGTCCAGTTCTAAAACTGCTGGTTTGGGTTATGCAGATTGTGCTGTTCCATGAAGTTTGTAATTTGACATCTCATCACTTTCGAAGACTTAAAATGTGGGAAGTTAGGGCTACTGGTATGTATTTATTTTAGCTAGCGCTCTACTACCTTCGTTATACAAAGGAGCTATGTCTGTACTTTATAGTCTGGTATTTCACCTAGATCTAGACTTTCAAAGAAAAAAAAAACTCATGCTAGTGGTACCTGGCACTTTTTATTTGCATTTACTCCATGGATCTGGTGGAGGTGATGAATGAATTATTTGACTCCTGAGTCAATACTCCATATCCAATCCTCTGATATCTTCCCCAGTCTTCATAACCTTGCATTTACTGGGGCTGAATTCAAAAAACCAATTATCTGACTAATCTTGCAGCTGATCCAGATCCATCTGTAGTTTTTCCCTGTCCTCATCTTTTTTGTATCAGCAATTTCATCTGGTATATCGTTCATATAAACAAGAAACAGTGATGGTCTTAACGATCCTTGCGGAACCCCACTTATTACTTTTGCTCATACACAAATAACCCGCACATAGAAGAGAACCTTACGACGACGTTTCGGTCCGATTTGGACCATTTACAAAGTCACACTAACCAGAAGTGGAGCAGGACGGCTATATATAGGCAGGAAGAGGTAGTGGTGGTGGTAGTAGTGGTGGTAGTAGTGGTGGTAGTAGTGGTGGTGGTAGTAGTAGTAGTAGTAGTAGTAGTAGAGGTAGTAGTAGTAGTGTATCGTTCCAGTCACGGTATTGTGCCTTTTTTTGTTACTTTTGCTCACTCTGGCATCACTTCCCGAATAATTACTATTTGCTTCCTTTCCATGAGGTATTTTCCCTGTTATTCAGGCCTGCATTTTAATTTTTTTCTCCAGTCTCTTGTAGATACAGTATCAAATGTCTTCTTGCCCCAAAAAAAAAAAATGCCGTCCACTCGTCCCTCTCTTTCCTGTCTCACATGCATTATTTTGTCACAGAATTTCAAGAAGATGATACTGAAAGATTTGCCACCAGGTTATTGTTAATGAAACAACTTTTCACCAAGTGCTCTAGTACTCTCCTTCCGATCAGCCTCTCCATTACCTTGCATGGTACACATGTCAACGAAACTGATGAATTTCATCGCTTCCTGCCTCTCCTTTCTTAAATGTAAGGACAACATTCGCCGTCTTCCAGATTTCAATTAACTCGTATGCACTGATTTGTAGATCCTAACCAGTGGTTCGGACAGTGATTGCTCTTCTCTCTTCTCTTCTCTTTCTCTCTCTCTCTTTCTCTCTCTCTCTCTCTTTCTTTCTCTCTCTCTTTCTTTCTTTCTCTCTCTCTTTCTTTCTTTCTTTCTCTCTCTCTTTCTCTCTTTCTTTCTTTCTCTCTTTCTCTCTTTCTCTTTTTTTTTTTTTTTTTTTTTTTTTTTTTTTTTTTTACACAGGGTTTGACAAGGTTAAGGATCCCTAGCTTTATTGACAGCTATTTACAGGTTAAGGATTCCTAACTTTATTGGCAAGCTAAGAGCTGTTACCTACATCAGCTCATTTGAAAGCATTTTTGTTATGAGACATACAAGTAGGGAACAGGATGAAGTTGGAGCCATCTGTGGGCCAGCATTTTCATTTGATCAACTGACGTTATCTCGTTGACATCATTATGCTGTACGAATGTGTTCATACTCGAGTCATCCTGGGTATGTATGATCTCAGATGGAGTGATGTTCTGGAGAAGGGTTACAGCCAGAGTGAAGTTGCTGCTTTCTGCCCGTTTGTGGCATAAAAGCTTGTTTCACGCTGTCCTCGAAGTGGATCCAAGTGTGGTATTTTGACAATATTGGCCTTGTACAAACAGTAAGGCCACCCACATCCCTCCTATGTTGAAGGCTCTGCTGAAATGACAGATCTATCCAGGATGGGTCCAGGCGAGAGATGAGACGTCTTGCTCTGTTCTCTACTCTGTCAAGCAGTCGCAGATGAGAGGGGGGGCAGGAAAACCCAAGAAAGTGGAGCATACTCAAGGTGTGAGCGTACTTGTGCCTCGTACAGGATCTTGAAAACCCCTACTGTCAAGCAGATGCGAGATACGGCGAAGTGCTGTAAGCTTCCTGGCTGCCTTGTTTGCAAGATTTACAACATGGTTCTTCATGGTTAGTTTGGAGTCAAATTTCACCCAAGGATATCAACTTCTTCTCCAGGTGCCAACATCGTCCATTCATCCTTACTACTGCGCCAGCATTACCATCATGGTGCCTAGAGACGAACATCATTTGCGTTTTTTCAGGTGCAAATGTTACTTGCATCTATTTCCCCAAGCTGATATAGCTCTCAGCTGGTGATTGATGTAGCTTAGAGCAGCTGGCATTTCTTCTCTTGGATAAGTGAATGTCAGTGTACAGTCGTCTGCATATGCATGTGATTCTGGGATGAGATGAAGAAGGTCGTTGAAGTAGACATTCCATAACAGTGGACCCAGCACACTTCCTTGTGGAACGCTTGCCCCAATAGGATGCCTTGCTGATTCCGTTCCATTGGGGGACTACACTTAGAGATCTACCATGAAGGTAATCACTGAGGAGACATAGCGTAGAGCCTGCAATTCCCAGTGCTTGAAGTTTTGCTAAGAGGCCCTGGTGCCACACCCGGTCGAAAGCGCCAGCAATGTCCAGTGCTACCACACAGCTGACTTTGGATTCATCCAGTGACTGGTGCCACTTAGTGGAGAGGTTTAACAACAGATCAGCAGCAGAGTAACCTTTCCTGAAGCCATATTGACGATCACAAAGTAGTGAGTGGTAGTCAAAAAAATCTGTCATTTGTCTTGAGATTATTGTCTCAAGGATCTTACCAGTGATTGACAGGAGTGACACTGGTCTGTAGTTGCTGATTTCTGCTCTGCTCTTCTTTTGTGAACAGGGACTACATTTGCCTCTTTCCATGGAGAGGGCCATTTACACTGTACTAGGCAGTGCTGAAAGATGCGAGTTAGAGGTGCTGCTAGCTGGTCTGCAATCTTCTCAACAATCTTGGGCTCAACTTGTCGGGGCCCCACAGCCTTTTCTTGGTCAAGTGATTTAAGAAGGAAATGCACCTCCTCCTGCCTTATTGTCACCACTGACAGTTTTGACACAAGTTCTTGCAGCTAGCCAAGGAGGGTCCCTTGCTGGATCAGGAACTTGCATTTTGGTAGAAAATGTGTTCAGCAAAGAGGTCCGCCTTCTCTTGACTACTAGTAGAGGTGGTCCCATCCTGTCGATTTAGAGGTGGAATAAGTTCATCAGGCAGATAACCTTGTCTGTCCTTGACCAGGGACCACCAGGTTTTGGAGCCTACCCTACATGATGCTAACTTTCTTTTAGTGTCCACCTCCATTTAGTAATGGCCCACTTTTGAACATCACCCATATGCCTACAGGCTTGCATGTGCAAGTTCCTGTTATAGGTGGTAGGATGTCTCTTATACCTTCGCCATGCTTTGTACTTAGCAGTAGCAGCCTCTCTACAACGAAAGCCAAACCCAAAGGGTGATCTGTAGGCTTTGTCACATATTGCCGGTGAGGAATGTGTTCTTGTTGCAGATTAAGGATGTGTCCAGTGAAGGCTTTCACTTGGTTGTCAACATCCCCTGGAGAAGAGCATTCAGTCGGTGGTGGCGAGCTCAGAGCAAAGGGCTGGCCAATTACCTCTTTCCCATAGCCAGGTTGTGGTGTGGACTCCTCACCTCGTTCTGTTGGGATCTTAAGTGTGGTAAAAAACAGCCTTGTGGTCAGACGATCCAACGTAGCCGAGGGGTTGACAAGTGACTATGCCTTCTGCCAGATCACTCAAATACTGGGTCAAGGGAGGAGCCAGAGATATGAGTAGGGAAATCAACAAAGTTTCTCATGTCAAACACTGAAAGAAGGTCATCAAAGTCCCTCTGTATAAAGGGGCTGGTTGAGGTCACCAACAATTATAATATGTTGACAGTTGTGTTGTAGCAGAAGGGAGTCAATATTTTCCATTAGGAAGTTGATAGGGTCTGCATGTTGCCACTGAGGTCTGTACATTGCACATGCTAGTACAGAGGTACTAGTGTTTATACAGAGCTTGAAGAACATCATTTCAAGATGTGTAGGGGTGGGGAACATCTATGTGCTGGGCATGAACACTTTTAGAGAAGCACACAGCAACACCACCTCCTTGCCCTTGCCTGTCTCTTCTCATCCATGAGGTGTAGCCAGCAATTCTTGCAAAATTTTCTGGAGTCTGTCATCCAAAAATGTTTCAACAACAGCTATCATGTCGGGACGTCGAGTGTTCACAAAGCTATGTGTGAGCTCTCCAACATTAGTAATGAAACCTCTAATGTTGGCCGACAGGATGCTGATAGACTGGCTCCCCATGATGAAGTGGTCAGCTTGAGGTGGTGGGTGTGTAGGGAATGTAAGGTGCCTGCCCTTGAGAGAGGTAGGGTACTGAGGCAGCTGCAGGGATGTAGGTCTGTGGTCTTGTATAAGGCCCAATCCCACCTGATGGGCTGGGATAGGAGTAGCTAAGTGGGTGACGTGTGAGAGTGTTTACCAATTCAGAGATCCTGCTGGTTTGTTCTGAGAACAGGTCTCTAAACAGGTGGCCCTGTCTGTCAAGTTCCTTTTTCTTCCGACACTGGTCCTCCTTATGTCCTTTCTTGTAGCAGTAGTTACACCTGGTATCTCGCAGGCAGTTGTTGGCAGAGTGCCCCTTCCGGTGACAGCGAGAGCACAGCCTAGGTGCCTGGGAGGGTGGACTAGGATTTGTTGTACCTCCTGTGTTTCGCAGATTTGTCCTCGGATTCTGCCGCTGGAACTGTGTTAGTGGAGGGTGAGACGGCTGTAGATGTCTTCCTCCACCACGTCCTCTACCCCGCCCTCTACCAGTTCTGACAGATGTGTCCCTGCTGTTCGTACACTCACTCACTCACTCACTCACTCACTCACTCACTCACTCTTTCTCTCTTTACTCTTTCTCTCTCTCTCTTTCTCTCTCTCTCTCTCTCTCTCTCTCTTTCTCTCTCTCTCTTTCTCTCTCTCTTTCTCTCTCTCTCTCTCTCTCTCTCTTTCTCTCTCTCTTTTTCTCTCCCCTTTCTTTCTCTCTCTTTCTCTCTTTTCTTTTCTTTTCTCTCTTTCCTCTCTTCTTTCTCCCCTTTTCTTTTTTCTCTCTCTCTCTTTCTCTCTCTCTCTTTCTCTTTTCTCTTTCTCTCTCTCTCTTTCTCTCTTTCTCTTTCTCTCCTCCTTTTCCTCTCTCTTTTCCTCTCTCCTTTCTTCCTTTCTCTCTCTCTTTTTTTCTCTCTTTCTTTTCTCTCTCTCTTTTTTTCTCTTCTTTCTCTTTTCTTTTTCTCTCTTTTTTTTTCCTCTCTCTTTTCTCTATTTCTCTCTTCTTTTCTCTTTTTTTTTCTCTCTCTCTTTCTCTCTCTTTCTCTTTCTCTCTCTTCTCTCTCTTCTCTCTCTCTCTCTCTCTCCCCTTTCAGATACATTATGACACCGTTTTTCATGTTCCTTTATTAAAAGGATTTCTTCGGATTTTTAAACCCGGGGAAAATTTGCCACCCGGGAAAGTCAGTGGTCATTGAAGACTGTTTGTATCCATGAGATTCTTCAATCTTTTTCCCCTGGGTGCGACCCACAACAATCTACAACCCCCGGGTTTAAACCTACTTAGGGTGTAAGGAAAATAAACCTGAATTTTCGGGGATCAAAACCACGGACATGAGGCAAAGACCCGCTCCCAAACCCAAAGTCCCTTTTTCCATTTCCTTTAAAAGTTTTTTTTTTTTTTTTTTTTTCTTTTTTTTCCGTGTTGTGTGTAGTGTCCAGTACCTGTCTGGGGTTAGTCTTTCCCTGGGCTCGTTACTGCTCTTTCCCTTTCCCCTGAGATGGCCTCTTTAAATGCGTGTTCAACACTTTGCGATTTGCCTTTTTGGTTTAAACTCTCCCTTCGTCAGTCGAGGGGGTTTTGTTCTTTTAAATTTTGATTTTCTGGTGAGGGGGTGTCAAGGAAATTTTTTGGTTTTAGATTTGGTCTTTTGCTTTTTATTTTCCCTTCCCCAAATTATTGGGTCAGCGGGGGCTTCACCCTTTTCATATTGTGTTCGCTAACCCGCTCACTTTTGGTTTTTTTTTACACACACAAATATATACACATGTTTTATAAAATGTATATAAATTTTTGCATGCATTTAAAAGGAAATACATATTTCCCCCCCCCCAGTTTCTTGTAACAGAAGCGGGGTCCTGTTTGGTTACACCAACCAGTTAAACAAACTAAAACTACCCTTGACCCAAAATTTTTGTTTACAATGTTTAAAAGGGGCTGAGAGCGAGTTGCATTTGCCCCAAAATAGCTGTTTGTAATAGTTGGGTTTGGGTTTTATACTGTCCAGGGGTAGTGGGGCCCCCTGTGTTTATACTGCATATGAGATGGGCCTTGGTTTTTTTTTTGGGGCTTACTTTCGTGTATGTATAGGAAATTTTACAGTTGGTAAATGTGGCTTAGTACCTTCAGTTTAATTAGGTTTCTGTTGTTTGCCCCTGTTAAAGAAGACGGGTTCCTAATTCAAAAATCGTGTGGGATAGGTACCTCAGATTTTTACATTTTTCCCCCTTAGTAGTTAATGTATTTCGCTCCACTATCCCTTTCCCTTTGGGGGTTTGAGCAGGAAAAATGGGGGGACAAAAAAAGACCCAGGAATTAGGCCCCAATTTATTATAAACCCAAAGGGGGGAAGCGCAAACCCGGGTGGATTAAAACAGCGCCCCGGGGGGGGGGTGTGGAAGGCATTAGGGTTTTAAATTTGGGGAACATTGGCCCCAAAACACTTAACAAATAGTTTTTATTTCATTTTTTTATTTTACTATTTAAATTTTATCTGTTTTTAAGTCAGGATTCTTATTTTTATTATGATAAACCCCGACATAAAAGTTATTTACCCATTACATTGTCAAAAATGGACAAAGGGAAACACAGTGTTCCAGTTAGTGACCACATACCTTTGCATTTACACTGCTTATCTGTGTGTGCGCCAAACCGCCAGAAGTACTTGTAGTAGCCAGGGTTAGGCGTGGTTACATTAGCCCATTTACATACCTTTGATGACTTCCGAGAGTATTTCTACTCTCGCAGCCCGGCCATTGGCCAGGCTCGCCTGGTGTCTGCCTGGTCAGCCAGGCTGTTGCTGTTGGTGGTCCGTTAAACCACATATCCATCACAGCTTGGTTGACCTGGCACCTGCAGTTTACCTGGAGAGGGCTTTGGGGGTCAATGCCCCCGCGGCCAGGTTTGAGACCAGACCTCGTGGTGGATCAGTGTCTGGTCAACCAGGTTGTTACCGATGGCCGCACGTAAACCAAAGTACGAACCACAGCCCGGCTGATCAGGTACTGACTTTAGGTATCTATCCAGTACCTTCTTGAAGACAGTCAGGGGCCTATTCGTAATATCCTTTACGTATGCTGAGAGACACTTAAACATTCTTGGGCCCCTGACACTTATCGTGTTGTAGCTTAGTGTACTTGTGGCGCCCCTCCTTTTCATTGGAGGAATGCTGCATCTCCTGCCGAGTCTTTTACTTTCGGAGGGAGTGATTTTCATGTGCAAGTTTGGTATTAATCCCTCTAGAATTTTCCAAGCGTATATTATCACGTAACTTTCTCACCTGCGTTCCAGGGAATACAAATCAAGGGACTTCAACCGTTCCCAGTAATTTAGGTTATTTATCGTACTTGTGTGTGCCGTGAAAGTTTTCTGTACATTTTCCAGGTCAGCAATTTCACCTGCCTTGAAGGGGGCAGTCAGTGTACATCAGTATTCCAGCTTAGAGACAACAAGCGATTTGAAGAGAATCATGGGCTTGGCGTTCCTAGTTCAGAGGGTTCTCATTGTCCATCCTATCATTTTGCTAGCAGATGAGGTAGATACATTGTTGTGGTCTTTGAAGGCGAGATCCTCTGGCATTATCACTCCCAGATCCTTCACGTAAGTTTTTCGCTCCACAATGTGGTTAGAATTTGTTTTGTACCCTGATCAAGTTTTAATTTCCTCGAGTTTTCCATATCTAAGTAGTTGAAATTTCTCTTCATTGAACTTCGTATAGTTTTCTGCGGCCCATTTAAAGATTTGGTTGATGTCTGCTTGTAGTATTGCAGTGTCTTCGATGGGGGACACTGTCATGACAATTCGAGTGTCATCCGCAAAGGAAGACACGGAGCTATGGCTGACATCTCTGTCAGATATGAGGATGAGTAACAGGATGGGAGTACTGTGCCTTGTCGAACAGAACTTTTCACTGTAGCTGCTTCAGACTGTTTGCTATTACTTTTTCTGATCTATTTGTTAGGAAATTATAGATCCATCAACCAACTTTTCCTGTTATTCCTCTGTCACTCATTTTGTGCGTTATTGAAAAGTGCGACGAGCACTTGTGTAAAGGTTTTCGCAAAGTCTGTGTATACATTTGCACTTTATCCTCTAAAGATTTCAGGATCTTGTCATTGTGGTCCAGTAGCTGGACAGGCAGGAGTGGACCTACTCTAAACCCGTGTTGCCCTGGGTTGGGATAACTGATGGGTATCTAGGTGGTTGGTGATTTTGCTTCTTAGAACCCTTTCAAGATTTTTATGGTATGGGATGTTAGCGCTGTCGGTCTGTAGTTGTTTGCAGTTGCTTTACCGTGCGGTGACTCCTGTGTCCATGCTCCCTCTCCACAGAATGATGAAGGAACGTGATAGGGGATTCTTGCAGTTCTTGATGAACACGGAGTTCCATGAGTCTGGGCCTGGGGCAGAGTGAATGTGCATGTCATTAATTGCCTTTTCGAAGTCTTGTGGTGTTAGGATAATAGAGATTTTTGAAATGACCATATTTTGAGTCTCAATCATAAAAAATCCATTTAGATTGTAGACCGAGTCTGGTTAATAGTTCAGTGCACACCGAGTCATATTTGGACTTTATTTAGTATCTCACTCACGTCTTTGCTGTCATCTGTGTAGATTCCATCTCGCTTAAGCAGGTCCAATATTGAATGTTGTTTTTACCTTAGATTTGGCATAAGAGAAGAAATATTTAGGATTTCTTTCAATTTCATTGATGACTAAGCTCTTCCTGAGATTCTTGCCTCCTGTAAGATTCCTTAAGCTTAAGTTCGATATTTGCTCTTTCTCTGACCAGTGCCTCCCTTCGTATTTCAGATATACTGACCCCTTTCAGCAGCTCTGATTCTTTGCCTTTGTCTGTATACTGAGCATCTCTCTCCTTCTAGTTTACATCTTCTCTTTCTTGATGGAATGTTCCTTGAGCAGACCTCAAGTGCTAGGGAGTTAATTTTTTCTAGGCAAAGATTCGGATCCGTGTTGATTAGGATATCTCCCATTTTT